>JAODLD010000111.1:515849-527637 GCA_026781065.1 Mormyrops boulengeri
AAACAAAGTGCTGTGAAGGTTAAGCCAACAAAAGCAGCCCCCAATGTGTGTTGCCTGGGGGATGATCCTGGGGAGGACTGCTGGTTAATGTTCACACTGTGACCTCACCAGCCTTAAGCTGAACATGGCTGCCCGCCTCACATCAGGCTATTTTCCACACGCCGCAGCATCCGGGAGGGTAATGGGGCTTGTCAGGAGATTCCAATGGTGGCTTTGTCTCAAGGGTCACCCAAGATGCTGGTGACAATGACACTGATCTGATGGGAGGGCATGTTCACAGCAAGGCATGCGTGGGGGCCTTCCGGACATACCGACGGCATAAATGGCCGTCTAAACCTGCACATGGCAGAGGATGCATTGCAGGAGACGAGTCAAATGATCCGACTGGCAGGATCCGGGGCTGCCTGTATTCCAGCCCGTGGGAAGGATGCCATTTATGCAGCATGGTGACCAACGCACCGTTCTGATATATCAAAGAACTAGATCAAAAATGACACTGACCCCGGCACCGGTCTCTCAGTTCGTCATGACTGAAGCTTTCATCGTCTATAATTTTCTGTTGTTATGTTCTATCAGGTCTGGTTTTATAAATCATTGTCATAAATTATAGGCGTATGTTATACTAACTAATTTAAAAATGGCTAAATATTCATGCAATTTAGTTTCCTTAGAAGAAAAAGAATAACATTTGAAAATGTTTTGGGGGAAAAAAACAATTATTGCATGATGGAGAGTGAAAGCAAACAAAATTCCGAGCGACACATTTTCATAAAGCCTCCCTAATGATGGAAAATCACAGGCATTTTAATGCTGTATGATTACTTGCTTCGATTTTCTTTGTTTAGTTCTTATTTGCATAAAGGACAGGATTTGCGTGGCTTATGAAGCCTAACCTACCCCTTTTGGATAGTGTATATTTTTCACTAAACCTGAGAATCCATGGGTCTGCCACCACTCAAACCATGCATTTGTGTGGGGCCCCTGAGCTTTGTGAGCCCCCTGCTGGCCACAAACACTCACAGCAGGGCCCCAAAAATGACAAACCCACCCCTGCATGGTCAATTAGCCAACTGTGCGCCCGTGTTGGACACCTCCCCCCTGCAACCCCCCTTCACGGAACTACCAGACTGGTGTTTCTACGGAAGGGAAAATGTACCACAATCTCCGTGAGTCGCACCAATAAATGTCGCGTGCAGGAGTTAAACGGAGTTATGGAAACACGAGCTGTACTGCACTTAATAGCAGCGGAGGGATCCTCGGAGTCATTCGATTTATAATGAGCAGCCTTACATGGGGGTGGAAGTGCAGTTAATGCTCCAGAGAAAAATACTGCCACCCGCTCACAAAGGCTCCACTTCAGCGGGCGAACCTCAGTACTGCTGTAGCAGGAAAAGAATATGTGTGCTGTACGTAAGGCGGGATGAAAACACTGACTGTCAGCTCAGCATTAGCACACGCTAGGAAGAATAACATTAGCCCGGATAGTTTTTTTTTTATCAATTTAAACGAACATTCTGCTGCACTGTTTGTTGATGTGTTGAGCTTGGCACGTCGAGCGGTAACACACATCTGCATAGACACCTGCACTTGAGGAGAGACGGCATTCACCGAAATAATATCCAATTGGCTGTTTAATATTGATGGCCAGTTCCGGAAAACCTAGCCTGCTGCTACACTACAAACCTAAGACTGTGTTCCAGTCAAGTCGGATGTCAGAATTTCCAAGTTGGGGAAAAAAACCCAAGTTACAAACTAGAGCCAGAACGAGCCGCAGCTCCAGATGTAAACAATCGACATGGCTGACGGCTGTAATATGATTTTATTATATAATTATTATCGTTGTATAAAATAATGTACTTTTACAAGTTAATGAATTGCAAACCGAGAATACTGTACAATAGCATAAGCATGGTAACCCTGAAAGGTTGATTAAACGTCCCACATACAGCTCTGTTTGTGCAGACAAGTCCCATTTCTGTAAACTATACGCTAAAGCCAGCTGTAGAATGCTAAAGCTTTCCATATAGCTAATTAGTCAGCAATATTTGCAGTTCCTCTTGACATAAATCTACATATATCGGTTTTGTTTTACTTATAGTCTTTTTATTACAATGTAAGTCAGGAAAAATCACTCTGCCCTTCAACTTGAATATCATTCACTTTAATCGCTCCTTGTCTGACATTACAGCACCTGCTTTTCGGTGAAGTCGGGGTATGTGAGATTGGCACGAGTTTCTCAGTCGGCAATCCAACTCCAACAGACATTAGTGCCAAAGTGATAAAGACCTCAAATAAACACCAGCGTCGCACATATAAATGGAACGATACCACAGCGGTCACAAAACGTGGCTGAATATCCAAAATGCCACTTTTGAATTTCCACTCTATGTAAAGGGTTGAGTTCGTGTCCCAGCAGTCGCTTTTGGGCTGACTTTTGGAGTTTAACGCTGGATTATTCGGCATCTTTCAAATCCTGATTTAAATTGGAAATGAAAGTAACGAAGCCAGTCGTTAAATGAGAAGCACTTCCGAAAGACGCCAGTCGGGTGCATTTTCCTGAATTTCGATAGTATTAAATATAGAAACAAGCCGTGTGCTGAGAGACACTGAACAGGGGGCCCTAGAAGGTATCAGTAATGTTACAAGCAGATGGCTTCGAGCTCAGCAGTGGTTGGACTCAGTACTCAGTACTCAAACTTCACAAAGTTGTGTGTGTGTGTTTTATGAAATCCTTATTAATTGGCAAATGAATGTAGGAACATGGCAGAATGTGTTTTGTGTCAACTCTCTGGGTTACCTGCGGGCAGATGTTTGCGCTGGGAAAATGTTAAACTCCGTTTGCTGATAAACAAACACGTGGGGGTGGCATTTTTCTGTATGCTTTAAAAAAAAATAATAAAAACTGTCCTTGAACGAGCATTCAGCTTGACAGATACCGTGACTGACAGAGTATTAGTTGGTAGCGTTGCCATTAACGAGACAGAAAGGCATGTGTCTTTGATGAAATACGTGGTGACTTGGAGAAGCCAGCTGTTAGTGCTCAGACCCCACAACCTCGCGTAGTATGTAGGAGGTTTGGGGAAGCTGTTGTCTTTGGCTGACTGACTGCTATTCCATTCTCTGTTCACCATTAGTCAAAAAACTTGGCCTGGTACGTGGTAAACGGGCTCTTAAACTTATAATCTGAGTATACTGTGAATTTAAAGTGTCCTAGTTTAAAAAACGGCTTCACTGACAATCTATAGAGGACCTGGATGATACACAAAGGATTACTAAGGGTCCTACAGGGTTTGCCAACAAATTAAAAATGTACTGACTACCGTTATCTCCGTGGCACTGATATAAGGGGAACAATACATTGGGTGAGTAGCTCATTCTGCTTCTTAAGGCTCCTTTCATGAAGGTCTTTGTCAGATCGTAGGTCCAGGCTGCTCTTCATAGACCTCTTCACCAAGATCCAGACCACATTGCTCTGTGGGTCATCAAAGCCAGCAAACCCCTCCATCGTGCTAAGGTCATGGTCATTGGAGGAGTCTCGCTATTATAAATCTTCACCTGTAACAAGTTCGGGAAGCTGTTTAGTCCAATGTTCCCCTTGGGCCCTGGGATTCTTAGGATCCAGAAGGTCGGATGTATGTTTAGGAAGCCATTTCTGAGAACTGATTAATAAAGGGTCCACATTAGCTCCCTTGTCTACCCAGCAGGCTAGAACCCACTCTGAAATGAATTTCCAACAATGGATGCTGATATGACGTCTGATCCAGCCAAATCTCTCCCAGGCCTCCCAGTAAAGCCTTCTTCTTCCGAAATGTAGCCCAGGCAGGCGAAGTGAGTATTTTTACCCAGTTGTCCCACTGTTTACTCGGCGTTGAGGCTAATCCAGAGTGTCAGTGAGTGAGAGTGAGGCTGTGTGAACGCTCCGAGATGGTTCACCCTCACTCCTGTTTGCATGCCTGTGTGCCGAGTCCCCGGTAACGAGACCAATGTGTTGCACGGTGGCCCGTCTGTAAAAAAAAATGCAAGAGAAAAATACCACATGATTAAAACGACAAACATAACTGAAGGGTTATTGATTATGATTGGCTGATTGTCACGTGTTCCCTTTAAACTGCTAATGCCGCATTGATTGCGCCATCGAATCGTAACTATTGCAAACAGCACCGTGTAAATGATGCGTGGTTAAGTGCTAACGTGCATGGTGGCTAATTGCGAGGCTTCCTCAGCTCCTCGTACGCCTGTACAGCTCACCCCGCACCCTTCATGTGCCCGGACGCTTGATCACTTGCATCGCAGTCGTCCTCTGGGAACCCTTCAGCTCACAGCCTTAAACCCCAGCAGCTGTTCTGTCCTACACGGCGATCCGATACCGATTCTGATGCCAATTCGCTCAAGTTTGATACAAAGAAATTTTAATTACTGCCATCCTGCAAACTGATCTCACTCGAAATGCCAGGCGTAAGGCGACGGGGTTCCTGCACTCTTGTTTTCCTGATTTACTCCATACTGTCAAACTTTCCTTGGCTAATAATGTTTTATGTAGAGCGAAGTGCATAAATCTTTTCACACTTCCGTCTTTTTAATATAACCACTTATAATGGATGCGCCATTATGGAAAATGTTATTGAAACTCATACCTTCGTTGTCACTTAGCTATCGCAGTGCGCCTGAGCTTTCTGGGTAGACGCTGCACATTCTTTAAACATCTCGGGTTTGAGTGGGAGGGGAAATCTCTTGCACAAGTAGCTGGTGTGGTCTGAAATTCAGTTTTAATGAATGAACCCATGGCATATGACTAACCTGAGTGTACTCACATTGCTCTTCCACCAAAAGGCAGATATTGTTAAAAAAAAAAAAACAGTTTGTGGAACCCCCTCCCCCATCTCAGCTATCCAAAAATGCTTATAGCCATCCAGAACATAAGGTGCCACCTCCCATCAAGGTTGCTCCACGGCTACAATAGGGAGTGGGCCACGTGTGTCCGGCACAGCCCCCGATCAAAATGGTGCCATCCTAGAGAAAAGCGTGTGGGGGGGGGGCAGCCTTTAAGGATGCCATCCATCACACTTTCCCCTGCAGAGGGTAGCAGTAAACACAGAAAGCTGCTAGAGCAGCCCGTGATTTAAGGAGCATGCAGCCGTGTTTGTTTTCAATTTTATACCTGTCGCGTCAAATCGCTCGCCGCCTTCTCTCCTCCCCGATATCTGCTGCCGGAGATCAAAGGCAAGAAGCTGTGGCACCAAGTCGAGCAGCGGATTATGTGCTTCTAGCTAGTTATTTATTATTTACGAGCTACAAATGGAAATGTTTATTTTCCACCATTTTGACACTTTCCCATTTGCATTCCCCCCACCTTGGGCCACTGGAGCCTTTGCACACCCCCCCCTGTTCCTGGGTTTTTTTCCATTTGCCACCCACCCCCAAAAAAAAAAAAAAAAAAAAAAAAAAAAAAAACAGCCTGCGAGTTGGCAAGCCATCAGCCACACTCTTAACCAGAAGTCATCCCTCGTGGTGAAACAGAGATCTTCTCGGTGATGCAGATGAGCACGGGGGACAGGGGTGTCGCATATGGGAAGCTTTTTGGCCGAAATGCAAAACAAGCAAGAAATAAGTCACCGGCTCCTTCCTTCAGCGGCCTCTTTTGGCCAAGGACTCCTGATGCCTGAAACTGTCGGCATTTTCATCCCGTTATTCCTACTTCCTGCTCTGTTTATTCGTTTTCCCATTTCGGGCACCGTCTTTCCGAGACTCGCATAACAAATCTCCACCAGGTGGCGCCACTCCTTAACCACATATGACAGAAATAGGTGTCTGAGTATCACGGGGAGCTACAAAGTCAACCCATTTTCTGACGGCGCACTACACCCTCCAGCCACGTTCCACAATAAACAGAGATAAGCATCTCCACGGAGCCCCGTATACACGAATGCTGTTATTTTCCTCCCACTTAGGCAGCCTCGCCTTCGCCTTAACTCCCCGTTAATGTGCCAGTCGCCCACCGAATATTTAGCCGTCGCCGGCTCTAACGAAGTGCGATATTATGTTTACATGCCGGGGAGGGAAACGCGATCGCTGAGATGTAATTTCTCAGGAAGGCGGCGAGGCGGGCGGCAAATGGAATGTTTAAATCAAATAGATGTATAAATCTGGAGATAAACTAGAACAACGTGATAAATAGATGCACGGCTCCACGTGGGACAGCCCGCGGAGGCAGTTGCGCGGAGTGGAGGAAGCCGTTCGTAATTCTCCGCCAGATGAGAAAAAACGGAGATGTTATTTGAGCGCCAGGATAATGCAGTTATGAAGAGAGCAGACTAGGTGCGGGCCGCTCAAGCCGCAACGGAGAATAAAAACCGATTGTGTTGCTGACAACAACAAGCCGGGTGATTAAGCACCTCCAGGAGCCTAACCAGGTCCCACCTGCGGGAGGCACAAGTCTTCGAAGCAAGAATACAAATGGTCCAGCCGGATAAGCCGTGTAGCCCGTGTTTATGGAGTCGTTCGAAGGAGTGAATGCTTCACCTTTCGATTAGAGACGTTGACCTGCCACCCATAGGGGGCACCATTTCAGTCTTTTTAGACCGGGGTTAACAAGGTTGCAAATTAATAATCCTCAGGAGGTAGTCAATCGGTCCGAAATACACACTCGTAAATTTCAAACGCACCCTTTGTGAGTTTGTTCTGGAGCTGGCATTGAGTCAGCTGGGGTTTCCGCTGCCGTGGCACAATTCGTGGGGGTAACTGAGTGGTCCCCCAGGTGTGGTCCTGCAGGGCCTCCAGCTGGTACTCTAATCGGATAGCGTGAGCCGTGTCATCGGCCCCATAACGGAGTAACAGTTATTATTCAGAAACAGAGGCCCCTCCTCACTTGCTCAATCCGACCATTAACTGAAAAAACACCCATTTAACCCTTAAAATCAAAGCATCATCATCCGCAGTCATTTTGTCATTCCACTGTCGTTCTCTTGCACTGCAGACTCCTGGTTCCCGAGCCATTAATCTTTAGCTATTTATTTTTATGCAATGTAACAAGTCAACATTAATGAGCCATTCATACAGTGCATGGGCACAATATGCAAATGAGGGTGCTGGGGGAGGAGTCAAACATGATTTCTCTGGGGAGTCCAGCCAATGAAAGGCTTCCTTCATCCCCTACAAAGGCCCGGCAGGTGGCCCCCAAGCACATGAATCACTTCCTTAAGGAGAAGCTTCGTAGCTCATATGCATGCAAGTCACATTTGCAGCTGTAAACAGCATCATTTGTATGTACAGAATTCAGGAAATATAAACACATACTAATTAAATATATGTCAGCACTTTGCTTGCTATGAAAATGAGCCAGTGGCCACTTAAAAAAAGAAGAATATTGCAGAAGTATCACTAGAGGGCGCATTAGGCAAACGCACAATGCATGTGTCAAAATGCGGCCCCTTTGTGAAGGGACTGATTTGCGAAGCATTGGTTTGCCTATCCATAGCGATTCACATCAAACACGTTTTAAAGAGGTGTTAATGCAGGTGGAGGGTGTTTTCTTATATTAGAGTGGATTTTGATCACGTTCACGCAATTTTGGTTGTTTAAAGCGAAACAAGGGGCCCAAAGCACAACAAATAATTAAATAACGCAACGAGAATATTGAAAGTCCATTTCCGCTTTCTACCACTAGAGGGTGTAAATCACAGCCTATCACTCGCTGTATTAGATCAAAGTTTATTGCGTGAGCTGGCGGCTTCGCAAGCACAGTTTGTGAATAACTTCACCGAGTGCAAAATCGTGGCTGGTTTGCTGGCCAAGAACCACCTCCTTTACCTGGAGATGCCGTGATGCCAAGTGGAAAAGGGCCCAGTGTTCAGATGAGTCACCGTTCACCATCTTCACACCAGGCATGATGACTGCATGTGGTGCAGACAAAAACAAGCCAATGGGCTCCAGAATGAAGAGGTATTCAAGTATGTTTACATTCACACTAAGGAAATCGATTTATTGCGTTAGTCTGGCTAAAACCGGACTTTTAAAGTACACGTAAACGTGTTAGTCCGACTGAAATCGTACTAAAGCAAAATTCTCAAAGTCGGACTAAAACACCTAGATAACTCAAAGTTACCGAAAAAGCTGGTGCACAGAAGCTTGAAGCGCAGAGGAGTACAGCACATGCGAAATGTACAGCGCTGTAAAGCTGTCCAATTCACCGCTCTACTAAATGGCGCTTTTCCACCACACCAGGTACCGTACTTTTGGTACTTCAAGAGGGTATGAATCAGTGTGCGAGATATTCGTCAATATTCAGGGGGGTGGTGCAATACCGATCTTGAGACCCGCTTAAAATTTTGCTTTCGAGGCTTTCGGGGGGTCTCATGGGTTAATCAGGGGTGTCGGACCCCCCCCACCCCCGTATTTCGCACACCGGTATAAATGTACAGTACTTAAAGGTGTTAGTTTCCACTGCCGTAAAAACTGGTACCGGTGCCAAATGACATCACAACATGAGGCGAGGTATTTCGTTAATACTTTTTGCAATATTTGAAAAATTTCCAATACCATTCTGTCAGAGTATATAATACTAATAAAATACTATTAGACAGCGGTCCGATTAAATGGCGAAGTAGAGCTATAACCGTAGCTTGACTTATCTGTGCATGTAAATGTCCTGAGTGTTATGGTGTGGAGGGTGTATTCCTGGTAGGATTTACGAACATTCAATGCCTTATCCACGTCAATGAATACTAAACCATTCTGATTGGCCAGCTTCATCCTATGCTGAAACACAGCACTCTTTAATGAGCCATTTTGTTGGTGTATAGCCTTGTTTGGCATTTTCCTTTAGCCATAGAGGAGTAGAATATGATGAACTGTCGATTGCCAGTACAAAAAGTTCTTCCCTTGTGAATGCTGATCATGGGTATAAATTATGGAGGGATGGGGGGTTGTAAGCCCCCAATAATCAAAACCAGCCCTGGGCCCCCTTAAATGGGTGGAGAACTCAACCCCCACAAAGTTATGCCCTTGATGCTGACTACAGGTCCCACTAGACAAATCTCTGCAGGGACAAAACTATTTTGGGTTCATGTACTGAATACTATTTCATTTTTACCATATTTACCTGAAAAAATATATGGGACGTATAAATAGGTCTGCGCCGAACTAAGCGTGAGGCTGGTGTTCTCCATGACAACTCCGATCACATGATACAACATGAAAGGAAGAATCTCTTGCTAATGGCTCCTCGTATGGAGCCGCCTGGTCTCCACGCAGAATCTTCTAATAAGAAAATGACACTTCAAGGTACTTTCCAGTATGTCTCCGCAATGCAGGTTTAGTCTAGGACCGCAGATACACAGAGACTCCGTGTTCCTTCTCTCAAGGTCTGCCGCTCATGGTAAGTGCGATCCCTCGGCAGGGGTGGCGCCAGTGATTTAATGTTGCAGGTACCATGGGGAGGCTAGATTATTTAGAGCGGGTGCTTTAACTTCGGTACGTTTTGCTGATTGGGAGGGGGGGGGGGTCCCCTCGGTTAATTTCGACGACAGGAGCAATAAATAAATAAATAATATATTAATATATGTATAAAAGCGGCAAAGCTCAACCCCAGACCCCAGTATATCACTTCATTGTTTTCTCTCAGCAAGACAGTTACAACAACACAGGCCTATTTGCTAAGTATAGGTCTGTAGTATTAGGTGAAATGTGTGGATGTTAACCTTGTTGGCCACTGTGAACTGGAGCGGGAATCGTGATCACGGGAGGCTGGATGTTGTCTCATATCTGTCGGCCGTCTGAGGATCATTGTTGTTCCTATAAACAACAGAACAAAGTTTATATATAATTTAGAACTAAATTATATTGTAAGGCGGAATCCGATAAAATGTGTGGGCTTATGCGCTAGAGCAGGGGTGTCAAACTGCAGTCCTGGGGGGGGAGCCCTGTGTAGCTTAGTTCTTTTCTTGTTCCACCACAAATGATTCAGCTCAAGTGCTGTGTGGTAATTAGCATAAGCAGTTGAATCAGGTGTGTTAAATGAGGGAGAATCCCAAAAATGTGCAGGGTTCTGGCCCCCCAGGACTGGAGTTTTTAACACCCTTGCGCTAGAGCGAAAGACCAAGACTTCCCTCAGACTTTTACTTTGTAAATAAATAAACAGGAGTAGCATAATAAGATAAGCACCACTAGCTATGAAACGAAATAACGGCTATAATGCCAAAGTATCAAATTTTAACTTTACGTCTTCATATCTTTATCACGATATTGAGAAAAATATTCCGTTAGCACGTGAAAATGGTTCAAAAAGATCTTTCTAGACTACAGATATTTACAGATTTCACAGACATATGATATAAAAGCAGTTTTTTTGTGGGGAGGGGTGTCGTTGTCATTGTAGGACAGGCTATAGCACCCCCAAGCTACTCCCTGGCGTCGCCAGTGTCCCTCGAGTTATCTTTCTGCTGCTATTTGATCAGGCTGGGTGAAGGATAATTTGCACGGCCACTTACTTTCATATAACCAGGAATTATGTTTGGCCCTGCGATAAATCTGTTTAAAATGAAACTCAGAACTTGCTTAGTTTTGCTTTCCTTCAGCCTTAATTTACATCTAGCGTCTCTCATTAGATCGTCCGGGGAAGGAAAATCTCGACATTCCCCAGAAAGTCAGCGCCGGGCCAGCAGTTGATTATAATTAAAAGCAGTAAACACACGCTGACGTTCTCGCAGTCCCCACTCTGACGTGACTGTCGCACTATCCAGGTTAATTTGTGATCAATTACTGGACATTGTACAGCATACTCGCTTTCAGAGAGGTTCTCTCTCTTTAGTCACTCTCACCCCATCTGCCCCTGAAGGTAATGAGAGCCCCACCGAACACAAATTTCATCTTATTGCAGACTAGTCAGGCAATTAACTCCTATAAAAAAGGCCGTTTCAGAGTAGCTGCTGGTACAGCAAGCAAACTATCACCTCAAACTCTGACACCTTCTGTTTGGTTTTTTCCCTTCATTTTTAAATTTTCTCACATTTATAAGGATGTGTCTATTTTTGTGGCTCAGTAAATTATCTAAATGCCCAACCGCAATCCAGCTAAACTCCACCTAAGATCCCCACCATAAAAACCCATCGCTAAGGCCCAAAGATCTTCCTCTAGACTGGGAGTCTGATACAGCTGTTGCATCATGTATCAGTTGGACCCAAAGGCTGAACAGTAAAAAAGGGGTCTGTCCAGGCAAGTCAATAAGCACCCTGACGACCCGAGTGTGTGTAGTTAATCTGTTTGTGTGAAGATATAGGCTCTGTCCCTCTTACCCATTTAAGCATCGAACATACAGTGACAGCTGCTGCAGGTTGACCCAGAAGACAACACAGTGAACGAGGTTTGTTCACACCCCCAATTTTATTTGGGGGACCCTGTATAAGTGGCCAGAATGGATGGATGGATGGATGGACTTCCTTTTTATTCAGCAGACAACTTAAAAGTTAAACATAGGCCTAAGTTAAATAAGTACAAAAATGCGATCAATAAAATAGCGCAGAAGACTGAATATTTGCATTTGCAGAATACATACTAGCGACAAGAACTAATTGCAATGGTCTACGCTCACTTGAAACGTGCCTAATGTAACAAGCTAAAAATAATTTTATAACATCATTAAATCATTTTCGCCCATCAATATAGCATCTGTAACGTGAATACTACGCCGCTTATATTTTTATCATTACGCCGTCGTTGTTAGCATTCCTAGTTCGCTGGGGGAGGCGGGGGGGGGGGGGGAAGTAAAACACCCCCGGTGACAGTCCCGGTCGGG
>JAODLD010000111.1:538941-578317 GCA_026781065.1 Mormyrops boulengeri
TCCACCCATCACCGTTCTCCTCTTACCCCCCCTCCCCCCCGCTCCTCTGCTGTGGGTGCGTTGTGACTTGTGAACAGGCTGATATCACTGTGTTCAGTGGGGCTCCACATCACACATGTCGAATGTGCTACAGCGGGGTCTGGTTTCCCCCTCCCCCGACAGACAGGCACACCTTGCCCAGACAGGGAAGGTCCCCACAGGGTGAGCTGCTCCATATTCAATCAAACGTGAGGGCAATCCCAACTTCATACTCAAACTTCAGGGCTATCCCAACTCCATACTCATTCTTCAGGGCTATCCCACCTCCAGACTCAAACTTCAGGGCTATCCCAACTCCATACTCAAACTTCAGGGCTATCCCAACTCCATACTCAAATGTGAGGGCTATCCCAACTCCATACTCAAACGTGAGGGCAATCCCAACTTCATACTCAAACTTCAGGGCTATCCCAACTCCATACTCAAACTTCAGGGCTGTCCCAACTCCAGACTCAAACTTCAGGGCTATCCCAACTCCATACTCAAACTTCAGGGCTATCCCAACTCCATACTCAAATGTGAGGGCTATCCCAACTCCATACTCAAATGTGAGGGCAATCCCAACTTCATACTCAAACTTCAGGGCTATCTCAACTCCAGACTCAAACTTCAGGGCTGTCCCAACTCCAGACTCAAACTTCAGGGCTACCCCAACTCCATACTCAAACTTCAGGGCTATCCCAACTCCAGACTCAAACTTCAGGGCTATCCCAACTCCAGACTCAAACTTCAGGGCTATCCCAACTCCATACTCAAACATGAGGGCAATCCCAACTCCATGCTTAAACGTGAGGGCAATCCCAACTCCATACTCAAACCTGAGGGCGATCCCAACTCCATACTCAAACGTGAGGGCGATCCCAACTCCATACTCAAACGTGAGGGCAATCCCAACTCCATACTCAAACCTGAGGGTTATCCCAACTCCATACTCAAACATGCAGGCAATCCCAACATACACAAGATACAGGGCATCCTTTATTTGGCTGCTCAAAGCTTTTTCGCTCACTAATGTGTCTGGGATTTCCTAGTTTATAGCTCCTTTTATTTCAAGTTTACAGCGAAGCCAATACTGATAGTTCATCAGCATGCACGTTTGGCCAGCTGCAGACAATGTAAAATAGATGAAACATCATTTTAACTGACTTAATGAAAGAATAAAGGTTCTTCCATGTCCCTCTGGTTTGTATTACAGCCCAGTTCATGGTGCTGTGTTGCTATAACTCCCTCATTAACCCCAGGGCCTGGTTCAAAGCCTAATCCCACCCTCTAATCACCACTTACAAGCCTGAAAGGGTTTTACTGTTCCATCCGGCATGGCTGAATTACCCACGGGGGTTAACAACAGACCCATCACTTGGTCCAATCGCGGTGTCCCACTGCCTTTCTCAATGAGCTGGTGTTCACACTGCGCCGCTGTGTGACAGGTCGTTTCCAGCGTGCCGCCGTGCACGGTTTTGTTTGGCCCACATGCTACGGAATGTGGGCCAAACAATCTGCAGAAGCCGGAGACCATGAGCCCGCTGAGGACGGATCCGCTAGCCTGAGGTGATGTTTATCACCTAGGGTAAGAGCCTGACCCCGGCAGTGAGTGCACTAAACCCAGACACAGCTTAATGCAGAACAGTAGCGATAATCCGAATTGCAGCTATTTTCACGATTCCCAAAAATTATTTATGATTATAGATGCATATGTATTCCAAGAGCCACGAAGGCTCCTCCTTTTTTTGTGGCATTATTCCAGTTACATCACAAGAAGGAAATAGTATATAATTAGATCAAAATAATTATTTTGTCAGAAGTAGTTTCTGGGAAAGTACAAAACAAGGCCTGTAATTGTAGTGTTTATAATTTACCTGAAAGGTCGATTCAGTGGTTTTTTATTTTAATTTTAGATTCAGACACAAAGTAAATGTATGTTTAAGGCCACGCGGCGTTGACTTATGGAAAGATTAAAGATTAAACACAGAACACTTTGACAGCATAACTGGAGGCAAGTTTATGGAGTAAATATTTACCCAGCATGCATTGCTTAGTAACCAACAAACAAAAAGCTAAATAATGTAAATTTTGATAAATACTGAAAGAAACGTTTTATGGAGTGAATACTGATTTGGACTTTGTAGACAGACGTTTTGACTGCTGATGTAGTTCATTGAAGGTTCTGTTTCCATATGGAAGCGATCGGTGAAAATCCTCCAGGTGCAGTTAGGGGGCGATTCTGTCTAGCTTTTCAAGATGTGAATTTATGACTTTTTCGAAAAAGCGATTTCTCTGGCACTAGGATCCATTCATTCAGTTCAATGCTGAGTTTGATTCATTTCATGCAGTGAGAAATTCGAGCCTCCCCACAAAGGCTTGGAAGTGATTGTCATTCCTCTCATCACAGCCAGCCAGAGCAGGCCTGCGGAGGCTGGACTTGTCTGGAATGCTCGTTGAAACGGAACCCGAGGCTTAGTCAGCACAGTTGCCCCCAGCACTTGGGGGGGGGACTCTGTGGTGCCCTGGTCATAGACCAAATGGCCACACCACATACTGCTAACAAAGTGCGGAGTTGAACAATGCAGCCCCCTCAGATTAGGGTGCAGTAGGCTTAAGTGGATTTGGAGTTGTGGGGGGTGGGAATTTGGCTCCTGGCTTGCATGGGAGGGGCTCTCCGGTGTCTGTGAGCATCTACACCAGGAGCCCCAGGTGCATCACTGAACAGTTCAGGGCCACTTCCTGCCTCGGAGGTATAGGATTTTTATGCAGTATGGGAAAGTATGGAGTTTACTTTTGGTGTTTTCCAAGTCTCCATAAGTATGGAAAAAGGAATGAAATTCGAGAAAAATTTAGGTGATTCCATACTATTGTGACAAACTGGCCTACTATGGCCTACTGATTGAATATCTCACGACAAATTAGGTTAATTGGCATCAGGAGAGCGAGATGACAGGGTTGTATGTGTAAACTTGCTTGACGTTTTGAACATGGGGGAGACGGCAGAAGGGTTGCCTTCTAGTCGCAGCAGGATGCATTTTTCGATTAGTGCAGGGGTTAGATTTTTAATAGTCGCAGTTGCTAGAATTTACATGTATGTAACATGCATGGAACTCAGTACATACATGCATGTAACATATAGAATTTAAATTCTACTTGCGTCATAAAATGTCAATCTTAAATATGGAGTGTGAGAGACCAGTGATTCCCAGACCAAGGTCACCCCCCTCCCCCCCCCCCCCCACCAGGGAAGGCATCTTTGAGTGACTGTGTCCACACCCATGTGTCCAGGTCTTCCAGGTGGCCTATGTCATCATCAAGGCAGCCAACTCGCCACGGCCCGGGAACTGGGTCCTGGAGCGCTCTCTGGATGGCGTGCAGTACCATCCCTGGCAGTACTATGCCATCAGCGATACTGAGTGCCTGACCCGCTATAACGTCACCCCCCGCATTGGACCCCCCACCTACAAGAGGGACGACGAGGTCATCTGCACCTCCTACTACTCACGCCTGGTCCCACTGGAGCACGGCGAGGTAGGACCTGTCCCCGCATGCTGTCATCGCGCTGTTATTGAACTGCAAATACCGCCCCCTGCTGTGAGATTAACATAATCATTGTAGATAGAAGGGTTATGGTCCTCTTAAACTGTGTTTAGCTTGTCAGTTCCAGATGGGTGGTGATTGTACACATAGCCATTTTACTGGGTACAATTCAGATGTGGAATGAACATATTAGATGTGGATATTGTAAGATCTTTGTGGGCCACTGACAGGGCAGAACCTGGCTCAGCCAGCTTTGGGCAGCATCCTCTAAGCAGCTCTCCTTCCACCCCTGCAGATCCATACCTCCCTGGTGAACGGGCGACCCAGCGCCGATGACCTGACCCCTGAACTCCTGGAGTTCACCTCCGCCCGCTACATCCGCCTGCGCCTGCAGAGGATCCGCACACTCAACGCCGACCTCATGACCCTCAGCTACCGTGACCCCAAGGAGGTGGACCCGATTGTCACACGGCGGGTACGTGCTGCAGTACAGGCCCCTCCGAGAATGCCGTGCATCTGGAGACAACAGGCACAGACTCCAGTCATATACCTGCACTTGCCATTGGATACAGAAACATTTTTGTCTACAATAATATTCAAAGAAAATGAAGGTTACAGAAAGAAGGCTTAAGACTTGTTTAATAACTTGTTTATTGTGATTAAATGAATAACATTACTAAATTATTAAACAAAGCGCTCTAAACTATAAGCAGCACACTGAAATAGTGTCTGGCTTACGTGCAATAACACTCTGCTGAAGACCAAATAAAGTTACAGGACATGATAAGACAATGAAACTGGGTAGGGAGAAAATGTTGTTTCAGTACAAATAATTTTACAGATATTTCTAGCTATTTTGACCCAGAGGTTTCCTGTCTGCCTTGAATTCTATGACTACTGCTAATAATTTAGTTTCTGTGAAGGCGAATAATTTGTGTGTCATTTTTCGGTCTTTGAGTGAAAGTTCTGCTCTTCCCTGATCGACCTTATGCTCTGAGAAGTGAGAGGTGCCTGGTCGGGGTTCTGCGCCTAAACACGCCTATCCGTGTCCACAGTATTACTACTCCATCAAAGATATCTCCGTGGGGGGGATGTGCATCTGCTATGGACACGCCCAGAGCTGTCCGTGGGACCCGGTCACTAAGGTACCGTCACGTCGGAAATCACTCTTTGCACAAACCTAATTCAGGTAATGCCAGAATTTGGTTTTAATTCTTGGCCCGGTTTGACTCTTTGTCTGTGTGGCTCAGTGGGTTAGGACATTGTACCTGTGATAGGAACTTTGCAGGTTCAAATCCCACCCAAAGTCACTGTTGGACCCTTGAGCCCAGTTGCTCCGGGGGCTGTTTGACCCGCTTTCTGAAAGATGTACACTACCAGTCAAATGACTTTCTACATTTGCGTGTTACTCAATTTTACTAAAAGTACACTCAGTATTCTTTGCTAACAAATAAATTTACAGTGTGTTCATTGTTTGAGTACCTTTATTAGCAAGAAAATGTCATATCTTTGATTCTCTAGCAGTTAAAACAGCAGAGCAAATTTGAGGCATTCTTTCTGCAAGGGATATTAAATACTGCTCTGTTTTATGGGAGGAAAGTTATCTAGTGCATTTAAAGTTAAAGGACAGCCTAGAATTTTACTATGCCATCACCACATAACCAGTTAATAGAATGTCAGACATGCAGTGTTATATACGCTTTCCGTTATAAAAGAAACTTGTTTTATTTGACTTATATCTGACGTATATGTTTATTTATAGTTGATCACCCAACTTTTCAGTGCTTAACAAGAATAAAAAGTCAGCAGTTTATGAAAAGAATGGAAAAGTGGTAAAAACCTGTGGTGTGCACAAACTTTTGACTGGTAGTCTATGTTGCTTTGGATAAAAGAGTCTTCTGTGTAAACTATTTAACTATAAAATGTAAACTATTTAATAACAGTGACAGGATGCCCCTAATGATAGCCCTGTACCATGTTAAAGCAGGACAGGAGAATAATGACAAAAAATTTGCCTTCAGCTGTTGACTTGGACAGTCACAGACACTCCAGACTGTGACCACTGGTTTACACATCCTGTTTCGATTTAATCTGTGTCAATGAGTGGTACTAACGTACCGCAGCTCCTCTGGTTCTTCCACGGTGCACGAGCATGGCTCAGTGGCCTGGTGTTCACCGCAGCGTACTGCTGCGCCCCCGTGCCTGCCACGTGTTTCCAACCCATGCAGTAAACAGCTTCGGCTGTGCGTGCATCCCAGTGCGCGCCTGCGTCCTCGTCCGTCACGTCTAGCCACGAACGTGTGCGTGCATGCAGGTCTGTGAGCATGAGTGTGGGGAGCGCTAATTTGCTGGCCCCTAATGGATCCATGGATGGCGGTGGGGGGGCTGGGGTGCTTTGAGATGGGACGTGACATATCCCCCTGGGTCTGAACAAAACATCCGCTGTTCCCCTTTTCATCCCCGCAGAAGCTGCAGTGCGTATGCGAGCACAATACGTGTGGCGAGAGCTGTAATGAGTGTTGCCCTGGCTACCACCAGGAGCCGTGGCAACCTGGAACTCTCTCCGATGGAAACACTTGCGAGAGTAAGTCACGGAGATCCCGAAAACTCTGGAGCCTCTTTATCTTCAACATGCAGTGCAATCAACCTCTAATGTTCCTTTACCTGCACAAAGAGGGTTCGCCTGAGCAAATGAAAAAATGCGAGATAAATACGAATGACAAAGCTGTTGGAAAATATAATTTAGATAAACTGGCCCTTTAATAAATCAAATAGGTTTAGCGCAGGATTTCCAAAATCCATTTTATCCGTATCTCAAAAGGTTGATGCTACTCCTGAGGTACATTAAGAAATTAAGTTTTAAGAACCTTTGTTGGTCTAGATGTGCCTCCTGGGTGTTGACGTAGCCACGTTTCCGTTCCTGCCCTATGGTCGACGTCACTTTCTGCTGACCCTGTGACCCTGATGCTCCACAGAGTGTAACTGCCACAACAAGGCGGATGACTGCTACTACAACCAGACGGTGGCCGACCGCAGGATGAGCCTGAACACCCACGGTCACTATTCCGGGGGCGGGGTCTGTCTCGGTTGCCGGCAAAATACGGCAGGAGTGAACTGTGAGACCTGTGCCGATGGCTTCTTCAGACCCCACCTGGTAGGTGCTTGACTCTGTTCCGTGGGTTTGCCCTAAGGGTTCTGTGTCGCACTTTCGAATTACACATGGAGTGGTGGAATGTTAAAAACAAAAAAGGAATATAACGCACCATTCACTGTCATCGAGGCTGCTGGGTTTCAGAATTTGCGGGAAGTCGAATGAACTCTGTATGCCAGTTCTTCCCAATCCGGTCCTTTGGGTCCCATGGCCGGTCCATGTTTTTGCTCCCTCCGAGCAAAAAAATGTAGGGAGCTGCGAGGGAGCAAAAACGTGGACTGTCGGTGAGTCCCCAAGGACCAGATTGGGAAACACCGCTCTATGCATTTAAATGGAATTTTATAGAAACATGGTGGTGTGAAAGCATGGCTCAGGGTCATCCCAACCATCTACCAGATAAGTGGTCAAGGAGGCCACTTGGAATAGATGGATTATGGGGTCTAAGGCGTAAATCACTTTGTTTATCCTGTGCAGGTTTCCCCGTATGATGACTACCCCTGCGTGGAGTGTCACTGTGATCCCAGCGGGTCACAGAGTCTCAGCTGTGTCAAGGACGACAACCAAGCCAAGGCTGGACAAGGTCAGAGATTTGTCTTGTATGCTTTCGCTATACGAGATCGCGCACCAGACGTAGGGGATGTACACGGCCGTGTTGCCGGGCCTTCGTCCTTGAAGGTGCAGACCCATTCGTCTCTCGTTCTGCAGACCTGTGGCCCGGACAGTGCTTGTGCAGAGAAGGATTTGCGGGTGATCGCTGCAACCGCTGTGCCTTTGGGTACAGGGACTTCCCAGCATGCACCCGCTGCACCTGCAGCTTGGACGGCAGCGTCAACATCGACCCGTGTGAAGAGTGTGTCTGCAAGGTAATGGGT
This sequence comes from Mormyrops boulengeri, assembly GCA_026781065.1. Lineage (NCBI taxonomy): Eukaryota > Metazoa > Chordata > Actinopteri > Osteoglossiformes > Mormyridae > Mormyrops > Mormyrops boulengeri. The sequence continues at coordinate 546,526 of JAODLD010000111.1, forward strand.
GCTGTAGGGAGGCGGGAGGGGAGACATAGTTCCTCGTGTGTGTGTGTGGGGGAGGCTGTAATGGAGCTTTGCGATGACTCCCGTAGGAAAACGTCATGGGCATCAACTGCGACAACTGCAAGTGGGGTTACTACAATCTGCGGGGCAGCAATCCTGAGGGCTGCACCGAGTGTTTCTGCTTCGGCGTGTCGGACGTGTGCGAGAGCATCCCGTGGGCCACCACACAGGTACCGGGGCCTCCTTGGCGATCATGTAACCCAGGGGCCTTATCCTTCGGAAAAAAAGACACGTACCATGTCCCTGCAGCTGGTGATCATGGAGGGATGGCATCTTTTGGCTGCCGTCCCTGAGGAGAACAATCACATCAACGTCACAGAAGGTGAAGCCCTCTACTTCCTCTCCACCTGGATCGCTCCCAGTGCATTCTGGGGAAACAAGGTAAAGACCTACTGCTTGGGGTACAGCTTAGGCACACACTGGCAGACGTACACTGGCAGACGTACACCTACATGGGTACAGATACCCCACTCTGAGTGGGGTGGGTAAAATAAAAATTTCTACAACTGTCTCGGGTTAATGGGTCACAGTCTTGACGGAACCGCGTATGTCAGGAGGCCAGGAAATAATTATGATCTGCTTGTCGTAAACGTGCTTAATGTGCATGCACGTCGATCCCCCAGATAATTAATCCAATTTGAACTTGCAATTATACATGACATTTGCTTTGCATATTGAGGGAGGGGTATTATGATTTAAAAATTTTTTTGGGAAGAACGTGACTGTCTAGATCGGGGGGGGCAATCTTATCCGCTAAGGGCCAGTGTGTTTGCAGGTTTCTGGAATAACCTTTAGGTCAGCTGTTCAAATCTAGGACTCTTCAGCCAATCAGTCCTCTAATTAGTAATTTAATTAGGGAGTTGCAGTGAAAAACCACATATGCACCGGCCGTTTGCGGATAAGATTGCCCTCCCCTGGTCTAGATGATGTAGTTTTATGTCAGTTTTTTGGGCATGTCTCCCAAATGACCTATGCTATCATAAAGTAATAAGGATTCCTAATATTTTTCTAGTTTTCTACATCCTGTGTAACAGTGTTTCTAAGTTTATGTAAATGTGAATCCTACAGATGTGTACCGCTGATTTTAAAACTGAGATATTTGTACATCTCTTTAGCAAGTTTTCCTTCATAAAACATTTCTTTTTCACTTCCTGTCCCTGTGACCACCGCGGGTCCGCCTCTCCTTCCCGCTCCAAGTTGACTGCTTACGGTGGCTTGCTAAACTACACGGTTTCCTACGACGTCCCCGTGAGTGGTATACAGAAGCCTCTCCTGGCTCAATTTGATGTCATCATCGAGGTACGCCATTTTCATTTATACCCCTGAAATTCTGACACCTAAAGTATTTTAAATATATTGGGCAATTTCATATTTTTAGGTAGTAGAAAGTTCCTTTCCGGTGTCCCATTTGAGTAGATCATAGACCCATTCCCCAATAAATATCCAGGCATGAGAACTAAATATTGTAAACAACTCCAAAACCTTGGTTTATTCTCCTTGAGATGAAATGCTTGTCAGTGGTTGAGCCTAGCTGACTGTCAGCTTGCTGGCGCCCCCAGGGGAATGGGAGGACTCTCCGGCAGGTGGCCACTCAGGAAGTGTTGCTTATGCCCACCACGGAGCGGAGCGTCACCATAGAGGTGCTGCCACAGCACTTCATGGGCCTCCAAGGGGGCAGAGCTGCCGAGAGGGATGAACTGATGATGGTCCTGGAGGATGTTTCTGGGCTCCGGGTGCGGGGACGCTTCAACGGCAGTACAGAGGGGACCGTGAGGTGAGACCCAAATGGAGCCCATTTCAGTGACTGGTTTACAGCTGTTTTTTTATGAGCCTCTCTGGGCTTGTTTCACGGTTCTTTCAGAAGACTCATTTCATGGCCAGTGTCTCCTGCTCATTTCATATCTTTGGTGAGGGTCTTTTATAGCTGGTGTACAGGAGTCATTAAACCTCGCAGCTACACTGCTGGTTTGATTTCATAGCCCGGGCGTCGGCCTCGCGTCGGGATCTTCACAGTGTTGCTCCCATCCTTTCTGTTCCATTGGTTTCATTTAATTGAAAAGGACCCACAGAGCTGAGCCCAATCCGTCTACACTCAGCCTATTCAATTTTAGCTGGCCTTTTATTTTTACTTTTTTAAAAGCTTGTGTTTCCCCTCCCATCCAGACTCACCAGCGTGTCCCTCGACATAGCTGACCCAATCAGCACTAGGCCTCACGCCGCCGGTGACGTAGAACAGTGTGAGTGTCCGTGGGGCTACACCGGGACGTCCTGCGAGGTAAGACCCGGCTTTCTTTTCCCTCGACTTTGACTGACATCTGTCTTAGCCAATCCAGTGTCACCCTTTAATCCAATCCATGCTGTCACTCTGGTTGTATGTTTGAATTGAAAGACACTGTACAAAATAATTATGAAATATGTCCTGATAAATTAATCTACTCATATTTGAGTAAACAAACAGTGCTCTGGCAGTTATTTTCAGCAACATTTAGAACTTTTTTTTTTCTCATTCAGGACTGCACCATTGGATTTTATCGGGTAGGGGGGATCCTGTTTGGCGGCAATTGCCTGCAGTGTGAATGCAGTGATCACTCTTCCCACTGCGACTCCAACGGCATCTGTTTGGTACGATCCCACCCATAAACAAGCAGCTAAACACCATATTTAAAGAGCAAGGGAGGATGTTCTTCTCCTCAATCTGCTTGTCCCTCCTCTGCCTCATGATCTAGCTGGGGCTCCCGTCCAAGTTTGCACCATGTGTAAATCATTCAGTTAAAACTAGCCTGTAACTCCTTTTGTTGATGATAAGACGATGTTGATCTGAATCAGGCAGGTCATGGAATATCGGCTCCCGTCGCGCCTGTGTGGCTCCTTCCCATCCCCTTCAGTAAACTATCCTACTTAAACATGTTGCTATGGTGCAGATGGAAGCCAGAGGTCTATGTGAGAGGATGTCATAGATACGCCCTGACTGTAAATCTTCCCCAGGGCTGTGATCACAACACCACTGGGCCTCACTGTGAGCAGTGCCTTCCCGGTTTCTATGGAGACCCATCCCAGGGCACTCCGGACGACTGCCAGAGATGTGCCTGCCCGCTTACCGTGGTGTCGAACAAGTAGGTCTCTCCCCCAGGCTCTCAGGAACTGGCACATTAGCCAGCCACTGTTAACCTTTCCCATTGTGGAGGCTAATATCAGTTACATGAGGAGCAGGCTAGAGTCTGTATAGGTGTTAGTGCTTCTGTAGAGGTATGGGTTTGCACTGCCTGCCAAATTGCACTGGAACCAAGTGCTGGATTTGGGTTCGATTCCTGCCCCGGATCTGCGTGTGAACTGGTATGCACCCAGTGTTTGAGTGTGTGCTTTCTGATGGCCTGCAAATGGATGGATATGGTAAATCCAGTGAAATGCAGCAAAAAAATACACTAATCTTCAAAAAGGTTCAAAGTGAAGTGAAAGCATACAGGCTGCAGCTGGGTGTGTGGTTACACTTCTGTATTTCGTCATTACACTCACCCACACTGCCAGTTAATGCTGAGCATTACGCTTTCAGTTTCAGCCCCACGTGCCACCCGGGGCAGCCTGGTGAAGTGATCTGTGACCAGTGCCAGCAGGGCTACACGGGAGCCCGCTGCGACAGGTATGCAGGCACACGGACCGCACGCGCACGCGGGCAGTCACAAACACACTCTTGCACGCACGCCGGAACAAGTGCGCAGGGAAAGACTCATTTCATCGATCGAGACGTGCAGAGGTGTCATATCTCTGTAGCCACGCTGTCATTGTAACATAAGATAAGAGCCCAGAACTATATTCACAAGTAGTTTCAATCTCTTCATCTGTAAATCCAATAATTCAGGCCAGATCATTCTCTGCAGGAAGGTTTTATCGCCTGTCGTTGAGCCGTGGGACCGAAATATAAGAAATCTGAGATGCAGGACGTGGGAAATATTTATGGCCTGTGTGTCCCAGGTGTGCCAACGGTTACTATGGAAACCCTTCCGTGCCAGGCCAGGGGTGTCAGCTTTGTGACTGCAATGGCAACGTGGACCCGCTGGAGCCGGGCCACTGTGACCCCGTGAGCGGGGAGTGCCTAATCTGCACGGGCCACACCATGGGCCGGCACTGTGAGCACTGTCAGGAGGGTTACTACGGCGATGCTATCGGGGCCAAGGACTGTCAGAGTAAGTCTGGGCAATGTGCCCTAACCCACAATCCCCCAGTCAGTGCATTAAGACACCGTTTTTCACTTGAGTGTGTACAATGTCCGTAGTTGAAGTGTGAGGAATAACAGCAGAGAGAAAGACCAGCAGAAATGCAAAATCCAGAATCACCGAAATCATGCGCAAGTCTCTGATTACATGCATACCAAGTAAGATGATTAATGAAACTGCAGTTATTCAAGTTTGAAACTTTCCATTAATCACATAAATATTAAGCGAATAATCATTATATTAATCATCTAATGGTAAGAAAAGTAAACTGGAAGTTTAGGGTCACTGATTATCTAGTAGGTGATAGATTCCCTGCCGGGGCATGGTGGATAAGGAGGTTGATTTGCAACTTGCAATTTTTTTGGGACGGCTCACACTGACCTTGTGGACCTGAATAATCCTCTTTCTATGCTGTTGCTGGCAGGCCCCTTTTTAGATTGTGTAAATGGCTTTAGGAATGTCAGATCTACACAGTCATGTTGACAATCCTACAAAGACCCGGAACATTCCAGCAGCTTGGCAGTGCGGTTTCATGTCAATATATAGCTCTAGTAATACAGTAAAACTAACTGGCATTTTTTTCGATAACTGATAAATATTCTCAGTTCTTTTTAACACATCTTAAGTGATCAGTGTATTAATTCAATAAATAGCCATTTTGTTAAACTGACATTTCTATTTCAGTTTAGCTCAGGGGTGTCAAACTGCAGTCCTTGGGGGCCAGAGCCCTGCACAGTTTTTGGTTCACCCTCATTTAACACACCTGATTCAACTCCTTGTGCTAATTACAACACAGCTCTTGAGCTGAATCATTTGTGGTAAAATAGGAAAGAACTAAGCTACACAGGCCTCCGGCCCTCCAGGACTGGAGTTTGATACCCCTGGATTAGCTGTTCCGATGTAATGTTCTACTGACATCTAGTGTAAAATGAGAGAGCAGCACCCATTTCAGAAACAACCTTTCATGTTGCGCTAGCATACTAAACACCCTAGAACATTCTGAGCTGTATTAGATAAATGAATGAAGACACCACTGTGTAACAGCAATGTGACAATCCTTGGTAAGGTACTACTACTGTGGTCTGGAATTACTGTGGTCTGGAAGCTTCTGTCTATAAGCATGGATTCTTCAATGAATATCATAACTGCAGTCTGGACAGGAGTACCAGAGTCGGTATGTGATATGAAGCCAAATTGGTTAATCCTGTTGTGTGTTATCTGTGTTCCCCTTGTCTATGTGTGTGCACACGCACGCCCCAGTCTGCCGCTGCCATAGAAACGGGTCCCGTTCCAGCATCTGTGATGTGAGGACGGGACAGTGTGACTGCAAGCCCAACACGCGGGGAGTGAGCTGTGAGCAGTGTGAGGTGGGTGCAGGCCTTGCCCTCGTGTCGTCCCTTTAATGAGCCGCGTGTCTCCCTCTGATACGCCCCCCCCAGTCCCTGATACTAGCCCCCGGGCAGCGGGATGCTGTCCCTGCCTCGGCATCTTTACTCGTCTCCCCCCCCGGGTGACTCTGGCTGGCGGTAACTGCCAGCGGATGTCTTCATAATTCATAGCCCACCCCCACCCCCCCGCCCGCTGTCTCTCCATGCGGAGATGGAGGGGGTACGTGTGAGCGATGAGGCTGCAGTGGAGGCTGCTTGTCCCGGGTTTGGCCTGAGGGGTGCCAAGAAGCAGATATGCCTCAGACCCCCATCCAGATGTTCTGGCCGGGCCCACAAGCCACTGCCAGCTCGTTTAGTACTATCGCCTGACAGAAAGGCATCACTGCTGCCCTCCCCCAACTGGTTTTGCTCCCTATCACTAATGATGGGGGTGGCTGGGGGGGGTTAATGCTGTTTCCTCACTCCGGAGGGTATCTGCATCAGCACTCTGTCTGCCTTAGTTGAGGCTCTAGGTTACTGCCTTATCAGAATTGTCGTCTATCTCCTCCCCGCGGCAGGTGGTTTGATGATTTATGTGATCAAACTCCTGCCTGCTTACAACCTGAACAGGCTCGCACTTCCCATAATCCTCAGCTTCAGACTACACATTATTGTGACAGGAGGGAACTTTAACAGCGGTGTTCAGAGCTGAGTCTGCTTTCTGCAAAGGTGATAATGGCATGGAGGCCGAGGATCATGTGGGGACAGTGACCACTGAAACTCAGGTCTTGGAACACTGGCGAGTTTACGTCACCATGGCGACACTTCTTCGGTAAGGGACCAGAGTGTGCCACCGTGGGGTGACTGGCCTATGACTGCTCGCCGTGTCTTACAGTCGGGGTACTATGGCCTCCGCGATGAGCTGGGCTGTGTGCAGTGCAACTGCAGCGAGGCAGGGGCGCTCTCTGCGGACTGCGACGAGGGAGGCCGGTGCCAGTGTGTCCCAGGAGTGGCCGGGGACAAATGTGACCACTGCAAGCATGGTTATTACGGGTTTTGCAATGGCAGCTGCACAGGTAAGGCGTCGTCACCCTGGGGCTTCAAGGAAGGGAGTTGACCTTTGATCCCAGCACCCCGAGTGGCTTCACTCACCTCGGTGTGCGTGTGTCGCTCTCCCCGGGCAGAATGTAACTGCGCGCACACTCATGGAAACTGTGACCAGGAAACGGGTGAGTGTATCTGTCCCCCCCACACTGCGGGGGAGAAGTGTGAGCATTGTGAAAAGGACCACTGGGGGCACGACTCGGTGACAGGCTGCAAGGTGAGTTCCCACTGGTGCAACGAGTTCAGCTACCGAAGGTTGTCTGTTGCTCACCTGGTCTAAATGAGGTGCTATATTTGTAATGCCTAAAATCAGTTGTGGATTCATCTGATTTTAACAGAAGGCATTTCGCACCAATGAATCTGTCTTAGTTTCTCAGTTTTAAGTGTTCACAGAATACATTTAACACATTGTTTTGAGAATCGTTGCATATTCCCATGATGCCCTGTCACTTCTATCCCTAGCCATGCTCCTGCAACTTGGACGGCTCCTCTGGCCCCCAATGTGACCTGGCTAGCGGTCGCTGCCCCTGCAAGGCACAGTTTTCCGGCGATCGGTGTGACCGCTGTGCCATGGGCTACAAGGCCTTCCCAGAATGCACTGCATGCAACTGTAACATCAACGGCACCCGCGAGAAGTACTGTGACCTAGAGCTGGGAGTCTGCAGCTGCGAAGAGCAGGGCAAATGTGTCTGCAAGGTTCTGACCTCTTCAGAATTGTTATAATGGGGGGGGTGACTGTGTCCATCCCGGGGGGACTATATCCATGCTCGGGGTTCTTGTCCCTTCTGTGTTTTGAGGCAGCATCCGTGGTTGTGATTTTGTCGGTCAGTAGTCAGCTCCATATTACTGTGGTTCCGTCTGAGTCATGTGACTCGTGTCCTTGACCGTCAAGCGTGGCTGTGTTTCCAGGACAATGTGGGAGGTCCAGGCTGCGACGAGTGCAAGAAGGGCACCTTCGGGCTATCAGGTGACAGTCCTACTGGCTGTAGCCCCTGTTTCTGTTTCGGGGTGTCTTCTGACTGCGAGGAACTCGGAGGGCTGCTCAGAGTCCCTGTGAGTAGAACTATATCCCTCACCCACACGGGGATGATCAGACACTCCCTCCCCCACAAAAAAATCTCAAGGCCAAGACTGAATTATAGTCTGAAAGTTCAGAGACAGGTAACTTTTTCGTTAAGGATGAGCAACAACTCAATCCTCATTATTACATGCTCTGTATTAATGATTTAATGAGATTACATTCAACTGAATGCAATTAGTATTTCGATTAACATGTAAACACTTGGCTCAGTAGGGTGGCCATCTGTTCTGAACTAATGATGTGGCTGGGCCACATTCGTACCAATTTATCTACACTCAAGGTCACAGTCTTCTAGCGGTTAAGCCAAATAGAACAAGTGGGCTTTACCGCCAAGAAAACTGGAGGACACAGAACACTTAGCGAATGCACGTTATTCCAAAGCCGAAATCAGATGTTGGTACTCGCGGAAAGCACCCCACAGCCAGGGAGACTTGAAAGTTTTCCCAGCTAAGCTTAAGGAACGAGACAAGTGGGAATGCAAAAGAGCCACCATTCAGCAGGCAGGGCAGCAATGCATTTTGGGATCGATCTGTGTGCAAATTGTATCCGTTCGTGCTTGGTTCACCTTTGATAAATGCCTGTGTAGGCAGTGTTGGGGAAGTTAATCACAAAAGTAATCCATTACAGACAAAGGTGGGAAAGTTCAGGTCCGGAAAGTATAAATCTAGACCAAGGTTTTGTTTCAACCGACCAGTTGAGCATAAGGCATCACAGTCACAGAGACTCAACTGGTTGGCTGAAACAAAACCTTGGTCTGGATTTATACTTTCCGGACCTGAACTTTCCCACCTCCGACTGTAATGGATTACATTTGTGAGTAACTTTCCTAACACTGAGTGTAGGTCACCATTTGCCTGTCTGTCTGATCTTCCTGTCCGTGTCAGGTACCACTGGGAGCCGGGACAGAGAGGCTACGGTTGGTCAGTCCGAGCAATCTGACGGGCACCCTGGAGGGGGTCTTCCTGCAAGATGCGGAAACGATGATGGACACCAGCCTAGTCCAAAGTTCCTCACTGGCTGGGCCATACTACTGGAGACTCCCTGATCGCTTCCAAGGCAACAAGGCAAATGCTCATGGGGGAGGGGAGGTCACCTCTTATACTGCACCAGATCCACTGATCTCACAGAAGTGCACTTTCAGTGATATATATCTGATGTCACTCACTGTCGTCCAAACTCTGCTCCATAACAGATTCTGTCCTATGGTGGGATGTTAAGGTATTCTGCGGCGTTCTTTGCTCTCGATGGATCCGGGCTGGCCAACAACGAGCCACAGGTTAAAATCCGAGGAGGTCGCCTGAAGAAACTGGTGATCTATCTGGACCAGGCTGCACCGAGGAATGGCGTGTGGACCAGCCAAGAGATCCCACTGACTGAGGTGAGAAGCCTCCACTCGTCTGGCATTAATGCCTGGACATTATTAAAAATCGATTGGAAGCTCGTTGTTTTACATTTTCCCAAAGAAATGGCTCTGAAGGTTGGGGTTTGTGTGCTGGAGCTCTGTGAAATGAAAAGAAAATTAAATATCTGAGGTGAACTTCTCAAGGTGGGCTGATAGTAACCAACGTCTTACTTCTTCACAGCACAAATGGAAATACTTCAACTCTGTGTCCGAACACGCCGTCACACACTCGGACTTCATGTCCGTCTTGAGCAGCATTGAGTACATCATCATCAAAGCCTCATATGGCACAGGGATGCAGCAGAGCCGGTGAGCAGCAGAGTTTCAAGACTGACCCTTCGCAGAAGGCTATGTATCCCGCACATCCGTTAATTGTGGCTTTCTGTGTCTGTGGTACTGTGCTGCAGGATATCAAATATCTCCATGGACACGGCAGTGGAGGTGGATGAGGTGCTGGCTGGTGGCGCACTGGCCCGTCTCGTGGAGGTGTGCGAGTGCCCCAGGGGCTATGCAGGCCTGTCCTGCCAGGTGAGTGCAATGCAGTCCATGGGCAGAACACACCATTAATCTGATGCCATTCAAATTCTAGCCAAAGCCCATGCTATTACAGACATTTAACAGATTATATAGCTAAGTACATTATAGATATACATTCATTTAGCAGATGCTATTACCCAAAGTGAGTAAAGCTTGGGTCAGACAGCTGGGTCAGCCAGTATTCTAGGTTAAGAACCTTGCTCAAGGGCCTGTGATATTTCTCTACCAGTTAAGGGATTTGAACCCACAACCTTCCTGACATGGATTCCTAACAAACACATGCCCTTAATCTGTAAAATGATCTGTGCTATGATTAAAACTGTACCAACATTTTTAATCATGCCTTTTACTGTGCACTAATGCATCCTCTTGCCCTCCTCCATGCTTTCTGCCTCACAGCTTTGCTTCTGCCCCCATGCTCTTTCAGGAATGTGCCCCCGGGTATTACCGACAGCCCGTAACTGAGCTGAACCTCAGAGGCCAGCGACCCCTCATCCAGGCCTGCATTCCCTGCCAGTGCAACAACCACAGCCTGGCCTGTGACCTGGACACTGGGAAATGCCAGGTAGCCCCCCCCCCCTGGGAGCACCTGCTCAGTCACAGCACCCAGCCTTAAGTCCCATCCACACAGTCTTTCTACACGCCATCAGCATTACAGGATCGCGCTGTAGTTCACTCTGAGCATGACTCTTTTATCAAACCAGGGCTGTCAGCACAACACCGTGGGCGACCACTGCAACCTGTGTGCCCCAGGGTATTATGGGAAGGTGAACGGCTCCATCAGCGACTGCTCACTGTGCGCATGCCCCCGTGGAAACAAAAATAGGTATGGGGCTGTCTTTTCGCCATCTGATTTTTAAGGGTATGCACTTGAGACCTTCCTGCTGTTCTTCAGTAAGGTTTTGAAACATTTTGGGATGCCAGCAGTGAAAATGCTTTTCAATTACATACGTTCACAAATCCTGCTACCTTTACAGATAAAAGCAGACTCTCTGCTTGATTTACTTGGGGAAAGGATGTGTCCCCGTGTGTTCATTGGGCCTGAGTCTTGTATTTCGTTTCAGTTTCAGCCCTACCTGTGTTCTCGAAGCTGCCATTGACTTCCGCTGTGATGCCTGCCAGCCAGGATATGAAGGACAGTACTGTGAGAGGTAAACGCCTCATCTTCAACACTGAGTTATAGTCTGTCTTCTTGACTGCTCCCAGGCATTCTGGAAGCTTCTAGCTCATAGAACAGGTGTGTTTCTTATGGAACAGACTGCTGTAAACGCCTATTACTTTTAGCATGATACATTGGTCCCAGGCTTTGAAGGCCTCTGATCTCAGTTGTAGCCTAGATGCATTCATGTTCTTTTCAGCCCAGTTTAATTCCAAGAACTTTCCAGAAGAAAGCACTGGTTGTACGTTGCCTTCAGAGTCCTGAGATTTATGTCCACCACTTCCAGGTGCTCGGTGGGTTACTATGGCAACCCCTCGGACCCTGACGGCCAGTGCAAGCTGTGCCGTTGCAGTCCATCTGGTTCATTGCACTTCCGCTGCAACACCCTGACGGGACGCTGCGAGTGCAAGCCGGGTGTGCGGGGTGACCAGTGCGAGGAGTGCGAGGCGAGGCACGTCCTGCAGGAGGGCCAGTGCATCTGTAGGTGTCTCTGTGTCACTGGACTTGCCATTAACCAACAGCCATCCATAGCCAGGCCTCAAATCTCACCTTAATACATACATCTGTCCTTTTTTAGCTGTGAGATCCATACACACAAGTACCTTAAATAAATGTGCTGGCTTTTAAGAATCAGCCTTTCTACCAGCTGTGTGTACAGTACTGACGGCTTATTCAGCTTATTCAGCACCTTCATAGTGAAACCTGTTCTGGCAGCACTGACCTCCTTCACAAACACGAATGAACTGATTTGTTCTTGTGGCCGTGTGATTAACGCAGACCTGTAGAGCTGTCAATATCTTGCCCGTGTATCATGTAAGTGGCTTTGTTTTCTCCTCCAACCTCAGCCTGTGATGACCAGTGTACCGGTGTGCTGCTAAATGACCTGGATGCACTGGAACAATTCCTCCCCTCAATTAACCTCACCGGGGCCATTTTAGCGCCTTACAGCAAACTTTTCTCACTCGAGAATGCCACCAGTGAAATCAAGGTGAGACACATGTGAGCCTTCACCAGGGGGCAGCAGAGAATCAACACTCAATCTTGGACGGTTACCCAGCAGTGGCTGCCTCTGCCATCGACTTCAAACATTATACCTATAAATATTTCTGAACAAGCATTAGACTTAAATATGAAGGGGACGCCACACTTATGGCAGGGCTTGCTTCCAATGAAGCTCAAGTATGATAAAATAAAACTCGATCTCAATTGATCTCAAAGTAATGCTCCAGTGACCTGACAGGCACAAGATACCTGACTGCCATCTTATATCCTTAGCAATTTATTCCTGACAATGTCCAGTTGGTTCAGCACTGAATGGGTGTCTCTGCATTCCAGGTGCTACTTTCCAAGAAGAAGAACACAACCACTTCATTTCAAACGACAGATGAGAGTTTGACAGACCTTTACAAAGATGTTGATCAGCTGCAGAAAAAGGTACATCTTGGTACCTCTTCACTTGCACAGTATGGATGCTGCTTAGCTGAGGAGGATGGATATAGGTTCAGGCCATCATGACAGCCAATTTCTCTCTCATCTGCCAGACCAACCAGCTGTTTGCCAGTGGTGGAGATCTAGCCCACTCTACTGAACAAAAGCTCACCAAGGGGAATGAGCTACTGGAATTCATTACTAAGATGCAGTCCTCTGTTCATGGTAGTTATAGCAGCACGTCCTGTTTGTCACATCCTTGTTACAAGCTTACATCAATAAATACATCAATTACATCAATAAAGAAAAATGCCGGCATGACTTGTTGATGTTTACATCTCAGGATAACATATGCATGACATATGGGACGATCCCTGCGGAAACACCACTGCAATCGTTTTATTTTCAGCTCTGGAAAGAGCAGCTGGCAGCATAAATGAGACATGGGATGACGAGTTAGACACCACCGGCAGCTCTGAGCTCATGGAGCAGATTGCAGCCATGCTGGACATGATAAGGAACGTGGACTTTGAGAACAGGAACATCACAGCCTCCAGCGAGTTGATGTAAGTTTGGCGAACGGATGAAGTTACCCCGTTGAACGGTTTTCTTCTGGCCTTTTAACGTCACATGCATGTTTAGACCCAAAAACAGAGTATTAGTATTGTTCAAATTTTTGCCCCACAATTCCGAATGCAGGCCTTGTTTTCAGTTCTCCCAGGTAGTTAGTTTAATAATTGCCGATTCTGATTGGCCAGAGGCTTCACACCTGGCTCACAGATAAAGGAAGGCTGGAAAATCAAAACTGCATGGCCCATAAGGACTGTGGTCTGAATAGCCTTGAACTATAGTGATTGGTCAATTACATTATTAAATTACATATTTTATCAATTTCTCCTCTCATCGTTTGGTGTGGAGAAGATGGTAAAACCTGCTTCTGTGTGGACCTTTTGCAGGTCTGCAACAAACACACTTCAGCAGGTCCTAAAGGCATTCCATGGGCCCCATGAAGCCGCGGACACACTGGCTAAGACCATCAATGCCACGCTGTTTAAGCATCATTACAAGCTGCAGGACATGGCGGAACTGTTGACTACAGCTCAGGCTAATAACAACCTCACCTTCCATCTGCTGGATGACGCCTCCACCAGGCTGGCTGGCTTCCTGGTGAGTTTGCTCCCCTCCTCCCACGAGTCTTGGCCCTCACTGACGATGCAGTCATTGATTGTCCTCGCTCCGCACCTAACCATCTCCCCCTCCCTGTGCATCAGGATTTGAAGAGGAACGTCAGCAGTGATCACCAACATGCTGAGGCCGAACTAGGAGAAGCTCTGACTGTACAGGTTGATGCCCTCAGTATGGTGGATGACATGGTCAACTCTACGTCTGTAAGATCATTTCTGCATAGCTTTCTGATAACAGCTGCAGATGGTCAGCCGTATGATTTCATAAGTGTATCTGTTTAATACCCATATGGCAGCTTGCATTGCCATATTAACATTTATCAGTTTTACAAATGCAGTACGCGGTACTCCTTGTGTGACATTTTTTGGGTGTTCTGTGGTTCCGTAGATGTTAGAATGGTCCCGGGATGACCTGGAATTGTGGAGCCCCAACCTGAGAAAGCAGGTGGACACCTTGGTGATGCAGATGAAGACGAGGGAGGCCCTGAGTCTGGTGTACAGGGCAGAGGACTATGCCCAGGAGCTAAGCCAAAAAGCCCATGCTTTGCAGAGGTACTTCTTCCTTCTCCTCCTTCCATACCATGAAAAAGCACAGGGATCATCATAGCTCAGCCAGCACGGTGTAACACCTGCAAACCGTCCTCTTCAGCAACCTTTCAGGTGTTAGGAATGTCACCTTGAATGCAACAAATGCCATCCTGACCAACCACAAAATCCAGTCTGTCACTGAAGAGGCAAGGAGCCTTGCAGAGTCAGCCAACCTGACCGCCTCCGCCGCCCTTAACCTGGTGGGTGAAATACAAGCCGCTGCAGTCATTATTTGTCCAGTCGTTCCTGACGGATGGCTGTGCCTCTAGCCTGACCTTTCTATGGTTACAAAACTGAAGAAAGCGGAGTTATAATTATTGAGTACTGCATTATTTGGGTTGACTTCCATGCTGTACAGATAAACGATTGCCTGGATGTCTTGCAAATTAGGTGTATAAAAAATATATGGCTTAAAAAATTACATTCTAAGGTGTGTGTCCTTGCTTTTCCCTCTTGGCTGTAGACCCTGCCAGCTGGGAGGTCTGTGATGGAATTGACCTCCTTGGCTGTCCAACACAGCACCAAAATACTAGAGCAGAGCACCTCATTGAACAGTGAGGCAGCCCGTAAGTGGAAGATATTAGCTGCATGTGCGCGCGCACACACACACACACAGACACACACAGCTTTGTAACTATATCTATCTGGGGACTCTCCATTGATTTCTATGGGAAAAACTCATTTTCTATGGGGCAAAATCCCAACATGCCGACCTTAACCCCCACCCAGCCCTGACCTTAACCCCCACCCAGCCCTGACCTTAACCATAAGTAACCAAACAAAATATGAGACTTTTGGTATTTTTAGTTTTTTGATTGCATTCACAGATTATGGTGGGGACCTAAAAAATGGTCCCCACAGCCTCAAAATAAAAGGCTTTTATGACATTTTGGGGACCATTTGGTCCCCATAATGTAATATAAACATAATCCACACACACACACACATTGGGGTACCTATCTAAATGGGGACCTTCCATTCATTTCTGTGGGAAAAACCCTAATCCCAGTCACGACACCCTTAACCCCCACCCAGCCCCCATTTTGGATTTTTTAGTTTTTTGATTGCAGTCACAGAAATTTTTGAAATTGAAATTCCCCTTGTGGGGACCGAAAAAATGGTCCCCACAATGTCAAAATAACAGGTTTTCATCACACTGGAGGGACATTAGGTCCCTACAATGTAATGTATATCTGGCCCACATACACACACACATACACACAAGCATGGCTTTGCTGTCTACGGGTCTAATTTATTCAAGGCAATGTGGAGATAATATGTCTGCTCTATTTACAGAGTAAAATTTGTGTAGGATTTATGAGAATGCCATCTTGTTTATTAACACTATAGTATGCTTGTACTTCCAAATAGTAGCATGTTGCTTTGCAGGCATCCCATGTTGTTATATTGATACATAACTAAACACATGGGCTGATATGAAATGGACACGATGCCATTGAGAGTCAACACGTGCGCGTCTAACTGTGAGAACAGGAGTTTCCAGGAACCTAACCCAGGCGAGAATGAACCAAGAAGTTGTACTTGAGGGCTTGCGCAACATCAGCGCGCGACTCCCAGAATCTCTGCAAACACTGAGGGCCCTAGGTGATGGTAAGATTGCATTCTGCCTTCTGTCCATTGGGTGGGTTTCACCATGTGCCACAAACCCTGTGTCACGCTGTCCGCTTTTTTTCCAGGGACCAGAGAGGAGATTCAGGGAGCCAAGGAGCACGCTAACAGGGCTAGCGCCACACTGTTATCTACCCTGCGACGGCTGGAAGACTTCAACCAGCTGGTGGATGAATGGTCTCTGGTTATGGCCGGTGCCAACAACAGTGTGATGAGCACCAACGAGATGGTCAGCGACTCAGAAAGGACCGGTAAGGACACAACGCAGTTTTGTCATGGTGCCCTCTGTCTTCTACATATAGTATTTACACAGTGTAACATTTGGACGAACACCTGGCAGCTATTCTGGAACTGTGTGCAGTATCTGTGTGAGATGTGTCCAGTGAAATTCGTCCAATACAGAAACCTGCGTAGGAAGTGCCTTGTTCAGTGATGTGGGGACAACTCCCCAAGCTGCAGACAAACCCCGTCAAAAACAATGCCTTCATTTTGAGAAGATTTTGCCCCTTGGCTTCATCATTGCTCCCTTCCTTTAGCGAGGGCCGCTGAGGACAAGCTGAGGGAGATGGAGAAGAGGACAGAATACCTGTTTGGTCGCCTCAGACCCTTGAAGACCTTGGGAGAGAATTTGAGCAGGAACCTGTCTGAGATCAGGGAACTGATCAGCCAGGCGCGCAAGCAAGCCGCTTCGGTCTGTGGTCTTCTGTTGGTCTTCCGTTCGCCATCAATGTGCTCTGATTGATGTGTCTATTGTCACGGGGAGTTGGGTTCTGCTGTCTACCACTGCCATTTATTTGCTTGATATTTACATTCTTTAGCAGATGCATTTGTACAAAGTGACGCACAAGTTGGGTAGATAATACATCACAGATTTACTTGAGAGAAGGGCGATGTCCACGTTTGTTGGCTGCTACAAGTATTTTCATCAACTAAAATGATGAAATCACGTAATCATCACTCATAATGGAAGTAAGCATTCTTTAGAGAAATTGACGTTTTTTTTTTTACCTCAGAGCTTTGCTTAGATTGCTTCTTGGTATAAATCACATTTATCCCCCCCAACTGGTATTTAACTTGTAATCTTGGGGGGAGGGGGAGGTGTTCAGATGTATGTCATGAAACAGAATTAGCAGTGACAGCGTGTGTCGAAGAGGGTTTGCAGGTTGCTCACTTACCAATTCCCCTATCCCATAGATCAAAGTAGCAGTGTCAGCGGACGGAGATTGCGTGCGGGCCTACCGCCCAGAGGTGTCTTCCAGCAACTTCAACACCCTGTCGATGACAGTGAAGACGAGTGAACCAGACAACCTGCTCTTCTACATGGGTAGCAGCTCCAGTGTACGTGGGGAATACTCTGTAGATGAATCCCATGGGCCTTCTGTACTTGGTCCCAAAACACAAACTGTCCTTCCTTGATTGTATCTGCATGTATACATAATATAAGGTCATTGATTGACCATCACCAGGTGGACTTTTTGGCCCTGGAGATGCGTCGTGGAAAGGTAGCCTTCCTGTGGGATGTTGGCTCAGGGCATGCCAGGCTGGAATACACAGAGATCCCGATCAATAACAACAAGTGGCACCAGATCCATGCCACCAGGTGAACATCTGAGAAGTATCTGATATCTAACAAACACAATATGTTGTGTAATGACAAAGAATGAACAGCTCTATTTTCTCTGTGGTTAAGGTGTTATGGAGAATTACATGACCCAGGTTTAATAAAAGGTTAATCAGTTTGAATTATTGCAGAAGCTGGACAATCAGCACATTTTGGAGCTTGCTAACAGAAGTGTGATATCCTGTATGTGCTGGACCACAGGTTTGGAAAGCAAGGGACTCTCATAGTCCAGGAGCTTAAGTCCAAGCAGAAGCCAGTAATGAAAACAGGTACATCTCCCGGATCTTCCACCGTGATGGACGTGAACAGGTCCACAAGGATCTTTGCCGGGGGCCTAAGTGGCCAGATCAAAGTAAGTACTGCCTCGACTTTGTTACCCCTTATGTCCATTGCGGACCTTTTCCAGAATCCCCTTGGCTCATCGTGCCTTGTGCTGCTCCACAGAAATCTCCAGCTGTGAAGTTGACCCAGTTCAAGGGCTGCATGGGCGAAGTCTCCCTGAATGGGAAGGACATTGGCCTCTGGAACTATGCTGAGCGTCAAGGCCAGTGTCGGGGCTGCTTCATGAGGTACTGACCAGTTTCACCCAGTTTTGCTCTGTTGTGGAGTCTGTAGGACCAGCGGATAAGCTTTCATGACTCTATGTGGCATCAGTCCACAGGGAGAGGAGACTGCCTTCTATTTTGATGGCAGTGGCTACTCTGTAGTTGGGAAAGCTCTACGTTCCACGGCCACTCACATCGTCATGCTCTTCAAGACATTCTCCCCCAATGGTCTGCTGCTCTACCTGGCCTCCAATGGCACGGTACGGCCCCATCGGTCCACTGACATGGCATTTCCTTGATTGGGTTCATGATTTCCATTGATAAGTCCATTAGTATATACTATTTTCTACACTGGCTGGTTACATGCAAGCAGTTTGGACATTCATGGATGTTTTTTGTTTAACAGAGAGACTTCTTGTCCATTGAACTGGTAGAAGGTAAAGTACGGCTGACTTTTGAACTGGGATCAGGACCTCTCACCCTCATCTCCAAAAATACCTACAACACAGGCAGCTGGTACAAAATTGCCCTACAGAGAAACAAGCAGAAAGGTTTGTCTCCATTATGTATTTGCCTTGTCAGGTCCATTTTATGTCACTTTGTTTTGTATTCGTGTCCTTCTGAAATATTGTGCTATCACCTCAGTCGTTCTCCTGATTTAATTTTAGGGTCACTTTCAAGTAGACATCAATACCTGCAGAGTAAACTTAACAACAGAAGTCTGTGGTTCATACAGCAGCTCAGCTGATTCAGGTGTTTATAAATCATGCTGTATGACGTTACGAAGCAGATTTGATTGCTCACTTGTGATGGCTGTTTAGGGGAAGTAAGTAGCTGGTGCAGGTCTGCAGTCAGTTTTCTGATGGATAGCAGGCTGTGTGTATGCTGAAGGGTAAAAATTTGAGCATTGTAAGGAGATGGAGCTAAATCAATCCCAGATATGGCTGCAGTAATTAACTCCAGCAGCCACCACTGCCTTGTGATTTATAAATTGTTTATTGGAGCCCTTGTGTGCCTTTGGGAAAGGCAGTTTCAAACACATCAAACTTATCTGCCTGTCACAGGAGTCATAAAGACAATGCTGATACAAATGGAGACTTATTTTAGTAAACAGTGACTGATGGATATTCAATGAGTGTTAAGTTTCCTGTTTTCCGGAGTACTTCACTCTGAGCAAGGGATGGGGGATTGAAACCCATGGGTGGATGGGAAAAACATGTCCCAGTCTTGTTTGTAACCCAGTGGGAATCGTCCATGCAAACAACAGGATGATGGTTAAAGTTGCTGGTGGCTGGAGACACAGCATCAGGGTGGATTTCATCAGTCCCATCCCTCATAGTCATATTAAATCAGGTTACAGCTCAAGAGGAACTTTAGAGGTCAAGGACAAGAACTGTAATGTTTTTGGAAAACAAATGTAAAAAGAAGCTTCTGTATGCCATACTCAGTGTAATTATACATATATGCTATAATGATAAACTGCTGGACCATGTGCCTCAGGTTACCTGACTGTGATGGACGCCTACGTCCCTTCGGAGAGAGAGACCCTGGAAGCAGATTCTCCTGGTACAGCTTCAGACCTGAACCGATCTGACCGCGACCCCATCTACATAGGTGGGCTGCCCCGTTCCAGGCCCATCAGGTTAGTATCAGCCTGTTCCTACACCTACATCATCCCTCAAGTTTTCAGCGACCAC
The DNA here is from genome assembly GCA_026781065.1 of Mormyrops boulengeri. Taxonomy (NCBI): domain Eukaryota; kingdom Metazoa; phylum Chordata; class Actinopteri; order Osteoglossiformes; family Mormyridae; genus Mormyrops; species Mormyrops boulengeri. Next base: position 566,136 of record JAODLD010000111.1, read on the forward strand.
CTCAGGAAAATTAGGACGGACGTCATCTTACACTTCTCCATTTTCCAGTTCATGGTACCAGAGTTAGCCATTATTTAATGGTCCAGGATCAGCAGCAGTCTCTTGGTGATCAATGAAAGGCTTTAATGATGGCAGGATTTATGATTAATTGAAACACAGGTAGTTATGACCGTATATAGGTGTGAAGGAGACACTGATGTCAAAGTGGGTTCTGGTGTAATGGGGGCACTAAACCCCAACGATATTTTTCAGGAGACAAGTGGTAGCTCGGTCTTACGTTGGTTGCATCAAAAACTTGGAAATAGCTCGGACAAACTTTGACCTGCTGAGAGATGCATATGGGGTCAGGAAAGGCTGCGTTTTAGAGGTAAGAGCTTGCCACGCACCATGAATAAAAGACAAAAAAAAGATATCCTTCATTCATCACCATCTGTGAATCCCGGACCTTAAACACATATTGAGTTCCTGTGCCCCTGTGCTGCAGCCCATCCGCAGCGTGACAGTCCTGAGCAGAGGCTTCTTAGAGCTGCCCCCCCTGACAGTGCCCCCCCAGGCTGAAATTATGGCCACCTTCTCCACCCGCAATGACACAGGCATCATCCTGGCCAGTTTTGGGCCAGAAAGCAATCGTATGCGTAGGCAGGCACACCAGGTAAGCCCCTAGGGTCTCAGGACACCTGTGTGAGGGTCCCTTTTCCCTATCAGGACAACACCTATGTACTGCAATGACCAGCTGACCTCACAACACGTCTTTTACACGCACGTCTCACGACACGTCTTTTACACACACATCTCACTACACGTCTTTTTTGTTCTAGGTTTTCCTGGCCGTCATGCTGGTCTCGGGCCGATTGGAGGTGTACCTGGCTGCTGGAGATGCTGGTGGTCCCCAGAAGGTTGTACTGAAGTCCAATAATGGAAGCTTCAGTGATGGGGAAGAGCATTCTCTGATCCTACAGCGTAACCGGAGGTGTGTATATGGAATAGGGCTGAGTCATCAAAAGCACCGAAAGTCAGTTCCTCAAAATTCCAAAAGTCAGCTCCTCATTTAAGTCAACATCACTTTACTTGTATACAACATTGCACTTTTTTTGATGTGTATTTGCCTATTTGTGTCTGTCCCTGATGGTGAAGGACGTTGACTGTGTTAGTGGACGAGGATAAAATGGACACCTTAAGGCTCAGCTCTTTATCAGAGAAGGGATCCCTGGCCCTGGGCAGCTTCTACATTGGGGGGGTTCCCTCAGGAGTGGCTGAGGGTCGCCTCAAGACCACACAGTCCTTCTACGGCTGCATTAAGGACATAGCTCTCAATATGGAGTAAGTCCACATGCTCCCTAACCCTTCAGGATTCCACTGACACCTGTAAGAGGGTCCCTCAAATCTCATGGTTTGCTCCTCACAGGCTGCTGGACCTCTCGCGAGCACTGAGGTACGAAAATGTGGACATGGACAGCTGCCTGCTGGATGAGCGGCCGAAGAGACCCGTGCTGCCTGAGGACAGTGAGCTTCATCCAGAGCCCACTCCTGGGGCCCCCATCCTGACCCCTGTCGTACCACCAACGGACTTCAGTGCCATATCCCCAGGCACTGCTAAGGTACATTCTTAGTTCCTGTGCCATGTGCTATTGTACCCAGCATCCACTAGAGGGAGGTGTCATCCCATGGTATACAGTGCTGGGCCACTGGATGAAACGCATCTCCCAGGGTAGCAAAAAGATGAGATGGGTGTAGTGGGGAAAAATTTCCTATGCCTGATCTACACAGATGTAAAAAATTAGAGTGGTTACAAGCCTTTTAAAGGCAGCAGTGTCACAAAGCAGGCCCCCTATTTTGCCCCCGTAAAGAGTATTTGCTTGTCCTCAGTGCGTGGCAGCAGAACAGATGGGAAGCATAACAGGGGCTCACCAGTTCGGGGTCTCCCGCTACAGTCACATGATGTTCAAGATAAGCCAACAGACTGTGAGGAAGAGGTGAGCACCGTACTATCATTTGCCGACTTCCCACGTTCCACATGCACTGAAGCTCAGCTCCTCCTCTGGACCCATGGCTAAGCACTCCCGCGGTGTCCCCTTTTTCCGGCAGCTTCTCCCTGCAGCTATCTCTGCGCACCTTTGCCTCCAGCGGCCTCCTCTTCTACATGGCTCACCCCAACCAGGTGGACTACGCCACCCTCCAGCTGCATGGGGGGCGCGTCTTCCTCACCTGCGACCTGGGCAAGAGCTCCGCCACAGCCACGTTCTCCGAAGCCATCAACGATGGCCAGTGGCACACAGTGAGTCGGGCCACTAGGGGCACTACTGCACAGCAGTCCAGAGTCCCAGACTTTTCTTCCACCTTAATACCATTTCATATAAGATTAAGATTAGCATCAGGACAATCTCCAGCATTACCTCATTATCAGTTTAACTTTCTTAAGTATTTTCATCAAAATAATAATTATTATTGATCTACTTGGAGAAATTCTCTTTACGCCTCCCCCAACTTGATCTCTGTAGCTGAGAGCAGGCACCCATAGCAGCAGCCAGGGAGCTGGGGGGTTAAGGGTCTTGCACAAGGACCTACAGATGTGCTGAGGCTGGGCTCAAACTGGCAACCTTATGGTCTCAAGCACAGACACCACAAATGATTCAGCTCAACAACTATGTGGCAATTAGCACAAGAAGTTGAATCAGGTGTGTTAAACGAGGGGAAACCCAAAAAAGTGCAGGGCTCTGGCCCCCCAGGACTGGAGTCTGACACCTGTGCTCCACAAGAACAAAGACATTTGATGTCCAGGAAAAAAATGAACATTTTGTAAACGTATAAACAAGGATAAGAACAAATTTCAGTTGTTTAAGCAGTTCACTTAGTCCGGTACATCCAACAAAAGGAAGGGGAAAATGAAGACCCTGAAATCATCGACCTCCTCTGTTTCCTTCGTTTGATTAAATTTTCTCTTACCGAATTCCCGGAGAACGGCAGTCCAAAGGCAGGATGCTTGGGAATGACCACGACGACAGAGGCTGCAGTAAACTCCATTTTGCCGGAAATATTAAAAAAAAAAAAAACTGGTGGAGTATATTTACCAAACTATACTTCCTTATTGATTTATATTAAAGTTAATTTAAAATGAACCAACAATTAACGGTTATTATCAAGTTGCACAACGCTTCAACGGCAAAGACGTGTCTCACGTTGTCAGCCCACGAGCCGGACGGGCTTTAGCCTGCGGAGCCAAGTGGCTAATTACTCAGCCGAGGCTCACCTTAGCCTGCACCATAACACACCAGATCAAAACGTGCAATCACATCCTGACCGCTTTTTTGAATTCCTTTTAAAGCTGCCCTTTACTAAATTAATCAGAATACATGAATACATTCAAATTCAACTGTTCCAGAGTTCAAACACTAACAGGATTCATAATTCTAATGATCAACTCACCAGAATGATCCAATTAATAATAATAATAATAATAATAATAATAAATCATTGAGGTTCTGCACTGGTTCTCATTGGTCCTCTGCTAACAATAAATTCTTTGTTCCCTTAACTAAGTTTGGCCATCTTATCATCCTAGTTTTTTTTTTTTAATCCTGTGCTTGGAAGAGAAAGAAAAAAGTTTCTTGTTACAAATTACATTTAATTAGCATATAAGATTTAGGGAGTGTCTGCGAAGTGCAAGAAAACAACGCTTAGGGTCCATCTTAAAGTTAGGCCTAATTATTATTAGTGAATCCACATATCAGGGACAACTTAAATAATTTTAAATTAAATGACATCAAACAGTCAAGTTCCAGGGTGTATCAGGGGGGCACCTTGCTGATGGCTCTGTTGTGGCCGCAGGTGAAGGCTGACTTTGGGAAGAAGAACGTGGCGGTCAGCGTGGACGGCAGGAGTTCGGGTCCAGTCCAGGCCAATGGGAAAGCCAGCACCTTGGATGTGCAAGACGTGCTTTACCTGGGAGGCCTGCCCTCTAACTACACCGCCAAAAACATCGGCAACGTGAGTGCGCCCCAAAGTGCAACCGTGTCCTGTGCCCTGTCATGGCATTAAGAAAAACAACTCCTCTGCATGTCTCTTCAGGTGACACACAGCATAGCTGGGTGTGTGAGGGATGTCACCCTGAACGGCCGTCCCCTGGACACCCAGAGCCCCATCCAGGCCTTCGGCGTCGCCCCTTGCTTCACTCACGCCCAGGAGGGAACCTTTTTCGATGGAACGGGCTTTGCGGCTTTTGGTAAGTCTCGCAGCCCTCGCCTTTTTCACGCCTCTGTCACTGAATGGACAGGAGCAGTTAGCATTCAACTTTGAGACAGTTATGCTATTGAGACACTGACAGGCTTCCCATCAGATTTTGGGTTGTAATAATTTAATTGTTTAATTATTTGTCTGATAAGCTGTGCAGCTGATGTGATGGATTTTAGATTTTCCTGTGGCAGGTTGCGGAAGGGTCTGTTTTGGTATTTTCTTTGTATGACTGGTGCTGGTCACCAGGTTTTACTCCTGGTTACCGATTAGGCAGCTGTCTATTTTTTGACTTGGGGAATACCTGTTGTTAGATTAATTTTTCTTCATCTTTGCCTCTGCTCTTTGGTTGCGCAGACACTGATCGCCACATGCTCACATTTTTCTGCTTAAACTGTGGCTTTGTTTGCTTATTTGCTTGTTTGCTTATTTGCTTGTTTGCTTATTTGCTGCATCCTACATGCTGGTCATGACAGAGACAATTTGATGATTCTGTTGAGTTTAAGCCTTGGCACACCCAGTGGATGACCCTTTCAAATTGATCTGCTCTTCATGCACCTCACTCAATGTCCGGTCATTACCCATGCAACCACTGCAGTGTCACACAGGTTTCTCCCAGACTGTGTTTCAGGCTTGCAATGTAGAGCTTATGAATCCCCCCCCCCAACCCCCCAGGGAAAGAGGGCTACAAGGTGCGCTCAGACCTGGTCGTTGCCCTGGAGTTCCGCACCTCAAAGATGGATGGCGTGTTGCTGGGGGTCAGCAGTGCCAAGGTGGACGCTATAGGCTTGGAATTTGTCGGTGGGCAGGTGGGTATCAGGGGTCATGCCCCCCAGGAATTAATATGAAGGAGATAAAGGCTTTGATAGAGGGTTATGCAATGTGTACGTATACATAAATGTGTTATACTAGTAAATATCATTGTCCTGTTAATATCATGTATTGAGTACTGTACTATAATGGTAACTTTAAACTCCATGCGGTTGTCATTTTCATCTTGGTGTCTATAGTGAGGATTATATCATTGTCTTAAGCAGCACAGTGCCTCAGTGGGTAGTACTACCATCTCACATATATAGGGTCGTGGGTCCCACACCTGGATCAGCTTCCATGTTATCCCCATGCTGGAGTCTTCTGCGGTTTGAATTGCCCTTATATGCATGTGTGTCCTGTGATGAACTGGCATCCTGCCCAGGGTGTCTCCTGCCAGCATATCCTCTGCAAAATTCCTTAACCTGGGACAAACTGGGCCCCCATGACACACAACTCCTCCCACCTGAGCCCAGACCTGGGACAACTTGTCCCTCTGAGACACGGGGCCGGTTTGCCATGTCCCCTGTCTTTTGTGGGATGACTCGCTGTGTTTCAGTGGTATACGGCCTGGTAGTAATAATGGGTATCTTTGACTGTGTTCCTGGACTGCAGCTGCTCTTCCACGTGAACAATGGGGCAGGACGTCTCTCGGTGTCGTGGACCCCGCGCTACTCCGGAGGCCTCTGCGACAGGCGCTGGCACTCTGTGCTGGCCAATAAGAACAAGTATGGCCTGAGTCTGACGGTGGATGGTACCATGACCCAGGTGGATAACCCCCACCCGCAGTCTACCTCCGCGGACACCAACGACCCCATCTACGTGGGCGGCTTTCCCGGTAACATGCTTCCACCGGTCCAGCAGAGCGCTGACACGCTTGTTTAGTTTTACAGTTTGAAGGAGAAGTGTTTTATGTCTGGGTTCGTTTTTGCATAGCGCCGTGCAATGCAAAACACGCAGCCTCCTGCATTGATCAGTCTTGTTTACAGTTTGGCTCTTTAATCCATCCCAAATGTCATTCTTCCAACATGTGGAGTTTATTTAAACTCACTGGGTTCAGTTTCTCTTTAGTGCTTTACACTAACAGTTTGCAGGACACTGTAAGAGGATCTTGCCAAGCTGTCCTCAGTAGTTTTTTCAACAAATCTGCCTATTTCCACCCCGCCCCCCACAGATCATGTGAAGCAGAACTGCCTGACCATCAGCACACCATTCCGTGGCTGCATGCGCAAACTCCGCCTCATCAAGGGTCACCTGACTGACGCCCTTGACTTCGGCTCAGCCTTTGACCTCCGCGGTGTCCTTCCGCACTCCTGCCCCGGCCCGGCACTCTGACCTCATTGGTGCTGACCTCACTGTGACAAAATGAGCCTTTAAAAATGCTCAGTTTTTTAATTTAAGGAAAGTCTGTTTATTTGTGTTGAAATCAAAAGAAATGACTTATTCAATTAATTTCTGTCTCCACGTGAACATTGAAGGTACATTAAATGCCCACGTGAAACCATTTAGCACTCTTGAAGGTTTTTGTATACATGGTTTAAAAATAGAACTGAAAACATTCCGTTTTATAAGTATTTCCCGTGAAACATGGAACAATCAAATGGCCTTCTTCACTGCCACAAGGTTGAGCTCATGAGAGTTTTACTTATACAAAAATATTCTGAGGGCAAAGAGATAACCAATCAGATTGTAGAGGAGGGGGGTACCAAGCCATCTGATTGGTTGGTCCCGCCTCCTCTAGTTGCTTGAACCCGCCTCCAGTGCAATCTGATTGGTTATCTCTCAGAACCAATCATTTTTCATTCTGCCAACTCTGACGAGCCAAGTGCGATACCTAAACGCCACTTCAGGGAAAGATGGTGGGCTGTATGGCAGGAGTGTCATTGATGCTTGAACAGTGTCTCTCTGGCCATGCTTTTTACGGGTTTAAAATGAATTAAAGACCAAGCTGGCATACTCTGACCTCTCAGGGACTGATGTTAGAGACTTGGCTTGGACAGAATCAGGCAGTAGGGATTGCTGTGGTCACAGCACACATCCACATGCCAGCAGATGGCACCACGGAGCATACGGTATTTCCTCCATTGGGGATGTATGTAACTGTGAATATCTGATCACGAGAAGAAAGTTCATCAGTCCTGGAGAAAATCTGATATTAAAGGAAAACCTAGCCTCTAAAACTCTGGAAATGTGCCATTTGTCAACAATGTTCTGTGTGTGTATCTGTTATTTTGCTGAATGAACAGAATAATTATTTCTTGTTTTAGAAATAACCCAAACGTAGCTATACAAACTGGACATAACATATATGACAGACAAGATCAGGACTTACATTGTGAAAAATGAGGTTTATATATATATATACACATTACCATCAAAAATGGAAGTTTATCTTTCATAGAGCAACAAAGCACACCAGGTCACAGAGCCCGTTTTTGATGAGTCCATGTCACTGTGAGACTGTCGTGAGTCTCCAACTTAGTCCTGCGGGAAGCGTGCTGGATGTCTAACACTGTGCCAGGTCAGACGCCTCACAGCTAGGCCCTGTCACGGCCGGCATCGTAATACTCATTCCTTGTGCTAAATTGTATCCTTATCTGTTGGTACAGAATTTTCCAGAACTCATGCAACGATAGTCTTTGCTATTCACAGAGTTGAAGAAAGAGGCAGTTTTTGGTAATAAGGTCCATCACCATCTTGAGGGCATGCTAAATGTTGATATTGGTGTGGTCATGTTGCTCATGAACTGCACACACGCTGCACATGACATTGAATTTTTAGGTCACATGGACGCAAAAAACTTTAGTGGTGTTTGCAGTTTCTGTAATACCAAGGCATGAGTAATTAGTGAGTCAGATATTGCACATGTAGATGAACTGGGAGCACTGGGAGGTGTGGGGGAGCCTCACTTGGGTGCTGGTCACTAGGATTTCATAGGACGTGGCACCTCCTCTTGGTCATGGAGAAGAAAAGCTCAGCCAAGAGAAAACAGCAAAAGAAATGTTAGCTTTTTAATCCTTAGCTTGTCAAGTTAGTTCCTCCTTGTCTCAATGGCCGAGGCAGAGATACATAAAGGATGACTGGCAACAGCTTCTCCATTCTCCAGAGCTTGTTGTTGCTGCTGCTTCCAGGAAGACGTCCTTCACACTGTCGATTAGCACTGGAGTCATTAATGTACAAACCAGCATCATTTCCTTGGACTTTCTGTCCTCCTCGCTCCCGACACGCACATCCGTTATAATGCAGGCGGGTGGGTCGGTGGGTGTTCGGATGAATGTGGGGCTGCATGACTCCCTCAGTGCTTTACTGCGACTCCATCGCCAGTCCTTATCCAGTTTGCGGCTCCTCAGGAGTTCCTGGGCTTAAAGATCCACTCGCAGTTGGGATTCACCCGGTACAGGTCAAGAAGGTAGGTGTCAGGATCTAAGCAGCGCTCGCCTAAAACGTGAATCGTGTCTAAGTTCACAGGAAGGGACAACGCAAAAAGCACCACGGGTTTCTCTACGATGACGCAAGTATTAGCAGGACACACCCTCGAGAAGTTCACCAAACTATTCTCACCAGAAGGCGAGGGGGTAGCTTACCTATATTGCCCCCAACCTCGAATAAATACTGTCGGTGACGTTTGCCACAGCTCCGAGATCCTCTCCTGGGTAAAAAAAAAAAAAAAAAAAAAAAAAACCGGAGCAGAATCAGCCGATTGTCTCTTTGCAGAAATGTGGGGCGGCACTTGCACACCACACACCCCGACACTGACCCGTTCTCGCAGTCGAAGCGTGCCATGACGTCCTTGGCCTTGGTCTCGCTGTCCAGCAGCAGGGCCATGGACACCTTTGCGTGCAGGGGCGCGTGCACACGGATGAGGCCTTCTCCCAAGAGGCCAACCAGCTGTGTAAGACACAGGCATCACGACTGTTCGGCCCAGTCCCCAGGTCATGTGACCTTCTATCCAGCTCTATTTACCTCTGCTCTATGGAACCTATAATTACGGCATGGCAGTCACCCCTATGAGTGGCTGTTAAGTGCACCCACGTCTAGCAGGCAGGCACCTCCTCCTTTAATCGCCAAATCACTTCAAACTAATTAGGATGCAAATGAAGCTTAACGAAACCTGGTTAATGAGCACCAGGGCACAATTATGGAATGCTATGTGTTTTTTTGTAGACAGAAACTGACTGTGGTCACGTCAAAAATTAATTTAAATCACGGGCTTAAGCAAATCATTAGCATGAAGCTGAAGTAACCTGCATGTTAATTAATCAGAATTGCAATCAGTTTTGCAGTTACTAGGGATAATTAAAAGTTTTTCACTAAAGTCAAACTCTTTGGTCTCCTGTCTATTAGATGGTGTTGTAACAACATCAGACCGGCAGCATACCTCCGTTTTCTCTCCCTTGTTGCGGTCGATATGCCATCTCCTCAGCAGCTTCCTCTTGCTCTTCTCTGACCCCAACATCTTCTTCCCTACCGAGGCCTCGTTCAGCTTTCTAAGGTGGGAGATAAGGAAGCAGGGGACCTGGGGAGAGCAGGCATGGGGAGTCAACACCGCGGCCATCGGTCATGCGAAGATGGGCCTGTTCCGCACTCACCGTCCATAAGAGGTCCTGGCTGGTGATCAGGAGCCGCACCAGGTGGGCCGCCCCCGCTGCGCCCTGCATCTCCTCCAGCTTTGCATTCTTGCTCCGGCTGATGAAGAGGTTGGGCGCAACGATCATGGAAACGTTCCACAGGCTCATTCGGTTCTCCTCTTCATGGGCCACCACCTTCCTGAGGAACTCCAGCAGAGCCTTGGGGACCATAAAGGAGAACATGAGTGACAGCCAAAACGGCGCTTCATGAACCACTTGCTGTACTTTTTGACCCCACTAGGTGGTGCTCTGAGTTTAGTTTGGGCTAAAAGCATGCCAAAAAAGAAACCTAAAGCACCTTTTGGTGAGGTCAAGAAAGACCACAAATGGTTCATGAGACATCGTTCTGGCCATCACTAAAGGACATAAATCCCCTCCACCAGTGATTTTCCACAGACCTTCTGACCATGATCACCAAGCAGTCTTTGCGATTGCTGACATGGTATTAGAGATATGCTGTGTGTCCCAGCCTGATGTGAGGTGATGATGGTTTCAAGGTTTCATACCTTCAGTGTGTCTCTGTTGGCTTCAGGCAGCAGCATGATAAGGAGATGCAAAGCTTGGATCTGATTTCTGTACGTGGCGATATCTGGCAAGCAGACCAATATCGATCATCGAAAGCAGAATCACTTTCACATGCACACACAGGTCCAAACGTTTCAGCTATAAGAGTTGAGACTCTGGAGAAAGTAGCAGCATTTTGAACTTTTGATCTTCACAACAGCAAGGACAAGTTCAATGGGCTCCTAGGAAAACAGCAGCCTTACTCCATCTCAGGAACAACTGCAGTACTTAAAAGCACCACAAGGTGTCAGTGTGTGAATAAGAACGACATGTTACAAATTGACAGTATCTAGAAGCCGGTTAAACTATAATACTAGAATCTTTTCACGTATAATCATCAGAATGAGTGATCTGCAACGAGGCAGTAAAGATTCCAAACACTTTGCCCCAAATAAATATTACATCAGCTAAATAAGTATGTGAACACTGGCACATAAATGCTGTATATTAATTTCAGCATCAGGGACGGAGTTAGAAAGGATGCAAATGTAGCACTAATGTGGGAAAAGAGTTTCAAATGTGAGCAGGGTTGTGATGGACTGGCTGAAATACAAGCAGCTTTGCGTGTTATGCACCGTGAGAGCGGTCATCGACGCAGGCGAGGGTCACCGGAGAGAGAGCTGTCCTCACGGACAGAAAGAGACGGAATCTGGTATCTTTCGTGAGAGGAAGCAGAATGCCAGTTTCTGGTTTGTGAGACAGGACTCACTCTGTACAGCCAGGAAAGCCGGGAGATGCTGCTGTGTGAGGAGGGGATAGGGCAGCTCGCGGATGAACATCTTCAGCAGGCCGGCCGCGTCGTTGTGTCGCACCTGTTCCCAGTCGAACTGGTCCTCGTAGAACTTGGCTTCCAGCTCCTGCCGCAGGTGCTGGTGGTAGAAAGAGGACCCACCCCCCCCTTGCTATCATGCAGCTCTTTCCTTGAGGAGGCACAGCAAAGTGGCGCTAACCGCTACCATGTGTTCACCCGTCCCGCTACGGGAAACCTAATAGCTATGAGCCTTAACTCTAATTGGTCTGCAGGTTCAGGTTGAGGATTCGACCACTGAGGCGCCGTATGGGGATAAGATGGGCCCCCAATTTCCTGGCCCATGATCTGGAGCAAGACAGCCAGTCGCACGCAAGGACCACAGCGGTACCCCTAAACCTAGGCCAAACCACAAGCGAGAGATGGGGGGGTGGGGGGGGTCTGCCTTCTTGTTTACACATCAGGTTAGGGCTGTGTAGGGGGCCTGGGGGGAGCAGGACGGCTTCTGCTGCACCTCCTGACACGTAGCCACATAAGAAAATAATGGGTTTGGGGTTTGAACCGTCACAATTTTTTTCGTTACTGATCAGGCACGTAGCCAGGTAATAAGAATAAGAGTCTAAACCCCCCGTAGACCACTGGTCAGTGAAATCTACAGAGGGGGACCCCCGTTAGAAATTTATTTCTGGATACAGGCCCGTGCATCTACAACCCCCTCCCGGAGCACAGTGCACACATTCCTGACCCTTACCTTGACCCTGGAAGCTGAACCTGGCACCCGGAGGATGCCCTCAGTTTGCAGGCCTGTCTGCTCCAGCTTGGACAGCAGCTGAAAGTAACACACACACAGTCAGACAGACAGACAGACAGACACACACACAGTCAGACATAAACAGACACACACACATACACACACAGACAGACACACAGACACACACACAGTCAGACATAAACAGACACACACACATACACACACAGACAGACACACAGACACACACACAGTCAGACATAAACAGACACACACACATACACACACAGACAGACAGACAAACGCACACACAGTCAGACATAAACAGACACACACACACACAGTCAGACATAAACAGACACACACACATACACACACAGACAGACAGACAGACAGACAGACACACACACACACAGTCAGGCATAAACAGACACACACACATACACACACAGACAGA
>JAODLD010000111.1:588246-599527 GCA_026781065.1 Mormyrops boulengeri
CAACTTTCCTACAGCTTGGGGAGTTAGGGTTATGGTTAGGGTTAAGGTTGGGAGGGGGGGTGAGTTAGATGTCCCTCAGGGTGCCAAGTATGTCAAAACTACCACTACTCCCATCAACAGTGTCAAATAATTAAAAAAAACTTTTCTTAAGATATACAGACCTGCTCTACTCGCGAACGAGATACGTTCCGAACGGCCGTTCGTAACCTGAAATGTTCGTAAGTCATTATTCAACATCATTTTAAGGGTATACGCAAGTACAAAGAACTAGGCTGCTGGGAGTACGCACGCTACGTGGACTTAGACATCCTCTTCGTTCGTATGTCTGAAAGTTCGTACGTTGGACGTTCGTAAGTAGAGGAGCGTCTGTATATTAGACATATATTCAGCTATTTTTCTTTTGTATTAACATGCATATGCACCTATTTGGTAGCAGATTAATTATTGGCCTCATCTAACATTTGCACAAATCACTGATTTCGTATTGACCCATATTCAAATAATGTTATTTAATTTTTTTTTTTAATTTTGCAAATAATCTGGGAGAATCAGTCCAAGGGCATGCCCGCTAGCCGGTCACATCAAATGTTGCGTTTTATTCTGCATTGGGCATGTCTCTGAGCCACACGAGATATTTCAGTTGTGAAAAGCGAAACAGGCCGATATTAACCAGGTGCCTGTCTCAGGAAACTGAAATCCTTAAAAAAAAGCCACTCCAAGGTATGGCCCCAAGGACGGTATGTAGGTCAATGCCGATCAGGAATAAATTCGAAACATGTGGCACCAATGAGGCCCGTAACCTTAGAAACCGGGGGGCCTCCACGGATGACCTCATTGCTATGTATGTAAACAGCATGCACAAATTCCACAATCCAACGAAGGAAAACACGACAAATCCCATTTTTCATAAAAGGCGCTTACCTACACATTTTTGAAAGCTCCAAAGCAAAGTCAGACATTAACTATCCTTTCTAAGCAAAAGCCCCCTCACCTCACACCAAGAAACCCTCTTCTGCAAATACATCCATCTTTCCAACTCCAATCCGCTACCAGGTCGTGGGGTCTTTGAAGTTGAATTCGAATACACGGGATTTGAGGATTAATTCCAAATTTAATCTCAATGAGAACTTGCATGTGAATAAACGATTTGAATAAAATATTTTTTTGAAATTTCCAGAGGCAGCTCAAATCACCAGGAGGAGCGTTGTTTTGTACAGCCAGACATCCTCCAATCTATTGTCCACCTGAGCGAAAGACGTGGGCTTAGACGGAGATGTGGAGATGGTTCTGTCAATCATGTCATCCCTCCAGTTTCTCCCTTAATCACTGTATGGCCTTTACAGGCTCGCCGACCGTGTCCTGGAAGCGGCATCAGCAGAAAGCACTCGTTTAAAAATGAGCAAAGGCTGGAACATTAACTGCGTGGACGTGGTGGTCCTTGCACTCTCTGACAGGCTGAGATTGGAGCATTGGACCATCTTCAAAAACAGATCAATGAGACAGACTGAAATGGACCTTGCAGTCTCACAAATCATTTCTATGTACAGTAAACTTACGAACACCCTCCAGTCGATTCGACGCAGCATCCCTGGACCTTTGAGAGAAACGTAACTAAGAAGTCAAATAATAAGGCTGGTATAATAAGAAATACTCTAAGTGGATCGTTTTTAAGTAGCTCTGACACATCTCAAGAACTCAGGAAATTCCTGTTTTCAAGAAACAATCATAACAACAGACTTTGTTAATTAAGCCAGCAGCCGATTCAAGCCAAGGACTCGACATTTTTATCAAAACATGCAAAGACTGCATCTCCCAGAGTGGCACAATTGCTTAAAAACAAGAACCAAGGTTTCCTACAGGGCTGTGGGGAAATTCAAGCAATCAACGTCTTCCCGCAAAGCATGCTGGGTCATTTACAAAGAATCAGTTGGGAATTATGATGCGGTTCAGTGACATTTTTCTGCACACCGAGAGGAAAATGCTCAGTTATTCTGTGCATATTTTCCAGAAGAAATAAACATTGTTTCTGGAAACCCTAATGACGGAAAGGCGGAGAAACAGACCATGACTGGACGGTGTCAGACTGAGGAGCTTCACTCAGAAACGCAACAGCTTCCTGCTCCTCCGTTAAAGTGAAGAATCTTTAGCGTGCATCCGTATAAAGCTACGCCACACCGCTAAGAGACATCCAGCAAAGACAAAAAGTTCCAAAGGGGGTCATAGTGAGAATACTGAAGGACATTTTAAAAAGGACACCCACTTGTAATAGTTATTTTTTAGGGCATTGGCTAAAAATGGCTGAAATTGAAGAAGCACCACATTGGACTCTTATGCAGAATTATAAGTTTAAAATAGGAACAGAATATGAGGCGAGTTTGAGTTTGAGGTAACCCTCCCCCTCCCACAATCCTCTCTGGCTGGTCCACCTCCACAGAGGACATGTTCTGGCCTCCCTCCGGATCACCTCAGACTTTCAGAAGAGCAGAGGAGGAACCCCGAGCTTCCTGCCGACGTGAATGTAGGGCTGAACTTCCCAGGAGAGGCATAAGAGCAAAATACATCAATGACATTCGGTCGAGCTTCTTAAGAGGCTTTACCTGCAGCTTCTACAACCAGCTACACAATACTTTGGGGTATATATGCAAGGGCAAGCTTCTCAATCATGGTTTTAATTTTTATAGGAAAAGCGGGGAATAAATTAAACAAATCCCCCCCTGGATTCACAGATCCAGAGGTGCATAAATTTATTCTAAACAACACTATTGTTAGAATTACTCAATCGCAATCTAGGTCATTCAAGGCTGAATTTCCTTTGTATCATTGACTATGGAGGCCAACATCACTATGCTAAACAGACCCCAAATAAACTGGGCCCCAAACCTGAGCCTCGCATCCAGGCCTCGGCCATCTTTGTACCGTTATAAATTTATCAGCCAAAACCGGCAACCATATTTAAAGGCACCAAATTCTTTTTGTTTTGCTCCACAGAAAGATCCGCATTCACTTTAAAAGGGGCACACCGACCACCAAAATCACAAATATAACCCGTTTCACAGAACGTGTGGTCAAACAGGGGAAGTTCTCTCACAAAGAAAACCAGTGGCGTGTTCATTTCGTAAGAGGAAGTTTCCCATGAATTTCTGAGTTTCCAACCAAGGAGGGTCATACACGTCACAAAGAGAGGCAATAAAGTTTCACCCTTTAGGGACATTTTAGCCAGACTCAGTACATTAAAATAGGTGTGAAATTTAAAATCTAATAATTAATACACAAATTTCTATCAAAAACTAAAATGAGGCAGTTAACTGTTCAGTTTTTTCAAATATCTACAGTAGTTAAAAGCGACACACATCTTTCCTTATAACAAAAGCAGAGCCCTTAAGCTAGACCCTGATATCCTGGTAGTGAAGACGTCTGATTATGATTCAGTCCTTTCTGTTTGTGTTAAACCTCACCTGGTTCAATAAGCATCTGATTGTATCTGATTATACAAAGGGCTGCATTTTCACAAAAACTGCTCTGACATACTTCTCTGCAATACAAATCCGTACCAGTAAAATTCATAAATAGGTTGAATATGTTGCCCTCAGCATTTAAACCTCTGCGGGGCATGCATACGGTATATGGCTGAGGTTACACTTCATCTGCCCCTTGCTGTTCTTCTGCTGTACTGTTGCACATAAGGAGCTTCTCAGCAACTGGTTGCAACCGCGAGTAAACAATATTGATTTGCTGCTAAATTCTTAAAGAGTCGTATAATGAGCCATACTTCAAAATGGACTCATTCTCAGAGAGCCCCAGACAGACAAGCCTAAGACAGACAAGGAAGCATACTGCCTATACCTTAATGGGTTTGAATAACAAATAAGAACTTAATCGTACATTGGGCAGGTGTCCATCAAATCATGACTCACATCACCATTTGGATGTTAGTGGTTCCCAGAATGTGGCCATTTGCATTTTTGTTCCGGTTAAGAGCTACTCACAGAATACATAAATCATAATAACTGATGCAAATGCCTATTATTCTTTTTTGACACGAGACTTTGCAATGTTTTTATTTTTTCAAGAGGGGCCTTTCGGCGGATTCTTTGGTCCAGACTCTCAGAGAATCACCAGGACCGACCACCATGCGCTTTCCTCTGCATCATACTTGTCACTCTTATTTACTGTAAGGATTTCTAGTGACTTCACTGTGTTTCTCACAGACACGTACAATCCAGGACCACACCCACCATCCTGGTTCATAGTAAGTACACTGTTACGGTCGTCCCATTTCACTTTGTGTCACTGCAGTACATTCATACAAGTATTACATTCCCCGCATTTCAGGCACACATTCAAGACGTGAAATGTGATATCAGGGATTGTTTACAGGCTGGCAGCCTGTGGTTTTGAGTCTGAACCTAGCTATGTCTGGGCTTGGTCTTTGTCAAGTTTCCCCATCAATGCTCTGGTTTCCTCTCACATTCCACAGATGAATCAGGTGAGTCGCTGACTCTTAACTTGTCTAATTACATGTAAGATGCCTATGATAAGCTGGACCCCGTCCAGGGTGCACAATGCCCATCTAGAGGCTACGGATCAGTGCCGTGCTATTTCGAAAAGCAGTCATTTGGTTAACCATTGCCTCATTCTCTTCATTTCCCCCTCATTACCCGTCTATAAATCCGGTGCCACACAAACCAGTTTAACGAGAAAACAAATATGTGCGTACGGTCAGCATGTTCTGTCTGTAATCAGAGGAACAATGAAGAGTATGATTACAGGTAGACACGGTGTGTGGCTCAGTGGGTTATGATACTGTGGTTGTGATCAGTAGGTTGTTGGATCAAATCCTTGGGTCAGCAGAATGGTTTAACTTTTGGGCCCTTGAGCAACGTCCTTAACCCCCAATTGCTCCAGGGACTGTCTGATCCTGCTTTCCCAGTTGTATGTCGCTATAGATTTATAGATAAGTGTTTGCTAAATAAATAAACCGTAAAGACGGTGCCAAGCTGAGATCTATGCAGCTTCACATAGGCTGGCGGTCACGCCGATTTCACACAGCCGCTCACACCAGTAACAAAAAACAGCGGCCAAATTTGCCAGCACCGCTGCTTTCTGCCCAAACCCCCTGTGGCTTTCGAGTCAAACTGGAGCCCTGTAGGAAAAAAAACAAACAAATTCATTTACAACTAAAAATGAGCCTGGAATGTGGAGCTCTGGAAGCCCGTAAATGCTTCTCCTTTGTTGAATATAACTAAAAGGGAGACCTCAAACATGTCCTGAACTACGGTGCCACTGCATCAAACCCACACCATTCAGGGCATCAAAACCACACCATTCTGGGCATCAAACCCACACCATTCAGGGCATCAAAACCACACCATTCTGAGCATCAAACCCACACCACCTACTGTCACACTGCCATTCTGGGGTGAGATATGGCTGGCACCGACAGCAGCCTGTGTGGCCCATAAACCCAGCACCCAATGGCTCTGCAATCTGAAATCCATCGCTTCCAGAGAGACAGATATCCAGCTTCCCAGTAGAAACAACAGGCGTGCCAATTCATAAAGTGCCATAGTAAATCAGGATAATCTAACAAGACATAAGAGAAGTTTAACGGTCAACCCTATATGTAATACAGGCGGCCGCCACCTTCTTACACATGGTGCGTGCCACCTTGTACCCCTAAATCATGACCTCTGCAGTGCCGGGACAGAAAAGCTTCACGAGGTGGGGCTCCAGCGGTAACGCTCGTCTGGGGTGCCACGTATGCTAAAACCGGCCCTGGTTCCCCAGCCTGGATTTTAATCTGTGGATGCAAATCTAACACCATAATCTGATATGTCAACACACATCCTGTGTCTGTACCCCTGAGCACTGAGCAAGCCATCCCATCTAAAAGAGCGTCCCCTTAACCTTTATCTGAAAGACATGTTCAAAAGTATTTACGCCTCAATGCGATTCTTGCCCCACAAATTGTCAACGGAGCATATTTTGCATCAGAATGTCTGGCAATAACAAACCATTCATTAATGCATGCTACATCTCTAAGATTAAAGACTAGATACAACTTTAAATAACCAACTCCTCATACCACCTTTCTTCCAGAAGAATCTGAAAGAGAAAGTGTGCTTCACCACTGCCATACCGGTGAGCCGAAGTTTACAGTGTAACAGACTGTACACTGACATGTAGCATTCAAAAGGAAACGCCTTAACGATTGTGGTGAAAGTGACGTTAACAATTGTCTAGCTTGGCAACCAAATGGAATTCCTCTTGCAGAGTTTGTGTCAAATTTCTGATAAGGATTTGTGTTGTGCAAGGCTCTGGGCATTCCTTCCTGTCCTCACCTTGCAGTCGTGTGTGGCGAGAGCCCATCCTCCACACCCTAGACAAAAGACCAATCTATAAACAGAAATAAGCCAGAATCGGGGCCAGCGGCGCTTCTGCCATCCAACCATGAAGCCAGACGGCAACTGCAAAAAAATAAACAGAAGATGAAAGCGGAGTTTCCTCGCCATATGCGCAAACCCGCTTGTGGCTCATTGCTGCTCTTCACTCTGTCACCAAATGCAGCCTCAGATCCATTATTGATTTCCTAAGCGTCACTATGACGATAATTGGTCGGCGTGGATACAGTTACCTTGAGCAGAGCCTGAAAGTGGGGCTGTGGAACCCATGAGAAATCGACCAAAATAGCAGCCGGATTCACTGAGAAAATCACCAAGCATGTGTCCCTGCAGACGGCTGTATTGTTGTGAAATATTGCGACGTTACAAACATTCTGCTCTTTTGCTATCATTTAAGGCTGCCAATTGGAATAACGGCTATCGAGGCACCTATTATTGTTAAGACAGACCTGTTCCAACACTAACATCTCGTAGAGTTTAAGACATCTGAAAGCACAGATAAGTTTCGCAGGGAGACAGTGATATGCTTTCACTCTTTACAAAGGAGTCTACAGCATGAGACACATCCCCCTTTGTGTGGGATGAGGTCCACTGAATGGAATATTGTCCTCTGATAAATATGGCTGACTCACTGATGTACGGAAATCTATGAATAAGAAACATAATATTTGATTAAATGTGAAAATGGTGAAAAAAGGTCAGCAGAGCAACGTCAGAAACTAAACCAAGATATCTTAGAGACTCGCACAGCTTCGTGTTATATTTTTTAACGCCATATTGAATAAGTCACATTTCTCCTTCACGACAGTCACTCAATGAGACACTCAAGTAGTTACTAAGCAAGCAAACATGATTAATTAAATACACTTTAAATACACCGAACCGAATATTTGCGTTTTATATAAATCATAAAATGATTCTTCCGAAATTCACTCAAAGGCATTAACTCGCGTTTACTATTAAAATGTATGCCGTTTTATGTAGTAGTGTTGCTAAAAATGAGGCCAAGCCCTCACAAGAAATTAACCAGGATTTACTAACTTGCCATTCAGGCATGAATACAGAGATGACTTCATCAGTCGTCGTCATGGAGACACATGGTGTGACATCACTTTACTCATGGAGTGCATGCAGCGGATGGTCTGTGATTCCACCTGTGAGTTACAGGAGAGCACATCAAAGGGATGACTGCATGTGCTTCAAAGGGAGATGCCAGAGCATTCATTACCTTCCTAAAGCCTACATTTCCGGGATACAGGAACAGGCATGCGCTCACTTGTTTGCACACTCTTAGTCTTATGTTACAAAACAACAATGAAAAAGCAAACTAAATGCAAATTCTTGTGAGAAGTGATGAGTGAGTTTGATTCAATTTCAGGGGCTCAACATACACCTTATTCAACCGAACAATACAGTGATGGATTTCAGACAGAAATACGAAATATGGCCTGAAAGTATCACTGGTAAATAAACGCAAAGGCTCTCATTAAATAATCACACCCCGTGCTACCTGTATATTCACGACCCTTGAAACCACCTGCACTTAGATTTTTGCTTTCTTTTTCTTTGGATTTTGATTAACTCCAGCAGCAAAGCAAGTCAAAGATTTTCGCAAGCGGCCTTATAGATACATTCGCACATACCAGCATACGATTTTTTTCTTATTTAAACTCAGTAATAATTGCTGTTTTACCAGCGAGTGCGAAGTCATAACCAGCAGGACAATAAATATTCAGTCACCCTCCGTATTTTACAAGCAGCTAGTGACGTAGCTTGTAATCATCGTGCTTTTTAATAAATAAAGCGAAGGGAAGACCCCCCCGGGGGTCATCTGGCACCACGCCAGGTTGGCGGAGACCAAAGCTGAAGCTTTTTGCTATTGGTTATAGTCATTATTTTTACAAAAAAAAAAAAAAAAAAACCCCGTGGGTTTTACACTTACCAGAACAGCACAAAAGGAGTTTAAAACAACAAGCGCGCACACCCCAACACCTGTCACCGTCTGTTGGGGTTGCAGGAAATACATGTGCAAAAACAGCTGCAGGCTTTTCTGTTATTGTTGTTGTTGCTGTTGTTGTTTTCTATCTGAGAAATTGTATTAAGACTCTCCGCACTCTTACGAACACAAAACTACTGCTAATGGCATCACTCTGCGCGAATACATACGCTGCCATCTCATCTTTGTAGCGAGACAAATAAACAGCTACTTAGATAGAGCCCTCAAGCAAAGTTTGCGTGGTTCCTTGCTAAACCTTTGCTTAACTTTATTTATGTTATGCCCTGTGTGATGACTTATGTCCAAGGTTCATATGTCAATTTTTCTTTTACACCACACTCTTTTTGTATCTCAGTTCACGTTCTAAATACTTGTTAGGTGTGAATGCACCGTTTGGGCTGCTGCCAAGAATGCGTTGCATTCTGTACAATGACAATAAAGGAATCTAATGTAATTTACAAAAGAGATGCACAAATTACATTTCCTTATATTACTTAACAAGCATTTAAATGAAAGTGGCATGTGTTCGGTGCGAAACGAAACTGTTAGGGCGCCCGCATGTTAAAGGTACATCACGAATAACTGCCATATGTCAGAATAGCTGTTATTTGCGCACACGTCTTACCTGTTTAAGCGACTGCGTCCGGGAGACAGCGGTGCCCCCGAAGCCCGATCGCCTAGTGATGTCCTGCACGGGGAGTACGAGTGGAAAGCGGTCAGAACCACGTTGCCCGAGTCTGTCATTTCCATCCTTAAACCTGGATCAACTTCAACTGCTGATTCAATATTTCATTCACTCTTGCGCACTAATCACAGGACATAAAAAAATGAAATAAATACCAGTAACGTTTCAGACTACCATCCCGGGGCTCCGAGAGCAATTTAGCAGCGCGCCGCCGCAAAAGCCAGCGGAGCCGCTATACAGCTGCGGCTCTGTCGGAGTTTCTCCGCATTTACATGAACTTCACACCGCCCACATTTACCCTGCAAATCTTAAACGCCACAAAGTCGCGGATCCATGGTTAGTGGCTGTTTACAGCAATTTAAAGAATGCTGTAGGAATCCCTTTAAACGAAAACTGCGAAATGAGGGCAAAACGTCTTGGCTCGCATTTGAATTCAGCGCACAGTTCAGGGACAATGGGTTTGGCACTGAGCATAAACAGCGAGTTCATTATGGCACAGAGTGACCCAGCAAAGCCCACGTCCATTGTTTCGGCAAGGTGGTCCCGTGAGATCAAATAACGGGGAAATCTTCCTAAGAGAGGACAGCCGCTGAGTAATGCACTTTTTTTTTATCAATATCTCACCGCAACACTAATCCACAGGGACATTCCTAACAACGAGTGGATTTTCATCACGGCCGAACCAGTCCGGCTCTATAATTCGTTTTTGTTACATAGTGAAGATGGATTTATTGTACAGCGCATATTTTGTAAATATTAACATCAGGCAGTGTTTCCCTTAAAATCGTTTAGATACTTGCCAGACCAGCTAATAGTAAAATATCTATTAGCTGGACGTGGGCGAGAGTTTGATACTGGGGGATGCAGCTTAATAATTTAAGTGTAATGATCTATTTTTATTTATTACATTTTTTTTTTGGGGGGGGGGGGCGAATGAATCCACATAAAAAATTGGGGGTACCCACCCCCCATCCCTCTGGTTCCTATGCCCTTGTCTATGAGTGATTATTAGCTCACACAAGAGCTTCCATGACCTACCAAAACATCTGCCCCCCATCTTTATGCCTCGTATTGTGTACATGTTTTTAACTGTGAGATATTCAAAGAGGCATTATGTATATAACTTGTGTTTATACAATAGCATGTGTTTGTTATTGTACAGGTAATTATTCAGAATATCTGAACATATCCGTCATCCCATCCCTTCATTTTCTCATCAAACTATGAATGACCCCTCTCAGTGCTCACTTTTGGTGGCATCAGTTCAGTTCCTATATTTCCTGTTGTTTCTGTCGTTGCTCCCCCTAACTCATTCATTAAGATCCCAAAGAGACTCTATGAGGGCCTGGAATTGATTATGAAAACATGAGCCCTTCTGAGCTTGGCGTGAGGGGCAGTGCCCTACGCTCTGATTGGCTGCGAAACCCGAACCTCCTGATGGTAGGGGCGTGGCACTAGCAGCTGTCTGCTGTCAGTGACACCTCCCCCACAGCTGCAGTGCTCAGGCCCCCATGTGTCCCATAACCCCCGGTGTGTCCCAGAACAGGCCGCTGTCTGTGCCCCTTTAACACCCTTTCTGAGTGCCACGTCCCCACGGCACGCGAGTGTCCATGGAAAGAATCAGCCTGAAATAACAGTGAGCAGAGCGCCAGTGACCGCGCTGATCCCATTACCATGGATAATGAGCCCTTCTGAATGCAGTAAAATGGTGACTGACTGTGCCGTGAAAAACGACACAAGCCAGTGGGGCTCTGCGTTTCCTAGGGTCAGATCTCATCCCTGGGTGGGCGAGGCTGTTGGATCATCACATCTCTAACGCTTCCTCGGCCCCACCGTCCGTGAACAAACATTATCACAGTATCCAATGCTACCTGGATCCAAGCCCGACCCATGCTGGGTGTTGGGGCAGGGGGTAACTCTGGTTTTCAAATTTAGATGAACTTAGCGTTTCTTGAATTTCCCATAATGCAATTTACATGCAGAGATGAAGATCAGGCTCCTTCAGATAACTCATGGCCCCAAGGTCTGAATTAGCATTAAAGAAATCACGGATCTTCTCTTACGACCACAAATGTAACGTTTAGACTGAGGCTATGTCTGAAGTCGCGCTATTAAACCGTCAATTCAGAAGAGAGACTGGTGGGGGGGGGGGGGGGGGGGGGGGGGGGGGGGGGGGGGGGGGGGGGGGGGGGGGGGGGG
>JAODLD010000111.1:603325-638553 GCA_026781065.1 Mormyrops boulengeri
CCCCCCCCCCCCCCGCCCCCCCCCCCCCCCCCCCCCCCCCCCCCCCCCCCCCCCCCCCCCCCCCCCGGCGCCCCCCCCCCCCCCCCCCCCATCTCTCTATTGTTGCGCAATACCGATCTTGAGACCCCTTTAAAATTTTGCTTTTGAGGCTTTCGTGGGGTCTCATGGGTTCATGGGGGTGTCGGACCCCACCGGATCCCCCCGTATTTCGCACACTGCTTCTACTACTATAACTGAACACATGTATTAAATTCAACTACCCATCCATCTATTTCCCAGGGTTGCTTTTCCAACACAGGAAGCACAGAGGCACAAGACCACCCCACACTGGATGCCACTGGATTGGCGCACTGCGTGGACAAAGCAATGACAACAAACGACAGCCAATGGGCACACAGGAAATGGAAATGAGTAGAAAATTGTGTTCTTTTAGCACATTGTTCACTTGGGTATCCCACTGCGGTGAGGGACGTGTCCTAAACACATGCTGGACATGCTCACCTGCCATCACTGAGAGGATCCGGGGGGGGCACATCCCTGCCTTATGCCCAATCATCACCCGGTTCTTTCGTCCTGCAAGCTGTTTTCCCAGTGTGTGTCTGTCTCTGGGGGTGGCAGCAGCTGTGAAACTGGGCCAGTGGCTGGAGGTGGGTGGAGAGAGGATAGGGAGGCGTCACCATTGCCCCTCCCCTCCCCCCTGCCCCCTGCACTCTCCCATTATTGGAAAGCTCTGGATTTCAAGATTCCACCTGCGCCAGGCTTTCAGCTAAGTGGGACAGCGGAAGCAGTTACCATTAACATCATTAACTTGGTAAAATCGGACACAAACATTTGACTTCCTTCTCTGGGTAGTCCTCCATTTTCACGATTAATTGACCTAACTGCATTGAATTAGACAAAGAGACCAAATTAAATCAGACTACACTGAAATTCAAATAGTTTGTTATGCAGTATCATGCTCCAATGAAGGACACTGCAGGGGGTGCATTATACCACCAGCCAGTAAGGCCTGAATAAACGCACTCAGAGCACCTCTGCAGTGATCTTATATTTGCATCATCTGTTAACCCCACCCCACCATTTCCTCTAAAGCAGTTGACCTTTGACCCCTCTCTCCTCAACATGGCGTCTGACCTATATCTCTCGACGCTCTCACTGTGGCCCGATCATCGAAATGCCTTCACTATCAGCCGTACTGCTATCAGTCCCCATCCTGGAATTTCCTCCCTGTGTTTCTGACAAGGTGGCATCGCCACACTGCTCCTCGTTTGAAGGCTCTTTGACGCGTGTCGCTGTTCGGCCTTAGCTGAGTAGCAGGATCCGTCAAAGAGTTGGAAAATGGCCGCAGCGTTCAGGCTAATGACGGTGCACAGGGTCCAGTTGTGTTTGTGAGAAAACCATGTCTCTCTATTACTTTCAGCACTAGTCAGCTGGCAACAGAATTGTCCATCTTCGACAGGGCCTTAGCAAACCACTGGCGCCACCCCTCCCCAGTTCAAGCTTCACTGCCCCCCCCCCGGAATAAAATGGCCCAGTAAAGCTTGCCTAGAGCTCCACGTGACCTTTGATCTGCACTGATACTATATAAATTTAGCTAATTATGTAGCATTTTGTTGAAGGGAGGGCGGCAGTCGCAGCCCAGGGCTGTACTTTTAATGCATCATGTAGATGTTTGATGCACTAATCTGAACGATCAGGATATCACGGTTAGAATGGATGGGACCTGCCATACACATTTGATTAAATGCTTCTCACGGGTGGCCAGACAGGGACTAGGCGGGCCCCGCCTGCTTTTTGTGTCTGGCCGTCATCATCGCTGGAGCGCAGACAGAAGGATGGGAGTTACGGGGTCAAAGGTCAGCCTCACACTCCTAAATCACACAACCAGTCAGTACTAAGAGCCTCGCCCACAATGCGGACGCCGGCACCTCCTCTCTCCATTAGCGTCAGTATCTCCGAACGCCTGACAGAGCCTAATCCTGTTTGGACTAGCTCCGTGCGCCGCTGCTCATTTCCCCTTAGCTGCGTCTGCGTCCACTCATGCGTCTGCGCAGACATCAGACAGAAAGTACCTTCCAGGTGGTACCTGGTGAGGCCTGGTGTCCTGCAGGAGAACCAGCATGAAGATGGACAGCCTGACTAATCATGTACCCACCATAACACAAAAAATCAGCTCACCTGTAGTTAAACAGACAGTAGCTAAGGGGTTCAAATCCCACTAAGCACATGTAGATTGTAAACCTTTTGTTTGGAGAGCAGGATGAGGAGGTGAAGAGAAGCATTCCAATGCAAACAAAAGGTTAAATCTTAGAAGAGCAATGTTGCATGCATTCATCCATATGTTTGTGACACACTTATTTTTTGGCTTAAAGTGCCCTAAAATGGTAGATGGTGAACCTCAGTTCTCTTTGAATCCTTTATATTTAGATCAGTGTTGTTCAAATTTCTCATTCGTGGGATAATAAAGGTTTATTCTATTCTATTCTCTTACACATACAAGCCTCCATTGTTTTAATTACAACCGAGTCATATTTGGAATGAATCAAGCTGATCACCAACAGCAACTTTATTTATTCAGCCAAAACTTTCCACTGCATCTCATGTCCAATTTAATTCTTTTCTTTTTCCACGCTTATGCATACTTACTTCCTTATCTCATTCACATGCTCCGAATGTTGGATGTTTTCCAGGAAATCAAACGAAAGCGAACGGCGAGCTGACCGTTATACTCTCACCTAGGCTGATTTGTGTACAGTGCACAATCGCCAGTGTAATGGCGGTTTCCATGACTACATTCATAGACTACTTTTTCAGTGTTTTACTGAAAGCGAAGACCGACAGAGTAAAGGATGAGGGTCCGCGAACCGCTGGCTTCCGTCACGGTACTGTCCAAAGCTCCCTGGGCACATTCCTGCAGTGAGACAGTGTTAAATATACTGGTCAGACTTCTTTCCTGGTACACCTCACTTCCTGACCTTTGACCCTGGCCTGCGTGCCACATCCCCATTATCTCTCCGAGGGAAATGACTGCACATTCAGCAATGCGGGCCAGACCGCTGCTGATTCTCATGAGCGAGTTGAAAGGTCCGTGAGAGCTGGACCTAAGGCGGGCAGTGGGCCAGACCACCTGGAAAACAGTTTTTATCTGAGTTTAAGCATCTTCATAGACCAGGACAGCAGGTCCTGGCAGGTGGACAATAAAAATGTTATTTACAGTACATAACCCTGAAGCAATACTTACTGTTTAAACCTCATTCTCGGTGCTCTAATAAAAGATAAGATACAGAAAGACCGTTGTGTGGAAGGCTTGGGGTATGTTTAGTGACATTTCTCCCAGCGCAGATGAGGCCCTGGACAGGCCACTGTGTGTTGATGCGGGAATTAGCGGCTTGGCTGCCCAGCTGAGAGAACAATGCTGGCACCAAGAGCGATGGTTTGTGATTAGCAATTTAGCCCAAGGGACACGAGGGGCGCTTCGCCGTCACACAAGCACGGCTTCTCTTGCGGTCTCCCAGTCTTTTCAGAGATTACAGGGAATTAACAAAGTAAGCGATTATGCCTCGGACAGAAGCAGATGCTGATTTGGGCTTTCAGAAAAGTGTGCCAGAGTGATTCATAGTCGTACAGCACAAAACACCACCAAGGGCCGCGTGTGACTCATTTAAAGATCTATTCTTACGGCCATCACTGCGAGGAGTCACACAGCCTGAGATCACAAAGTCAGCGAGAAATTCTCCACATCTGCGAGGAACCCGCTAGTATGTGAATGTTCCATTTGTGCCCTGATGGGGACAACGACCCCTTCATCTCCAACATAGAACTTTCCTGTTCGATGAATAAAGACAGTTGGTTTTGGCAGGGAACCTCTACTGCAGGGGCTTTTTAAGAGGGGGGGGACAATAGAATGGATTTTCTGTGAGCTTCTGTTCTGCATCAGTTCTGCAATGGGAGGGAAATTTGGAATGTTGAGAGGGAATATGATTCCGCCTGGATCTCACGGTGTGGGCATATGCAAAATGGCAGGAGATGCACACTGACAGCCAGCCTCTGCCAGTATTGGACCGTAACTGTTACACAGAGGTGGTCCAGGTCCAGTTACCTAATCCTGCAATACTACCCCGAGTCTGCAAGTCAATGGATAAGACAAAGAATTTACAGCCACAGGATAATTAATTAGCTATTTTGTTACATAGGTTATGAATTCGAAACAGCTAGGAAAATGGGTAACGTGGCAACCAGTATTTTTAACCAGTAGATGCACAAGACAGCATTGCCTCAAATTTGCATTGACCTAAATATCTATATTAGGAAAGTGAATGAGAGCACAATGTATGGTTTTATCTGAAAATATTATGAGTACACACTTTTTTTGCAGGACTGGTATAACAGGAAATTCTGTGAAATAAAAAACGTGTTTGTTATGGTAAAAAGAAAAAAAAACAGCAGGAACTCGACTCTACGGAATGGCATCTTGGCCCCAAAAAGAGTCGTTTGAAACGCGCTCCAGGAGAATGGGTTTTGATACCGGTATTTTTCAGAAATCCTCCTCGCTACAAGTCAATCAGGCTCAGTTTCCTCTGAATCAAGTTATGCACCAACCAGCTTGTCATTCAATCTCTATTACG
The DNA here is from genome assembly GCA_026781065.1 of Mormyrops boulengeri. Lineage (NCBI taxonomy): Eukaryota > Metazoa > Chordata > Actinopteri > Osteoglossiformes > Mormyridae > Mormyrops > Mormyrops boulengeri. The sequence continues at coordinate 607,951 of JAODLD010000111.1, forward strand.
CACAGATTTATCAAATCCCGGCAAAGATGCCCAATTTCTAGCTAGCACAATCACATTTATCCTGTTGACAGATTTGAGGTCACGAGCAAAACTGGGCAGCACTTAAAGAACAGAACGCGAATTTCCTTACGTTACGTGTATGAAGTCCGGAAATGTTTATCAGACTCATGTCATTATTATATTGCCTTATAGGTAGATTACATCGTACAAAGAGATAAAAAGGAACTCCCAGTTTCCTGCAAAGTATGGATTTTTGTGGAAAACACATTCTAGAACCTACTATTCAATGTCTGACATCTTCAAAGGCAATTTTTTCTCAAATAATGTGTTCGTCGTCAATCGTTAACTGAAACATTATCTTGAACGTTATTGTCACTGTTTTCCATCAAAGCATCGTAGTATATTGATATTAAGCTTAAGTTTGCTTATGATCATAATGAAGCAACAGTTAAAGGAAATCATTTGTTTAACAGTATTTTGCTATTGCTATTAGTAAATTTCACCCACTACTACTCAATTACATTTTTTTCCACGGGTAAACAGTGCCATCTGCTGGTTACCAATGACCTCAAAAAATCTCACAAAAGAATATTTTAAAACTATTAAAAATGTTTTTCCTCCGGTCCAGGGTGTCCCAAAGCCGTGTACCCTGTGTTGCCTAGGATAGGCTCGACGACTACACCCCCCACCCCCCGTCCACGCGACCCTGACTGGGATAAGTGGTTAGAATACTGATGGATGGAAATATTTATTTCTAAAAGAATGAATGAATTAAGCAATGAGTGAACAGTGAACTACTACTGTACATTTACTTATTTCCGACGTGCTCGAGCTTTACCGAAGCAGTATTTACTAGTGAAGGTTAAAACGCGGTTCTTACTGTGCTTATTTGTGGCTTTACACGGAAAACAATAAATCAGCCAATGGAAAGTGTGTAGCTCAACAAATCAGCTAATGGAAAGTGTGTAGTCCGATAAATCAACTAATGGAAAGTGTGCCGTTTCAGGCAATGTACAAGTTTCAAAGGTTAATGACTGATTTGACCGGTGCACTATGCACAGAAACATTATAGTTTAACTCAAATTAAAATTAACTTGGATAAAACAACATATACTAACGTTTGTATCATAAAATACATAATTTGGTGTATTTAATAATGGTTAATATCGGCCTACTGAATGCCACAACTGATTCGTGTATATAAATAATTTAATACTTAATAGACTAAGTTTATAAATGTGTCTCTATGCTAATCATTCATATCGAAGCGGAATTCTTTGACGCGTCTGTAATTCGCAGGCATATTTGATTTGGGCTTGAGAGCGGTTTTGTTATTGAGTTGTAAGGGATAATAACACCGAACACTGTCTTGTCACCCGTAATCGTGATTCGGTCCGTCACTTTTTATAGGCTACGTTTGGTCTAGGCGCGGTGCTGCAGCTTCAGAGCAAATAGCAAAGCAGAGACATGTGGGACAGTCGATCTATTTCTGTTGTTCTATTCGGGTCCCGCTCTGATCACCGTAATGCTGTTTTCTGGTCAATAGCGGTTAAAGATCCGGTTGTGGGCGGATTCACGCATCAGCTAGGAGGGTTTTGCTTGGGGTGGTCTGGTAAGGTCACATGTAGTCCTTTAATGTTCTTGCTTCTCGAAACCCCTCTAAGCTCTGACCGCCACCAGGCCTACTTAATATCCTTGTTCATAGCTTATTACAATTCTCTGGATCTTTGCTTTCACAAGGCCAATGAACATCTATCTGCCCAAGCCCGACTGTACATGAATTATGACGTGCAAATTGAGTCAATTAAATATGTAAGAAAATGAACCGCTACCGATCAACACGTAATCATTTATCAAGCGTGTCCTTCCTCGCCATTATGCGTTTATGGCCGCTGCTTGATTTACTGCAGCTAACCATTGTAGCGCGCCGCTGAGGGCGCGTTAAAATGTCAAATGAGGATATGAATTCGGTAGCAGCCGAAGCGGCGTTTCTCCAGACCATGCATCCGGAAATGCACGCTTGTATTTTATTGCACATCTCCATTTATCAAGAAAGACAGAGCATTTAAGCCCTTATTTCAGGCCATGAAAGCTTATTTCATGGCAGAAGTCTTCAAAGGAAGTTAAAAAACGGAGCAGATAATCTGCGGAAGGGAAGCATTTGAAAAATTCTTTTCGTTTTTATCTTCTGTTTGATTTTATCAATTCAAGACAAAGTTTTGAAGCTTCAGGCGATACAACCACCAGAAGAAGTGGCAGCAGTTTCAGTGATAAACATGAATTATAACTTAAACAAGTAGGCCTGACTAGTGGTTGATTCTAAATAAACTCCTTCATAAAACTCACTAGTGGCCAAAATTATGGAAACGCATAGCATTTTTGCATTATGCTTTAAAAATTACCATACAGTTATTGGCGGTAATGTTTATAAACAATCAGACAAAGTTTACAAATATCATACATTGGATGATTAAATAAGTAACTGGAGCAACAGTTGAATAAAGTTATGCCATCTGTAAAAAGTTTAAGCGTTTCCACAATTTTGGACACTGCATGGTGTAGCTAGTTAGTGCAGTAACGGCTGTGTGAAGGCTTTAGAAACACAAAAAGAACGTTACGTGTATAAGTGCGGTGAAAATCGCGTTTTACAAACGATTCAGCAATTATTCATTGCTTACAAGCCCTTCAATCCTGCTTAAAAAGTGACAGACCTCAAAAGTGAACAGATCCAGCACTGAATAAAAGAGACAACCAAACAGGAAACTGTAATCAGTAGCTGCTATTGGACAGAGGATGCCTGGAGGCAATCAGAATGTCTGGCTAAATCTGCTTGTGCCAAGGTACCAAAACAATGGGATTAGTGACAGTATCCTGGCGCTTCTCTTTCAGAAGTAACAGTAATGGCAGCCTGTGCGTGACGAGTGAAGACCTGAGCAGCCCAGCGTATCGAAATCGGTACCGCGACGGGGAGGCCCATTCAATAATCCAGCTATTTACGGTCTGTGGCGGAATAGCACGCGCCAAACTCTCACTCCGAAACACGCAGCAGGCTTCATTAATAGAACATTACATTGTAACGATGGCCAGCTATGTCTCCTCACGGGCGCGCGATTATGCAGTCAAAGCGAGGGTAAGCACTGTTCCAATTAAATGTTTTCGGTGGGAACTTTGTAAAGGCCTTTAACTGACAGAGGGCACCACAGAAAATGAGATGTTAAATCCCAGCCAGTACGAGGAGGCAAAAGTGGCTATATTCACGAAACTGTCACAGGATGAAAAGGCAGTAATTAAGGTGTTATGAGGGCCAACGTGGAGATGGAGTGGGGGCTTGAGGAGGGGCTGGAGACTTCGGCCGGACTGAAGCGGCCGTGAGAGGCTCCAGATTCTCATTTGCGGCCCTCATGCAGTCGGAAATCTGACAGGGGGCATCAGCGGTCAGCAGATCGTAGCTCTGAGTAATTCAGCTGAGGTTTCCACAAGCCTGCAGAATATCACTTTCAATTATGTTGTATTCGATCTTAAATTCCAGCCCAAAAACACCTTTTTAAACATTATTCAGTATTGGATATTCAATATTTCTCTTTCAGTGTAATTGAGACAGTTTTTTCATTACTATAATCACAACAATGATCTTGAATACACACAGATTACCTGTCTGATATGTCTCTGGGAAATCTATGACATCCAGAAACAGATGATTTATCAACACAGAATAATGTGATTATTCACAATCCCCCCCCCAAAGGGGATGAACATGTCCTTGCATGAATGGGGGGTATTTTGGTAATAGGTTCTGCTTCTTATTGAATGATGTTGACGTGGATTGCTGTAAGAAAACAGCACAGTGCAAAATTGTACCACATCGATTCTGCTAGTTGGATAGATGAGATTGTGTGTAGCTATACCCATTTATAATGACCTCCTTAAGGGTAACACTTTATACATACATTACGTTTACATATAAATTCCCCATGACTATAAATCAAGGATAGGCCTACTTAGAGAACCTAAAAGCAATAAACAAACAAATAAATAAATCCATACATCTTCCACCTGCTTCTCTGGCACTGGGTCGCAGGAAGCTGGGGTTCTATCCCAGGATGCATTGGGCACAGCCAAGTGGGCAGTCTGGGTGGGATGTGGGGACATTGTGAAATACACACACAGAGGATGGGCGATTTAGAGGGAGATTTGGAGGTACAGTGATACACACAGTTATCATATCCACAATATCAACAACAATATAGACAGTCTGCTTCCTTGTGTGTTTACTTTGTTTTAGTGATTTAAGTGACTTTTCATCACAAAGGATGTAGATAAATCAGATGATAAAGGGCATGTGGGATGACTGAGTCATTCACAGAAGATCATGCAGAGGAAAAAAAGCAGCCAGATGACAAGCACTTGGGACCCTGTCTGTCCTTACTGGGCTACTTCCCAGTATACTGGATCACTGGGCGGCAGCAGGCATGACTAGAGATACTTGGGGTACAGAACCAATTATCCCCTATTATAAACACAGTTCTTTGCAAGATCTGAGCAGATGTGCTTATTAAAGAAACTCAGACGTCATAAATTATTAATAAAGCCATGCGCAGCCACCTGTTTCTTGTAGAATGGTTTGGGCAGTAATGCACTCAAATCTTCAGTAGGATATGGGAAGCTTATCTTCATAGACGTTAATTAACATAGATGGTGATTAAACGATTGGGCTGCTGTTTTGATTATTCAATCATTTTAGTTATTGCAATCGTTAATTTACTGTTTGTTTGTCTGTTTAATTAAATCATGGAGTATATATTATAACGCAACTGCCGGTTTTCCAGAACATACAGAGCGTTGCTTTGCATTATGGAGCAGCAGTAGGGTAGCGGATTCAAACGCAAAACCCCGGGGAGAGAGAGTGGGGCAACCACGCCACCTACTGTTACTATGTTCATTTATAAAATAAAAAATAATAATAAAAATCACATATCTGTATCGATTCGTAGTATGTCATACATAGGGAGAGTTGTAGTACAAGAACAGCATCCGAACAGCTTGGCAGGTACCTGTCTTTGAGCCTTTTGTTTGACTCTTAGTTACCCCACCTGTTCGGCTGAAAAGGCGCGCTCCGATGCTCCTGCGCTCCAGCAGGGGGCAGTGCCCGAGCATGCGCAGAGTCGCACGTAGGGAACCTCCGCTTCTCCTGTGACAGCGCTGAGGGGCAGAAGGACCACCGTGTGGGTAAGAAATTAATAACATTACACACAACATCAGCAGCGACAGCGGCACCGCCACCGCTACGCCTTATTTACAGGTGCGGTGACTCCCAGAAAAAAACAAACAAACACACAGGCTGCGGCCGTATTTCGGGGGCGATCCGAAAAGCGGCCGATCCTATTCAAATCCGGTTTGAGATGATCTTTTTTTTTTCTCATTTTCTTGTTGGGGTAGGATAAAACTAGGTGGTGGTCGCCGAAATGCAGCCAAAGTGAGACTGTGAGTGCGGCATGGTTATGTTATACGGCGATGGGGAGCCCTGTGTAAACAGTGTGAACAGAAAGTGCGTCTCGTCGGGCTCTCTGCTCTCGGAAATGTTTCCTCTGTCTTCAGTCGCACCGCCACATTAGTGACTGATCTCCACTCTTCCTTCAGGTGTCCTCCCCGTCTTTTAACACTTTCAGCAGTTTGAAGTAGCAAAGCACATAAAGTAGACTTTCTTCCCCTCTGCGTCAGGTTTTCACCCCTGTCGTGGACATTTTTCCCGTAGACGTTTGTGAGGTCAGATACTTCTCTATTATTGACATATTTGTTTCATGTTGTTTATTTGGAAAGCCTTCGCCATTTTGGTCTGAATTGGTTTTCTGTAACAAATCCGTGTTTTGTTTCCTTAAAGTGGCGTAACGTGTGCTCTGAAATTGCAACAGCCATTTATCTAGACATTTCAGCTGCGTGTTTGCTCTACTTCCAGCGATTCGCTTTCCTCCAAAACACTGTAACTTGTTGTAGTAACAGCTGTGTTGGAAATGTAGCTGTCCAGTGACTTAATATTTATGTGGTCCTTTTACACCGAGAGCTATTCTTTTCTGGTAACTTGAGAAAATAAATGATTATGGTGCTTTTTTTTGGGAGGACGAACATTTAGTTCTTAAGTCATTAAACACCTACTAAACGTCGCTAAATGTCAATTCGTGTGCATTGTCTTTTAAATTTCTTTAAAAATTATTTTGCTAACTAGTTGACTAACATACAGATATGGGCTTTCTTAAGGTTTGAATCTGTTCAGTTTGTAGAATTACTTGAATATTATTGTTATATTGCTGATAGGTAAGAGCAATTCCAGCACTGGTATTTTTGGTGTCTGTCTCCACACAGTCTCAGTTGTTTTGTGAAATTAGGTGATCCAGAGGTTTATTAATAATAAATGTAGCGTTCATTGATTGTAAAGTGATTTACAGACAGTCTGTTGCATCTGACCCTGGTAACAGGTCTGGATTTCTGACCCGTGCTTTATGGATTTCACCTTCCAAGATGATGCTGATAGCTGTGCTCTTCAGAAAGATACTTAACCTGTACTTGTGTAAATTAAGGTTTTAAAATGTAAGGTATTAATGTGACAGCTGAGAAAATAAAGTTTAAACAGAGCATATTTCGACATGAGGATGCTGCCTTTCTCCCAAGGACAGTCCAGGAGAGTCACTGTAAATGTACTATTTTTGTTCATAAAGTGTCGTCTTGTACGCTTAAACCAGGACAAAAATGTTTGCCTGTTGGGCATGTAATAAAATATTTATGCTGAACAGCGTTGTTCAAAACACAAAGGGAAAATGCTTGGTGCATTTATGTATTTAACTTGAATGATATATATTAACCTTTAAATGTAAAGATTAATCTAGCAGTTTGCCGTTGGTTTTTACCGTGACTTGAATGTGTGAAGCCCACATGTATACATAGGCCTAGTTTTCGTTCCCGAAATGAATACATAATTCCCTGCAATAGAACTCGTGCATTTATCCATCCACCACTTTTGTTTATAAACGAATGTCGAATAGAACCAAAATTCCTGAACTGGCACTTGATATGAGGAAAATGTTTGATAGCTTTTAGAACTATTTGTAGTAATATAATGTCGTGGAATCTGGGTGCATTGTGCCATTTGAGAACATGAATGTGTAAAGTATTAAAATTTATATGACGTTCTTTATTTTCTTCAGACACTTATCCCTGGCCTCTCCTAGGTTTCAGTTTTAAATCCCTTTATTCTCTTAGATTCTGTTCGGTTTTCCTCAGATTAAAGCCCCGTGCTCTCCACTTGAATTTCGTTTGTGCTTAACAAATGCGGTTGCTTAAGTACATCTGTCTTTCCTGTAAAGAGGGAGGGGGAGGGGTTTGTAACTGTATTGTTTTGATGTGTTTACATGAGGGGTGGGCAGTCTAATCCATAAAGGGCCGGTGTGTATGCATGTTTTTGCGATAACCTTTACGGTCAGCTGTTCAAACTCAGTTGTGAGGTCTCTTCTGCCAATCAGTCCTCTAATTAGTAATCTAATTAGGGAGTTGCAGTGAAAACCCGCATACACAGGGTAAGATTGCCCACCCCTGGTTTACATGTTTGGAATACTGCCGCACGTTAAAATGGAATAAATTTTCGAAGGCCTCTTAAAGTACTTGTTCAGTGTGCTAAATTTTGCAGGAATTTTGTCAGAGGAAGCAGTAGGCAGCAGTTCGGAGAGGGACAAATGTTTTGAAAAGTCATTGCAAATGTGAGTTAACTGTTTAAAATAAATTGTCACTCAGTGATGGAATTCAGATGGAACACTCTGCAGGATACAACCACATATCCGCAATCCGTGACCTTCGGGTTTTAAACACTCTTCAGCGCAGTACACGGATGTATTATTTAGTCTCTTTATGGCTGGTGTTGTGGCTTGATTGTGCCCTCATCTAAAGGCTTTAGTGGATACATGCCAGACAGGAGGTGCCAACCCAGTGACATGGCTGTGGGGAGACACTGGTACAGATCTGTTAGGCAGCCTGTGTTTTGATGTAGAGCACGGCCTTGAGGGCAGGGAGGAGGGGATGCATTTCTATAAGACCCTTCGACTGTTTCTGCTGTTAATACCTAGTCAGTTGGTGACTGGGGGTGTTGACATTTCCTCTAGTTTGATGATATGCTTTTTTTTTTTTTCGTGGTCACTCAGCTCACACTCTGGATTTACTCAAGGGGCTTTTGCACGTTGTTGATGAACGTCAGCCTCTCTCATGGTCAGTTTGCTTTGGTTCCAAAGGTACACTTATAGAAATGCACATTTAAAAGAACCTGGAGGATTAGTAACGATTTGGGATTAACAGCTGTGATTTTGACGTTCTAATGATCCCGCTGTCGTTTTTCGTGATGTATCTGGAAATCGGCACTCGCCTGTGGCTTTCGGGATGCCCCATCACTGTAGTACGAGATGCGTCTCAGTGCTTGGTCCTGGAATGTTCCGGCATGCAGCCCGTTGCACGTTAGACCTCTCCGGCCCCGTCTTGTAGAGGATGGGAATGGATGTCACTTCCCTGACGTCGAGCCTGACGTTAATTCGTTAGCGTTCTGCTAGCTTCTCTCACATATCTTACACTCCCATTTCATTTTTTCTGTTTTTTTTTTCCCCATTTATAGATGTAAGTAATATCACGCAGGGTAATTTGCTGATTTATTTATTCTAGCACAGACATGGTGCAGTGACATACTACATGGTAACCAAGGAAACTGGAATTTCCCTGTATCGGTGCGGCACAGTCGCTCGCAGACGTGTCTGGTGATAGTTTGTTAATGGGTCACCGGCTAGTTTAGTCTGCCTTATTAAGCTGAATGCCTTCGTTTATAATGCAACACCAAAAAATGTTTCGTACATGTAGCATTGTGAGTATGCTAGCAGTCATGAATGTTTAGTGATGCTAGCGGACTGCTGTCATAGGTGTTTTGTAAATAACTTGCTTTTTTATATACATGAAAGTCAAATCAAGCGGAAAGTGTCGATTGCAGGGGACAGATATTCCTTGACCACCATCTTGTCGCCGATTGATCTCCGAGTCCGGTTGACCCACCATTCCACCGTCTTTCATATCCTTTGCACTTCTGCTCTCGTTGAGTTGACTGAAGGCTTGACAGCTCTTCATATCAGCAAGATGTTTTCAGCTGAATGAAATGTCATGTTCAAATGCAAAAATGAAGCAGCGGCCCCCGAGTAGCTGTCATAAGTTGTCGCAATGATAATTCACTCCCAGCTCCTCTGTGAAATGGCTGGAGCTCTGTACCCCTTTAGAGGGTTTTCCGTAACACGCTGTCCTGTCCTTGCCCAGTAACCTCTATGGTCTTACACTTCTGCCACGGTGGTTTTAATCAACCATGAGGAATCAACCGTTAAATTGCTACCTTCAAATGTAGGATTATCAAGTCACGTGGTCATTGTATTATTGTCTTTTATGTTTTTTTTTGTTTTTCTTTTTTAATCCTTGTTTTGGAGTATTTGTATACAAACAGTAGTTTTCTGGCTCCAGACAATAAAGAATTTAGTCACGGCTGCTGACACATTTCTGTTGATTGAATGTATGAATCAGAACAGTTGAATGTTTTCAGGCCTCGGGATGGCTGGAGGTAGACCTGGGGTCTGTATCACAAAGCAGGATTTCTTGCATAGCCGGCTAGCTTGTCAGATTTAAGGTACCCCAGTTTAAATAAATGGACTTTAATCCTCATTCACTTACATGTAGCTCACACTACCTTAAATCTGACAAGTTATCTGGCAAAGCAAGAAATCCTGCTTTGTGATACAGGTCCCCGGCTCATGGTCACTTTGTTGTTGGTGTTATTGTTATTTTTATTGTAGGTGCTGAATTGCTTTTACTTTCGCTTTATCAGTGGGAGCCTGCCTTCCATTTTGTTATAATAAAGAATAAGCTGAACTTGTCATAAGCTTCGCCCGGTGCCTAAAGGAATTCATCACCCGTTTTTTTTCATACATGTTGAGTTATGTGTTAGAGCTCGACATCCATCGACTGAGACCACACGTTTTGGGGGGAAACGCAGCGAGACCCACGGATGCGATAAACTCTGACTGGTGTACTTACTATATAATATATATATATATATATATATATATAAAAAATATAACCATAAAGCTGTTAAATGACAGAAGGAAATAACCAAGCTGTGTTTGATAGAATATTCTATCACTTTGTGGGCTATTTTTTTTCTTTTCTTTTCCCCTGAAAAATGTCAGAAAATATGTTCGGCTCATACCAAACAAGAATATGTTAGAAATATGTCTTTCCTTTGGGGTTCATTCTGGAATATTTTGTTGTGGTGAAACTTGTCATAGTGCTTGCTTCAGAGGAAAAATGATGTAATAAAATAATAACATTTTTAAACCGTATAAATGTGTATTTTACTCTCTCCTCAGTCGTATTTTCATAGGGGTGATTTTAGGCATTGTTGAGTGGTGTTTTGTGTCGGTATAGAGTCTTGATGTACTGTTCTCGTTGACCATCGCACTCTTGGGTGAATGGTAGTGTTTATTTGGGGACACGGGTGCAAAATCGAGTCTGTGGTAGCTGTTTACCGCGAAAGCCGTGATGAAGTTGTGCAAGGTGTCGCCCAGGCGTGCGTTTGCTCGCCTGCGATGACACGGCGACCCTGTGCTTGTGGCCCCCACTTGACCCCAGTAGCTGGGGAGGGGGGGGGGGGGGGGTCAAAATCTGATGCTGATTTGCTGAAGCGGTACGGCCATGTAAAGCCACGCTGACTTCTTTGGGGGCTGCCGTTGGGCTCAGATCTTCCAGGGTGTGTGAAGCGGGCTTTTTACGCTACACAATTGGTGTTCAGGCAGACGATTGATGCTTCTGACAAAAAGAGCACAGCAGACTGATTAAGCTACTCTGCAATTAGCTTTGAGTAAATACCCTGCGTTGTCTTAGAAATCTATTATTATATATGGTGTATATACTCGCTGTCTGCTGCCTCCTGTATATTGTGTGTGTGTGTGTGTTTTTTTTGTTAATTAACTTCTCTTTCAATCTCTGCTCTACAGAACAGGGACCCAGCCTGACAATCTAACAAGCAATGATGTAATTGACATGGAGGCAGGACAGCGGAGTCCCTCGTAGACTGAAGCGGTTGAGTCGAGCTGGGGTGAGGTGTGTGACTAACGGCTCGCCTGCTGTCGCTCCTGACTGGGGACTAACAGATGTGATCACATTCCACACTGTGGGGAGGCTAAGCACGGTTAGAGGGAAGGCTTATGAGCCAAGCAGTCCTTCAGATGGGACTAATCTCTGTTATTCCAGGCTGGCTGTGGTCCCTCTACACCTTTTAGGGATGACGCAGCCTTCAGTGCGGGTCCCTCCCAGGAATGATGCTTATAAATAATGCTGTCGTGTAAATGCATCAGTTTAAGAAGTAAAACCAATCTTGACTAGACAGGGAGGCGGTCGTCATGGGTGATCGTATGGCCAGCTTTCAGATACAGGTAGAATGGAAAGGTTAGCTGGTTTCTCTTCAGGCTTTTTGTACCATTAGTCAGGAGTTCCAAGGGACAAAACAACATGGAACTGTGTTTATGGTACATGTTGTGCTGAAGATTTAGCTTCAGAAAGGAAGGATATTAGTTTGGGGAAAGAACAAGTTTGCAAGGTCTAATCTTTTTAGGTTAGGTCGGATTTTTGTGTTATTATTGGTGCAGTGAGACAAGCTTCAGTGGGGGTGGGTACCAACAGGAAAATGTATTGAAATGTTACACCAGAAATAAAAACATTCCACATTTGTTAATGTTTCTTTGTTGGCTTCTTTCTATGAAACCAAGTATAGTGTAATTTTCATTTAAATAATAATGTAGAAATGGTTTTTATTGCATTAAATATAGTTTTTGGTATAATTTTCCGATTTGTATTAAAAGTAGAGATATTTATATGTACTTTGTTTTCATTTTTCTGTTCCAAATAACTTGATCCCTATGAGTCACACAGCCGGAAAGAAAAAGGTAAAAGACGGAGGAAGAGGTGACATTACGCTGCGTGTGACGCATGTTTGGCATCGTGTTTCTGATCGCTGCTTTGGTCCATGGTAGGAACTGCCAAAGATGCAGGGAGACGAACGGAAGAAGAAGAGGCTGGCTGTGACTCTCAGAGGAGGTGCCCTGGATGAGTACTACCTCAGAGTAAGTTTGAGTCTTTGGATGTGTTTTGCTTTGGGCCCTGATCGCATCCGCTGAAGGTGCCCCAAAACCCCACTGCCTTACAGGAACGGCGGAGAGAAGACGAGGTCAAGCTGAAGAGCAAAGTATCTGCGTCCAGCGGTGAGCATTCTGACGATGCCCCTCCTTTGCTACCCGCTAGTGAGTGGATCGCTTGTTGCGTACATTTAAGTCACACCCCTCCCCCCCTCTGCCAATCGCAGCAGTGAGTACCAAGAAGAAGCTGTGGTCTTGGGATCAGTACTTGGAGGAAGAGAAGGCGGCTATGGCCCCAGTGAGGCTTTTCACAGAGGTACGAGACAGTGGTGATCTTACAGGGAGCAATGGAGGTTGATGGAGGATGACGATGTTGGACAAGGGCGTAACTTTGGTTTGAACATTGGGGAGGGGGGTTTGAGCCCATGATGTTGGCAGATAGTTTGCTCAGTGTTTTAGCTTTAGCTTTGTTGATCCTTTGGTTTGTAATACAGCGTACTGGTCTTCAAAGGCTCCTCATCTGAATGTGAATTTATGTTCTTAGAGAGCAGTATTAATTTCCCAAATTGTTGTCAGAGGAATATCGGCCAAAACGCTCCATTAGTTTGAGAGCCCTCATAAGTCATCAAGATGTGTGACTTGACGACTTTTAGTATGAATGGAGAGAGTATATTTTCATGTAGACAAGGTGCTAACGTGGGAAGGGCTTTGAGGCCGCCGTGCATCTGGTTATCCAGGGGACACATACTGGGTGCATCTCAGACCTGTTACCCGTGATTCACTCCATCTCCTCGTGTGCTTATCAGTTTTTCAGGGTTTTTTTTTGCCTTCTTTGACAAGATTTGATGAGGCATCTGTTCTCTCAGAGTAAAAAAAAAAAACCAGCCGTTTCTATAGTAACCAGGCAGCTAGAAGGCCTTCGGAGTAGTGCCACCATCTTAAAAAAACACAAAACGTTGACATCGGCATTCTTATCTGTGGTTGTTGGGGCTTCCCTGTTTGATCAGGGTTAGAATTTTATCCTCCAAGCTGAAATGGCTGTTCTTTGTCTCCTTTAGGAACAGTCCCTTCCACAGAATCGAAATGGCTTCAAGGCAGGGATGCGTCTCGAAGGAATAGACCCTCTCCACCCCTCCATGTTCTGTGTCCTGTCTGTGGCAGAGGTGGGTGAGCCGTCAGCTCATCCGGTCATCCATCCTTTCCCAGAAGCCTCCGGAAAATGCTCGAGTCTTCATAAACGCCTGGCCTTTCAGTTCCTCCTTTCACTTTAAAATCTGGGAAGTCTGGTCATTTGTCCTTCTCCTTCTTAAAAGAATTGTCTCGGTTTGTGCTGTATTCATCTGGAAGGTCATTGGCTACCGGTTGCGGCTCCACTTTGAAGGGTACCCAGAGTGCTATGACTTCTGGGTAAACGCTGATTCTCCTGACATTCGGCCCGTGGGGTGGTGTGAGACGACGGGACGGAAGCTTCATCCTCCAAAAGGTCAGCCCCATGCTCTCATTCTTCTCCGACACCTTCATACCATCCCTTTCTTCATATCGTTATTATTATTATTTATTATTTAGACCTGTTTTCCATTCAGAACTATCGTGGCTTACCGACTCCTGCCAACAGAATGGTAGAACAGCAGTTCCTATCCCAATCTTTCAGTGATTTCCAGCACCGAGGGCAGTTCTCATGTTCCCTTTGGTGTTGGGTCTCCCTTCGTGCATAAATACGTTGCATGTTTAAACATGCAGTCGCAGTGAAGAACCCTCTAACGAGCTGTCCTATGACAACTTTCTCCCACATTTCCATAGAATCGTGTGGTATTAGCTCAGACGCATCCCCTCTGGGTACATTTCTATTGTCATATATCATTACATTTTTCATATCCGGCCAAATCTGAATTACAGAGAAAAAATAATCTTTACTTTAATGCTTACTTAGTGAGATGGGGATTCTCACGACGTGAAACCTTCCCTTTCGACGTGACCTGAACTCTCTCAGTTACCGTTCGTACTCTGAGTAAACGATCTTTGAACCTATTTCAAGCCGTTGACATTAAAGACGTACACATGGCTTTATTTCTTCCCGACCTTCGTGGTTTTTGTGCCCTGTGCTCTTTCAGGTTATAAAGATGAGGAATTCTCCTGGGACCAATACGAGCAGACATGCGACGTTCAGGTGGCACCGAAGACTCTCTTCAAAAAACAAACTGCTGTAAGTTCTGGGACAGAGGCGGAATGCAAAATTCTTTGTGTTGCAGAAATAATTTTGATAAAGGCAAAATGATGTAAAGTGGTGGTTCACAACTCAGGAACCACAGAATTCCCTGGTCAGTAAGTCACGGCTCAAATTCGCAGTGAAAGTTGTTGACGGCGTAATTTTGTTTTCTTCGTTAATTTCGCCATGCACTCCACAACCCACTTTTGGGATGCGACCCACCAATCGAACACTAGTGTAGAGCCCCCTTTTGACTGGTTTTATTACTGTTGTTTGGGTCTGAGTTCCAACCGCTGGTCTCACTGTTACACAGAAAGATTGTGCTGACCGTAAGAAGTGTGTGTGGTATAAGAAGCGTCATCTTCCTTAACTGGACCGTGCCACATGCATTTTGTTCACAGACTGAGAGTATCTCCAGCATCCAAGTGGGTATGAAGCTGGAGGCGGTGGACAGGAAGAACCCCTGTCTGGTGTGCGTGGCCTCTGTCGCTGATGTCATAGACCATCGCTTCCTGGTTCACTTTGACAACTGGGATGACACTTATGACTACTGGTGAGTTGACAGCTGTACGGTCGCAGCACTAGCACATGACTAATAGGGCGGTGAGCATAAATAGTGAAAACTGCCATCTTCATCGAGTTCATCTTTCATAGTTCTGCTGTGGCCAGGCGGCCCTGCAGGTAGCACCGCGGTCTCTTGGATTCAGGTGCAGTTTCCGCTCTGTGTTTTTGTGTGCATGTGGCCCCTGTCCTCTGGTCTCCTCTCACGCTCCAATGCAGCGTGGTTTGGGAGACATCAGCATCTCTGTTTTGCCATCAGTGTGTGTTCACGTGCACCCTGTGATGACCAAGCGTGCCTTTAAGCTCCTGTGGCTTCCAGGAATATGCTTCAGGTTTGCTCATGGATAAGTTCTGCAGAATACCTCAATGTTGATTTTGTGATTTAAATAAACAGTCATCCTCTCCAACCAGTGAACAGCATGGTTTGGTTGCATATTGAACATTGGATATGTTCACATTTAGAGCCCTGAAATGAATGTTCTGTTGGAAGGTGAAATTGAATTTACATGACTAAATTACGTCCTTTAATTAGAAAATGTTGATTAAAGCATTTTATATCTGTAATCATCTGGAGGATCTTCTGGAATTTACCTGACACTGCGAAGGGAAAAAACTCCTTAAAGCAGAGAGAATGTCTGAAGCAGGAAGTAGCTGTGAGGGCGCCTCTAGCCTATGCCTGGATTCTTTCACGTGAATGCTTTTAGTTGCCGTGGCGCTGCGGGTGTCGTCACGGTGACATTATGATGTAACACCTCATCTGTCACAGTATTAACATGCCCTGTTCGTTTCAGGTGTGACCCCAGCAGTCCACATGTCCACCCCGTCGGGTGGTGCCAGGAACGCGGCCGACCTCTCACGGCACCTCAGGGTGAGTGCCACGCCACGCACCTTCACTTACAGGAAGCGCCAGATCAAAAAATTCAACAGGCAGGGCGTGGCTGAACTATCCACCCGTATCAGGCTGGTGCAGGTCTTCCAAGAGAGATACAAAGATAAGTAATAAATTCTCATATGAAGTGTCATCACTCTGAACCTTGCCTGCATATCCCTTAATACAAATGAGTGATGGTGTTTGTCCTTTGAGCTTCACGAGCGACAGAGTGCTTCCCATGAGCTGGGCTCCTGCTTTGCGGTGTGGTTTGGGTAGAGGGGCCCGGGCGTGGTGAGTGTTATAGCTGGGTCATACGTGCTGCACAAAGAAGGAAGCACTGAAGTGACCTTCCTATTTTGGTCGCTGCCTGCGTTCTGATTGGTCATCCCCCGTATCTGACTGATCCTGTCGTTAAATGCTTTCAGTATGCCCCAGCCTCCACAGACCCTGGGAAGGAAAGAAAATGGCTATTCGCTGACATTGCCGAAGCCAACTGATGTTCTCTTTTGGAGGGTTGCAGCTCTGTTTTACCTTTCCTATTTCCACATTGTCAATTGTAACCGGCTTAAGACCAGAAGTACAGTGCACTGTCTGCTCCATCAGAAATTCATGCCCTATATTTGTCCGCAGTCTAACTGTGCGGCCTCGTATCTCTGCCTGCGATGCCTACTATGCGCAGGTAGCTGTGGTCGAATGGGTGAAGCCCCCCCCCCCCATTGTTGAGGCTCCAGGGCTGTGCTGTGCTTGTTGGAATCCAGGTGGTTTTCCCAAAGTCCCCCCCCCCCCCCCCCATGCCCCGTGCATAGCGGCATACAGATATATAGAGTGACACCCCACTGGTTTGAGATTCCCCCGAGATTCCCTCCACAAGCCAGTCTGCTGTTACCGCCTTCGCTCCCAAAAGCACGTGCAGCTTCTGAAATTAATTCAGTATCGCCGTGGTTACATGCAGCTACTTTGCAGTGAGGAAGCAGAATGTGTATTACTACGCGTAATCGGGGCTTCTCGGATAGTGCACGCTGATGTCGCGTGTAGGCCGGTCCCCAGCGGTCCAGCCAGGAGGTCATGAGCTTCAGCGGATGGACTGAAGGTTGGAAGGGAGATGGACGTCTTACTGGTGCCTAAACAGCAGCAGAGTAAATTTCTCAAAAGAGTCGGCAGAAGACAAAGAAGGAAACTGCACATCTTGAGAGTTGAAACAAGTAAACCTTCATAGACATAATTTGTTAACTCAATGCATTCTGACTCACTGGTTTCCACTTTCTGTCCCCTTGATTCTGGGAACAGATGGTTTATAGGTATTCTATATTTAAGTCATAATTCATTACGCAGAGTCTTCTTTCTGTTTGCCGGGATCTTGCGTGACGGTTCACATGGCTTTGATAGCGTTCTGGACTGGGCACGCTGATTAACCCAAAACTCTTCCTGTCGCAGATTTTATACCACCACATATTTATTCCTATTATATAAATGCAAGCTTCATTCACAGTGCTGGTGCCCAGGTATCGCATTTCAGCGTCTCTGCGGCAAGTCAAAATGCATAGGGTATGATGGAGAAAGACTGGCCTCTCTTTACAACACACCTCATATAAAAAGTCATATATAAAGTCAGTCTGTGTGTGAGAGAGAGACCACAACCAGTGGCCGGGACATAGGGGGTTTCCTGTGACCTTGTTTGTGGTAAGACAGCAACACGTTCACTTGGGGTGTTACTTGGGATACAGACTTGTCATCTCAAGGGTGCCAGTAAAATTTCCCTGTCTCGTACTCCAAAATGTCTGTATCCCGAGGATCAGTTTGCCGTTTAGCGATTGGGGTTTCATCTGGATCCTGGAGGCCTGGATTGCTGATTCTGCTTGTGTTGCTTCACATGACTGGAATCTCCCCCATCTGACGGAGCTTCATCCTTTACTCCTGAGGGTGTACCGCCCCTTTAAACTCGTATTTGGGGATGAGAATGATGCTGTCCTATGGACGCTTTGCTCTGGAATAGTGCCCATTAATACACATGAATTTGGTCTGTATTTGGGGGGAGAAAAGTCACATTTCTTCTAAAATATAAGACTATCAATTTATTTAACGTTGCGTATTTTCACAGGGTGCGTGTAATTACGCTCTTACTGGGATTGCTTTTCCGTGCCAAAGAATTCCTTATCGCCACGAGCCTTGTCTAATGAACTGTTTCGGCAAACGGAGAATGGTCGGGAGTCCTTATCGCGAGCAGCTGTGTACAGTGGGTGGTTCTGGCATGATTAGCAGCCCCCGCTAGCATGTTTGCAGCCTGGCAGTCCTAAGATAATCCTTAACCACTCGCCTTATTTACAATTTAGGAATCTACACTGCACCCGTCCTAATTTAAAGCTGTGTTTGTTTGTTTCGTCCCCTGTATGATATGTTGCATTGTTCTGAGGAAGAACAAAAATGAAATGAGGAGTAATGGAGACCACCTTCCTCTGATTCAGCTGGGCGATCGCTGCAGGCAGGTGTTGCTCAACCTCCTCAGAATGTTTGTGGTTTGCTTTTAGAGCGGCGGAGTGGATTCCAGCCGGCCACCACAGACGGTGGTGGGAAGTGGCTGTAAACGGAAATGTATGCTGTAAAAATAGAAGCGTCTAGGCTGTGAAGAATGGACGCAACTCTGCTGAACGTCCCATTCATCTCCAAAGGCCATCTTGTCTAGAATGGAGATTTCGTGGCTAGCGCTAATCTTAGCGACTTTGGAGCTAATGCTAATCTTAGCGCTGTTGGGGCAACAGACCACAGCTGACTGTTCTCTGCTGCAAACATGCAGGTCCCTCCTGTGCAATGCAATTTATAGCCTAACTGATCTCCCTTAATTAAAGACATGGTTTCCTTCAAGGGCCTTTAAAGTCTAGTGTAGACCACATGCTCAGAGCTTTAACTGCGCTTGGCATCTGTCATATGCTAAAAGCCAAATCAAATTTGCTGTCAGATGCACTGTAAAATGTAAAGTACTAGTTCTTGATTGATGTTTATTCAAAAGTTGAAATGTGGACATTCTGGGCGGGTCCAGAATTGCCAAAAAGCCAAAAGGGATCTCCATAAAATAATCAATGGCATGGTGCTTGATTATGATTCATCCGTGATTTTAGACAGCCTGCTAGGTAATGCGCCAGTGTTTGTAGAAGTGTACAGTTTTAGAGGACGGTAATGGTGAATCTAAGTACCGATCCGGGTTGGAAGGTGAGCAGAACTGTGTGGCTGTTGTGTGGTTGCTGGAAGGAACAGAGATTTTAAGAATTTGACTCTAGTGGCAGATGGTGGAACTGAAGAGCAGGACATGACTGCTTTGGTATGTGGGACTCGCTGTGCTGTCGGACGAGGTTTCTGTGTGTCATGTGGGTTTTATTGCCTTCTCCCAGCTTTCATTCATTCCCGCTTATCAGTTGGTCAGCACACCGTACATGGGATGTGAATCTAACTGACACTGTTAAACTCTGCGATGCCTGAGAATAATGTTTCTGCATGAATATTTCCCAGTACCCAATACTAATTTTACAGTCACTCTATGTGTAGAAAAATACTTAAGCCCCACAATACATAAGATGGGAATATAGAGATTAAATTACATTAAGTAGAATGAGTTTCCTAGGATGTATTGTTTATCGTTTGTTTAAATAAGAATTGTAAGAATGTTTATTATAGACATTATTATAAAGAGTAATTGCATTTTTTAATCTAGTAGAAGGCACTTGTCATTTGGATATCGTGTTCTTTAATCCAATGGAAGGCACTTAGCTTTCGGATGTCACGTTTCAGGATATCCTAGCCCAGAAACCTTCCGGTGGGAGGAATACTTGGAAGACACTGGTGCCACTCCTGTTCCAAGCCACGCATTTTCTTTGGTGAGTGCAATCTACATAAAAGCAGACTGGAAGTTTCATATAGAGAGTCCTGTCCATTGATCATAAACCAGGTTCATATACAGGTTTCAATGAAGCCTCACATAACCCCAAATGATGTAAAATGAGAAAGCAATTACCATTACTTCACATGGTAAAAATTTTTGAGCTTTCCCAGACAAAAAGAAATTACCCATCAAATAACACATACAGTAAAACCTAAAATGGCACTAATGTATAGTAAAAGCAATAATGATAATTGCATGGCCTAAATAACGTTGAAATAATGTATGTACAGTGTATTTTCACTTAGCAGAATCAATACAGTAGTGTCGCTTAACGACACTGATATGTTCTAAGAAATGCATCGTTAGGCACATTTGTTGTCGCGCAGACTTCATAAAGTGTACTTAGTAATGCGTCGCACTGTGATGTCACAACAGCTAAGACATCGCTAGGCAATAGGAATTTTTCCGCTCCATCATAATCATAAGGGGCTACTGTCATATATGTGGTTCACCTTTGACCGAAACATTGTTTTGCTGCACATGACTGCATATCTATACGTAATTGGCCCGCTGATAAACAAATGCTAAATGCTATTTTCTCTCTCCTCCTTTTTTCACAAAAGCAAAAATCCTCTTCTGACTTCTTCCGGTTAGCGAACGCAGGTGCCGATGTAGGTCTTTCGTAAAAGCGAAGTGGCTTAAAGTGAACGTTTGAAAAGTGGGGGCTTAGCTGTACAGATAAAAAAATGCGCATAAGAATAGAAATCTTTGTGTGTAGACATGTGACTAAAAGTATGCAGTGAGGTTTAGTCCCAGCCTCTGCTGAACCCTTTGTCACAGAAAGATGATTGATTAATGGGTCTTATCAGAGAGCCCCCCACAGGTTCCTGCAGAACATGAAGCTGGAGGCGGTGGACAAGCGCAACCCCATGCTGATACGGGTGGCCACGATTGTGGACACGGAAGACTACAGGGTGAAGGTGAGGGCCGACCACGTCGGGCGTGAACGTGTCACAGGTGCTCGCGATGACCTCGCTTTAATCACATGTTCAAAGCAACACTCTGTCATTAACCAGGATTTCCTCCATCTATTGCAAAGATGGCAATTCCGAGGTGCGAGGCCATGCTTGACTGGTGCCTGCTTGACTGTAAACTAAATCAGAGGGGTGACTTCTGTCTGAATGTGGGATGGGATGAGAGGCAGGTGATGAAAGCCAACAGTAGGTGTTTCTGCTTAAATATGGCATTCCCCAGAGCATCTAGTCCCTGTGCATCGGAGGATGATGCTGTGCGCAGCTTGATTCTCGTCTAGGACTCTCGGTCACCAGCTTCCCCTCATGGCTGTCTTGGTAGCCTTGGAGTTCTTAATTAGTATGTCTGTTGTAATAAATTAAAGGAATTGGTGTTGTTTTTGATGTGACGGCCATTCCTGGAGATGTGTTGGGAAACCCTGGAAGCTCTCCAGAGGCTCCTGATCAAGCAGGACCTTCTTGTGGGCCACAGTGTCCTCTCATGATGGCTGGCTTCCCTTCACAGAGGGAGGCCAAACGTGACTGCAGCCAGAAGAGATTTTGTCTCACTGCTTTTCCTTGACTGCAAGCAGAAAGACGTGAATATTCTGTAGGCGTGTGAAGTGATCTCGGCTTGATTAATTCCCACTTGTTTGACCAAGTGAGATTGGCCTTCAGGGGAGTTGTTCTAACTGGATTTACATATTGATATGGGATTTATTGATTCGCTCTCCAACTTGCCAGTCGTCTTAATCCAGTGTTTCTCAAATTGGTCCTCAGGGACCTCAGACAGTCCATGTTTTTGCTCCCTCCCAAATCCCTGCCAGACAGTCCATGTTTTTGCTCCCTCCCAACTCCCTGCCCGACAGTCCATGTTTTTGCCCGGCAGTCCATGTTTTTGCTCCCTGCCAGACAGTCCATGTTTTTGCTCCCTACCCAACTCCCTGCCCGACAGTCCATGTTTTTGCTCCCTGCCAGACAATTCATGTTTTTGCTCCCTGCCAGACAGTCCATGTTTTTGCTGCCGACCAGAGGACTGGATTGAGACGCTGTCTTAATCTGAACTGTGCTAGAATGGGATGGGGGCGGGGCAGCCGAGTGTGATTTTTGTGGAGGGAGGGCTTACAGCTGACTGGAGAGCTTCTATATGGGGCAGGACACCCCATCATCACCAAGCAGGGCTCTGGATCCTGGCCTTCATGTGCCTGTATTTTGTCATGCTGATTGTACCTTGTCCAAAGCCCTGCAGGTTCATCTGGCCTGTTTCCTGGAGTTCGAATACGGTGGAATTCAATGGTCGAGTGGCTCATTGTCCTGTAGTCACTCAGCCAGCAAGTGCCATGCCAACGAATGATTGTGAATCATGCCATTTGGAGATTGGTTGTTATTATTGTGGATTGTGTCAGACTCGTGTTTTTTGCGGGCTGCCGTGTTACAACAACAGCAGAACAATGGCACTGAATTTTAGATTGTATACGAGTCATAACCAGTTATGCCAGTTAATGGATGTCTGCAATCTCATTTACATTCTCATGTTTATATACCATTAGTTTTTTATCTTCCACATTTATTTGTGCCCTGATGTGTTTAGGGGGAAAAAATTACATTCAGGTGTCTTTGGACAAGGTTTTCTTACCCCGCAAGACCTGTTCCTGATTAATGTGTTTTTCTCAGGTTTAATATTTAATGTCAGACCACTCCTTTCGCCCGCAGGTATGGAGAAGTGAACTAACGATCTGAAAAACTTGTTCGTAGTCTTTTAACGACTGCGGTGTCGTTTGCTCACGCAGGTCCACTTCGACGGCTGGCCTCACAAGTTTGATTTCTGGGTGGATTCTGACCACCCAGATCTGCACCCTGCTGGGTGGTGTGCACGGACCGGCCACCCCTTGGAGACACCCCCAAGTAAGCCTGCTGTCCCTGGCATCTCTCCTTTGCGTTTTTTTTCACGTTTTCATTGGCTAGGTATGTTCCTGCTGTGTTCATCACTGGTTTCCCAGCGCCTGCCAGTTACCTTCACAGATGCTCCTGTGTCCAGCGTTTGACCAGCAGACATCAATAAATGTCACATAAAACATGGAGCTTTGCCCAGGGCCGGATTAAGAGTATTAAGCGCTCCGGGATAACAGCACACATGACGCCACGTCAGAAGGAAATGGAGCTGATTGGTGGCTGATGAAATTCTGAAGTACCCCTAACACAGGGAAATTTACTTAGGTGCTTCAGTGAGTGCCATATTTAAAAAAAAATATATATGCATAAATATGCATTCATATTAAATAATATGATTCAAAATGTAATATAACTTGCTATTAATGGGACTGGGGGGCAGGCTTGTGGGAGGCTGTTCTGTTTCACACCCCCCAGTCAAAATACCCATATGGGTAAACTGGACCAAGGTTTATCTGAGCAGAGACACCGGATGACCTCTTCAGTTCTCTCTCTTTAAAGGAAACACGGTCCCAAATTATGTTTGATTTAGTGAGTGGTGTTTTTAGTGAGAGACCTCCATCCATGACCTGTTACGACATCTGCAGGACACATGGCAGAAGGTCCAAGTAGCAGTGTCAGTGTTTACCAAGGTGATTATATTTACGTGCGTGCTGTGTGCACTGATTGAAACAACGTGACGGGATTTTTTTTTCCCGCTCTGGCGGTCTGGAGAAAATAGCTTGCGAGCATTATAAATGTACAACAGTGAGCAGACAGAAGGGGCTTCGCTGGAATCTGACAGTGTTGCAGGTCATTGCATTAACATTGCATAGGTTTACCACAATCCTTTTAGTCCACAAGAGCTCGCACGCCCCCTGTCTGTCATTTCAGGAACAATGTTTTGTGCCTCTACTGATTTTTAGCTTTTGCTGGTATTTTGTGACAAAATACATATTTAAAAACGGAGTTAAATATAGAAGAGGGGTGACTTTGCCATGTTTCCCGTCGTCCTCTTTTATTTAACTCCCAGCTCGTCTGTCCTCTCAAAGAGGAGCTCCAGTAAGTGGTGTCGTGTCCACTGCTACCCCCTGGTGTGTGGGCAGCGCTCTGTCCATCCAGGTCTGGAACCACCTGACGTGAATCACAAGTGTGGCTGTTGCGATGAAAAATATATGCTAATAAAGAATACAAAGTGATTACCTTTAATAATGTACTTTTAGCCCCAGGAAGAATGACTAAATTCCGCTTCTACTTAAAGGGGCCCTATTATGTTTTTCTAGTTTATCCCTTTCCTACGGTATGTTGTATAACTTTATGTGCATAAAATGGTCTGCAAAGTTTTAAGGCCCAAAGGATGTGCCAAAGGAAGGAATCCACTCTTTTGCTTGAAACATCTCGTTGGAATTTCAGCCGTTACTTCCGTGGCGTAGTGAGGTCACATCATAACGTGATCCTTATTGGCTGCCTACTTGCAATCTTGGCACGCCCTTAGACAATCCACAGCCTGCACAGCAAATATTAAAATGGAGGCCTGGAGTATTCTAGCCATGTCAAGAATACTCTGTGTTGTGCTCTGCTTTAAATAAAGAAGTGCTTTATTATTTGTGGTGTTTAAAACAAACAAGGTAGATATTACAAGTGTTAAAGTCCGGAGGTGGACTCATGATTACAAGCTGCAATGTTGCGGTCGCATTGCACTCAACGCTTCTGCTAACCGACTAAGTCTCTAATACCTCCGATATTTTTACATCAATTATGCCAAGAACCATATTTCAGCATGTAAACCACCGGACACTAATGAATTATCATCGTCAAATGCGCGGTAGTTTTCACTATAGTTCTGCGCAGTGCTGTGACGGCCATGAAATTTCCTGCAGCCAAAACAACTCTGCATAATGCAGGGATATGTTTTGTGTGCGTTTACAGTTGTTTATTTGCGTATGTGTGGTCTGCTACTTTCTTTGTAAGAGTAGCTGTTCAGGAGACAAGGATCTGATTGCAGGCTGCAAGATAAGGGTGGAATGAATAGGGCCAGCTGACCAATCAGGCAAGCTGACCAATCAGAGCACAATGGGTTCATCGGAGGTGGGGCTTAAAGCCAAACCGAGCATTTCAGACAGAGAATGAATAGAGATGTAAATAATGTTTATGGAACATTGAAACATGTAAATCTATTTTAGTAGACCCCCAAAAATAAAATGATTCGAAAATGAGCTTATTAGGGCCCCTTTAATGATTTAATTCCTCTCTCCTGTGACACAGGTGTCTGATTTGTACATGACATTCCGCTGTTAGTTTGTTCTCACCGTCTGTGTGAACTAATTAGTTTATGAATGTGCAGTTATATGAAGATCTGTTGGATACAGAGATTCCATGTTTCACAACTTTGCCGGTTTTTAAAAGGATTGTCATTGTCAGTCTTGGTATCTGTCACAAGCACACACAAACCCTAACCCAAACCCTAACCCAAACCCTAACCCTAACCCTAACCCAAAAGGAGTTTTTTTCTTTCTCCTTTTCTGGGGGTGTTTCGCTACGCTTTCTCGGAATGAGCTGTAAGATTGACGGACGCTGCTGATTGGGATTGTGTTCTGAGGCGTTTCTAAGGAGTCCTCTGTCCCACGCTGAATGTGTCAGGATTTATCTGTACAGACAGCTGAAGCAGCACAGACTCACTCTGTTTTTCACCGACCCCTTGTGCACACTGGCTGTTTACTGATCTTTTACCAGCTGCTCGTTAATCATCCCATTCGCAATCGGTCAGAGTGGGGAATCAGGGTCACTGTATTGACGTGTTATATCTGTTGAGGCTGTGTGTGGATCATTCATTAACTAGTACTGGTGACACTGGACCTAAATGCGGTGGTTCACTTGTCCCTTTCCACACTGAACTAGTCTGCAGCTAGTTTAATGGTGTGTTGTGTGTCTTTCATTAAACCTTTCTCTTCTATCTTTCAGGACCCTCTGACCTCAAGCCATCGTCCAATCAGGGAGTGTGCCCGACCCCGGGGTGTCGGGGAGTGGGTCACATCAAAGGGGCGCGATACACGGGACACCACAGGTTAGTGACGTGCCTCTGTCACTGGTGTCAGCCATTCCTGCCCGGCATCGCGGTTGTGGGGTCTCTACCCTCCTTTAAGGTGTCCTCACATGGTGTGTTTGGGTCATGTAATGGGAGCGCATCTCACTGACCCACCCAAACCCTGGAGGAGCCAGGGCCAAGGCCCGGACTGTGGAATTTACACCTAATAGGAGGGGGGCGGGCAGCTGGGACCATGGGAAAATGAAGAGCGCCTCAGTGTGGTGGCATGTCAGTGCGCGGCCTCTTGCAGGCCATTGGTCTGGCAGCCTTCCACAATTTGGTATTTTCTGAATTATACAGGAAGAGCTATTTTTAGCTTATGGCCATTAACAGTCTACTTTAGGAGAGTCGAGTTACTGATGTGCCTTTCTCTGTGCCGAGATGAACCATCAGCCTGGACAAGTTCCTTTTTCACACACCAATACTATCTGGGATATTTTTGGCGCTTTTCCACTGGCACACAGGAACGGAACCGTACCCGAGCCGCGAAGTGAGACTAGTTACAGCACAGTTCCAGCTCGTTTTTAGCAGCTTTGCTGTCTGCTAATCTCCACTAGCTTGTCTGTGAGAAATCGCCATGTTATGCAAGTTTCAAGCCCTGGTGGAATTAGCATTCACTTGTGTAAATTTGCATTCCCAATTCATTCCTTTCAGTTGTTCTGTAGTAAGGAGGTTGGAAATTTTTGCATAGAATATGCCCTTTTTCCTTCAGAAAATCCATGCCCAGAACACCGCTATCACAATGCATGGGGCGATGGTGGCGCAGGAGGTAGTGCGACCGTTCGGCAACCGGAGGGTTGAAGGTTCGAGCCCATCGAAGTGTCCTTGAGCACTGAACCCCAAAATTGCTCCCTGCTAATTGGCGCCTTGCAATGTGTTTGAATGTGTGTGTGAATTGTAAAGCGCTTTGGAAAAAATAAATGCAATCAGATTGTAGCTCAGTTTGGTCACACTTTCAGCCCTCCTAAGCAGGGTGACATCAGTGAGGTTGCAGCTCAGTTTACTTTGCAATGGAAAACCACCGCTTCGAGGTACAGGTCGGGTCTTGGTGGCAGTATAAAAGCACCATTTGTTAGGGGTGGATTTTCATTCATTCTGACCAGCTCTGATTACTAAGTGGTTATGAGTTGCCCGTATTTAAAAATGGTGAAGTTAAATGGTGAACAAATTGTGAAGTAAGACTGGCTTGTAAAATGGGTTATTATAAGTACAGTACCAGTCAAAAGTCTGGACACACCTATTGAGAATCATTTATTTTTCAACAAGGTAATGAACCTAAGCAAACTTTGAGATTTATGCAAGTACTGTATTATCTTGTGAACAAGGAAATAGATGGAGTGCTGTGACAGATGACCTGGCCCCCAATCCCCCCCTCCCTACCTAAACCCTATAGAGCTGCTTTGGGATGAGTTGGATCGAAGAGTAAGGTAGGCAACTTGTTCCCAGAGCTTATGGAATCTCCTTCAGGACTGTAGGAGAAGCATTCCAGGTGGCTACATCTGGAAGCTGGTTGAAGGAACGCCAAAGGTCTGCAGTGCTCTCTGAATGAAAGATGTCTAAAGTTGGAGAACTTCTGTTGATTTTTGCAACAGTTGATATGTATTCCTTCATTGCCCTGAGGTTTTTTACTAGGTGAACAGCATATAATAGAGACAAATACATTAATAGTGTGTGTCCAGACTTAATAATTTAATTCGATCACTGTCTTGTCACTTGCTAGCAACACCATACAGATTTCTTTCCCTTGGGTTGAAAAAAGAGACAGATCCCACATAATCCGACACAATGCAAAGTTTCTATCTTAACCTCTGTCTTGCAGGCGATGGCGGGGAAAAGAAAATCATTAATAATGATTTCACTTTCTGTGTTCTATAGAACTGAGCCAAATTAAATATTCAGATGTTAATTATTTACTTTCATTTACACAGTTACAGTTTGTTACCTAGGCATTATGCCGACGCTGGTGTCAAGTGCTGAAGGATATTTCATGGCTGACAGAAGGACGCTTGCCTTCATTTTCATTTCAGCGCATGGATCTGTGTATTTAGACTGGATTTATAGTGTGTTTGCAGAGTGTCAATGGGCTGTGTCTAATAGCTCCTCAGCCGAAGGCGTTTGCCCGCGATTAACTCGGCAGATAATCACGATCGTGGAGGCCTCGCATCAGAAGGGCCTTTCAGACGCCGCGGCTCGTGCTGATGGATCGCTCCCAGCGCCACCTGCTGTCTCACTCTTTCTCCTGCGGTTTCTCCCCTACAGAGTGGAGAAATCTTCTGTCTCCTGGAACCAAAACACTCCATTTATCGAGAAAATACGGGGTCTTTAGTTGTAATATGAGATCCAGACCCTCTTTCGAGGCATGACGTATCTGATCTGTGTAACTTGTGTGCTCCCTGAGTGTAATCAGAATTTGTTTTGCATCAGTGTGCTGTGCCTATGATCAGAAGGTCTCTAGTTTTGGTACCTGTGTGAGGTCCTTGACCCTTAATAACTACAGGGATTGTCTGACTCTGCTTTGTATTAAAAAACGTACATTGTTTTGCATAAAAGTGAGACAAAAATTTAAATGGAAATATTGATGTAGGTGTATTGATGCAGAGCAATGAGGTTCAGGAATCTATACCTGATCAGTTAACAGTGAGCCTTGACACTGTAGGTTTTATAATGTTCATGTAATTTGCGGTGTGGCTCCACGTGCTTGTAAGTGACAAACCAAATAGCCCATTAGAAGCAGAGACTGATGTTCGTTCTCACGTCGGTGCTCTCAGGAATAGAAACGTGGCCGGGGAGCGTGGAAGCAGCCCCAATGCGGTAATTTTAGCGCCACCATCAAGGAATCCAGGCTCCGCAGTCTATTTCTGAACTTCCATCTTTGTCAGCTTATCCCTGCTCAGCCTGCGCTCTCCGGGCCGCCCGTTTCCAGGACACGCTGCGTGGTGCCGCAAACTCACCAGAAGGGGGCGCCGTTATACCCGGGTCTCTGGTAGGCGAATGACGGATAGGTGGAGAGTCACTGCGGAGTGCCTAGGCACCCGCATGTGCATGTGTGAGTGCCCCCGGACGCTCTTACAGGCAGGTTTAGGATCACCCACCCAACAGTGGGACTCTTCAGCGCTCCTCTGACGCCAGTCTTTGTTCATCTGTCCTTGCGGGAAAATGGATTGGCCACTTGAATACCCCCAGCTATGTCTCAAAGCAAGTGATGTAATTCTCATCAACCTTCCACAGATAATGAGTCTCTTCACACAGCTGTCGTGCTTTAAATGATGCTTGTTGCGTTTAGGGAGGAACGGTGCAGATTAGCATGGGATTTTAGCAGTCATGTGACTGTCGTGCAATCCTCAGGAGGCACTCTGTCACGTGACCAAAAAACATCCGTCTTCTGTTGACAGTTAAAAAAGCAACGGCTGTATATTTTGAGCCAGAGGGAAGAGACCAGCAGTTGAGTGGCTGGCGGCCATTTGCTTGCGGCCTGACAGCCTGTGAATGCAGGGCTCACTTCCTGTGATGTCCCGCTGATGTAATCTTTAGGCCGCTCGGTCCTGCTGTCGCGTCGGCTCTGTCACTGAGGGACCTACCGGCGTGTGACGCTCCCGCCACTTTCCTTGGCCTCCCTCCCTTAGTCGAGTCGGCCCCCGCCTCTGCTGGTGGCCATGGTGATCCCGTGGCCTTATCTTAATGTCAGTAATTGGCGGGGGGTCTTTCACAGCCGCTATGTGTGCATGGCTTTGTGTGGGCTGAGACTTGTGTGAAGTTATCCCTCAGTCCTCAGTGCCCTCCCCCCGCCCCCCCCATGCTGACTGCTGGTCTCTGTTTGCATTACACAAGCCTTTTCCGGGGTGGGGTGTTCAAAGCTTATTTTATCGACAATACACAGCTATAAACGATAACCAAAGCTTTATGAAATTTCTGCAATATTAAACCACAAGTAAACTCAACAATAATGATTTAGGGCAGTTTTTTTTTAATTTTCTTTAGTCATGAAATGACACTTTTATTGTTTTTCTGTCGTTTGATTTTGTGCTGTGTTGGTCTGTTCACAGCTGCGTAGGAAAAAGGCTCACTTTATTATTAAATAATAACTCTTAAATGCTGATAAATTATAGTAATGATTCCATAAGGCCCGTTACCTCCCAGGGTTCATGGACATGAAGTGAACTGGTAAATCTGGTGATGGATGGATGGGTGGGTGGATGGATGGATGATCGATGGATGGAATGATCTTTCTGTAAAATAGACAAGTATGAATCACAAGAAAGGTCAGCCTCATATGGCCCATGATTGGTCTGTGCATTGTAAAGTAGTCTATTGTATTTTCTGGACAAAACAATGTACGGTTGTGAGTGAAACGAAGAATCCGTTCGAGTGTGAAGCTAAGGTTAAAATACCAGTTTTGCAGATTGGTAGATGTGGACTTGGCTGTTTTAAAGGTCATGAACGCATGTACCTGTACGCTCTGCAAAGTTGACCCGGACAGGGCCGTGGTATGAGCAGATCAACGCCACGGAGAAGGTGATGTCAGCTCCCAGCTGCAGCTTGGGTGTGCTGTCATCGCCATGGTGACTGGCCCACGGTCGTCGGGAGGCCGTGGCAAACTCCAGCCCTGGCAGGGTGCCCTGTTTTGACGCGGGCCAGCTTTGTGATTTATGATAATTTGATATTTGCCTGAAAATGCTGCCCTAATGCATGATACGTGACGACTGCCCGCGAGCACCCCGGAATCTGAATGTGCTCTGTTATGTGATGCTTGACGACTGCCCGCGAGCACCCCGGAATCTGAGTGTGCTCTGTTGTGTGATGCGTGACGACTGCCCGCGAGCACCCCGGAATCTGAGTGTGCTCTGTTGTGTGATGCGTGACGACTGCCCGCGAGCACCCC
>JAODLD010000111.1:650520-662720 GCA_026781065.1 Mormyrops boulengeri
CCAACCAATGTCTTGGTCCAGCCTCCTCTAGTTGCTTGGACCCACCTCCTCTACAATCTGATTGGTTATATCTCTGAACCAGTCAGTTTTCCTTCTGCTCTCTTGAACGTTTTTGCGTAAGTAAAACTCCCACAAGCTAAAAGCAAGGAGTTATCCGTTATTTTGTTAACCTAAGAATAACAGAATATTTTATTCTGATTTATGATTGAGGGGATAAACCAAGAGCTCAAAGTGAATGATGGCTCATGTCTTCTCCTGTACCTCCCTGTCATACCGTTCTGGAGAATGCCTTGCGCCATTTTTGCCTGTCCAGAATGGTGTGCATCATTGCAGGGATGTCATTCTCATTTTCATCATTTCGCCTTTGTAGATTCTTTTTCAGTGAATTAGAGAGAAAGCAAGGTCAGAAATGTAGATGGTGTGATTAGTGTAAGCTTGCAGAGTGCAATTGTATTACCTGGACCCTTTGAATTAAGGAGGAAAAATCCATCTTTAATGAGAAGTTGAATCTGTTCTCCAGCAGTTCTTTCCCTGCAAGATGACATTTTCTATGTCAGTGTAACCTTATTCAGAGGCTAATATCATAGGCTCTCTGTGAAATCCTTAAGGGATGCCAAGCACTTCTGAGAGTGCTCGACCCATTATCTTTATAATGCATCAACAAGCTAATTCTGCCATGATTACTTCCCCTCTGATCTCTGGGTTCAGCTCCAGTGCATTTGAAGGAAGGGGAAAGGAACGGCAAGCGGGAGAGAGGCCTGCTTCTGCTGCTGATTGGCTGTCAGGAGAGGGGTGGGGCTTTGGGGTGTAGCTGACATCGCAGGAGCAGGAGCTTGAGGCCTGGGCTGACTCCAGGGCCGATCTGGGGTTTCCTCAATGGCTCTGCAGGGGCACCTTTATCTGTACTGCTTTTATGTTGGTACTTATCTAGCACATTCTTCCTTCCAATTTTGTTATACAGTTGGGTGTTTCTGCTGGTACAATTTAGGTTAAATGCCTCGCTCAAGGATGCAGCCACCAAGCCCTCTGAAGACTTGAATAAGTGCAAATCAGGTCCCTAATCAGACGCTGCACATACCCCCTGATATGGAACTGATATGGGGGGCTCCTCTGAAAGGCATAAAATATCCACCTGAGCTTTTTTGGAGGTGCTACCTTGTTCTGACTTGTCTTTATTGATCCTCAAAATCATTCTTCGCTTAATTTGTCCGAAGCTGTTGATTGGAACATTTCACAAATAAAACGTCTTCTTAGTCTGACCGCTTGGCTCCCTAAGGACACTCTATACCGCAAACATCGACCAATCTGACATTCAAGTATTTCTTTTAAAAAAAATCTCCTTTTTTCCAAATAATGTCTGACTGGTACTGGGGTTCTGCGCCGGTTAGTTTGCCACACAGGGGTGCAACTGCGATGCTGAGTGTGCCTGGGGATTGGTCCCCCTCTGCCATAACTCCATCCCTCTGTCCCTGTGTCACACACTGCCCCCTGACCAATCAGAGCAGCCGGGCGTCTGAATGTCACAAACTGACCTTTCTGCTGAGATGCCCCGTCCTTTTCTTCTTTCTTCATGATGAACAGTCATAATTTTGTACGTTAAGCTGAATAATTAATTGCCTTTTCAGACTGGCCCCTGTGAGGATTGCTTCTGCTTCTCCCCGGGTCCTTCTCATAAGCCCGCTTTTGTAAGTGGCTTCAGAAGTGGTCAGCATCCCCCCCCCTCCCCACCCCTTTCCCCCTATTATCCCTGGTCTGGCAGGATCTGGGTGACGTGTGATGCATTTTATATAAGCAGAAGCCTGGCACGGTGTTGCTCCTCCGTCTCGGAGATAATTGCCTTTTCATCTTCAGGTCTGAATTAGCAGCCGCTGCCCTCGTATGATTTTTATCCTGCGCCAGGCTGTAACGCTCCGTACCGCGGACGCTGGTTTTCGCCACTACCTTTATACTCGCTCTGTTAGCTCTTTCTTAAGAAAACTTAGGGGATCTAGGGCAACTGATGCTTTTGATCTTAGAACTTCCAATTTATTTAGCAGACGCTTTCATCCAAAGAGATGTATAGTTGAAAACAGGGTCAGCCCGTCCCTGGAGCAGATTGGGGTTAGGGGCCCTTGCTCAAGGCATGTTAGCATCGACGGGGTCGCCTGCTGTGGAGCTCAGTGGACAGCTAAGGTGACACGGGCAGGTCCAATGTGCCAGCGCTCTGTACTCGAGGCCTCAAAGCCAGCCACCACCCACCCCCCCTGCAGGATGCAAGAAATGCTTAGAACACATTAACACCAAGCCGGATGGTTAAAATTTCATTTCGATGGAAAGTGGTTTTCAGACACCCTTAGGTAGATGATGGGGGAGCTGCGGTGTGACAGGAAGACATCTGCATCTGAAAAAAACCCAGATTAATGCATTTCATCAGTATTTTGAGGTTTTCCAAGTGACGTGGATCTGTGCACTTCGATTGCATCAACCAGACTCAAAGATCTTGGTCAGTCATATCCAGAGGTGGCGATTTCAGGTCCAGAGAGTACAGATCCAGACAGATTTTATTTCAACCAATCAGTTGAGTATAAAGAGTCTCAGACACAGAGTACTCAACTGGTTGGTTGAAATAAAGTCTTGGTCTGGATTTGTACTCTCTGGACCTGAAATCTCAACCTCTGGTCATATCTGGCTTTACCTGGAGAGTTGAGTCTAACAGCAGATCCCGCTGTCTTTGGACATGCGTTCTCCTCATGCTAACTTAGAGCCTGGTTTATCCATGTGGTTCTTCTGCTTTTCCTGCCATTTGAGAGTGCAGGAGGGGAGAGGGATAAACAGAGGCTCACAGTCTTGTTTGCTACTCCACCAAAGAGCTGATGGGAATGGAGCAGGACCTCCTCAAGCTGCAGACAGGACTGGCCATCTCTGCAGGGGACCATACGCTTTAATAGGATTGTACAGAGTTAATGCTTTGGTCAACAGAGTGACGAAGTATTGACTTCCATAGAATATAAATACAGGGAGGAGACAAAAGAGGAAGTAATGGACTTTAAGTGTGTAGTAGCCGAAGTGTGATTGCAAACACGGCTACAAAGGTGAGACATATGAAGCTCAGAGTGGTCCAGTATCTTGCTACACTCAGGTCAGGATTTGTCTGTTAGCTTTCCAAGGACTGAAGCCTTTCTGGATGGGTGACCTTACTCCTTATTAATGCAATGGCCGAAAGGTGACCTGCTGTCTACCTGCTCAGGACATTGAATGGGTTGTGGGGTGCAGGGGTCCCGTTCAAACCCTGAGCAGAAGCTCCGAGGGTACAAAGTCGCCCATCTCCTGTAACGCACGGCAACCGACGAGACACGCCGGCAAGAGGAGGGCCCCATGTCTGGCGAAGCCCTCACTGTCCCGCGTTTCAAGTAGCTCTTCACATTGAACGTTCTGCCTTAACAGAACCCAGCGGCTCTCTATAATTAGCGAAGAACACCGAGACTCTCTGTTATTAGCACAGGGGAGCGTAGTTAGACAGAGCACTGAGGTAAAAACAGACGCTCCCTATTAATAATAGAACAACCTGCCTTAGCGTGTAAGAGATTAGAGCACCCACCCCCCAGGTGGAAGGGCACATATGTGAGAGAAGATGAGATGCAACATAACCGGTTGATATATGTACACTGTAGTGGTAAATTTACATTAAGATTACAGTTAACTTCATTGATCCCAGGGGGAACATTCCGGTGCTAACAGCAGCAAGAACGTAGTGCAGAGATGAACTTACATATACTGACAAACAGATAAGGGACAACGACATGGTACACAGTGTGCAAACAGAGGAAACATAGTGCAAACAGATTTAAAAAGTACATGGAACACAAATAAATAAAATATTCTGAAAAACAGAATGTGACACTAAAGTACTGTGGGCAAGCATTATTTTGTTTCATTTCATCAGATTTTTTTTTTTTTAATTGCTTGCTGACGTAGGTCAGGGGTCAACAGTAATAATCTTCTGCGGCTCATTTAAAGTATTTGTTTAAAAGAAATCCTTTGCAGATTAAGTTAAGATGGCCGATGACTTGGTCACTTTATCACTTTTGTCTTTTGTGAATTTTTCATGCATTTTTGCCCGAGGCTGATCTTCTGTGTGTCTTCTTTTGTCCCGCTTGTGCAAATGAAACCTCATTGTATCGCCGGTCTGTCGCATTTCCTGCGGCACGGTGCAGCATTGCCTCGTCTTTCTTGAGGTGCTCCGTGGGCTCTGGCTGCGTGTCTTCGTTCTCGACTGGGAAACGGTTATAGTGTGTCATGTATTTTTAACGTACCTCCTGGATAAGGATGGTGTCTTTTTCTAAAAACTGCAGCGCTGGTCTCTGCTGGGTGGTGTGTAAAGCGGTATTTTTAACTCCTTTCCTCTTTGTTCAAGCCCCCTAGTCATGGAGCTGTTGGATCTGTCTGTTCCTCCGTGTTTCTCCACATGCATCTGTTCACTGTGTATGGTACCATTAGCGCTCACGTGACGCCAAACACAGCTGCAGCTTAGGACAATGTTGAGCATTTCAGTTCCACAAGCTACAAAATCCAGACCAAGATTTTGTGTCTACCACTCAATTGAGTATTCTGTGACTGTGACTCTTCATGCTTAACAGGCTGGTAGAAACAAAATCCTGGTCTGGATTTCTAGTTTCTGGACCTGAAATGTCCAATGCTTGGGGAGGAGATGGATAGATGGTCACCTTCCCCATCAGATGTGCCTGGGGGGTCATTCCCCTGTGCCCCCCAGCAGGGAAATGCAGGACCCTCGTCAGTCGAATGCCCTTCCTGTCCTGTTTGTCCAGAGCGTACAGGGTCTGTTATTGTTTGAAGAGGCAAGTGCTTCTCTGTTAATCGATACTTCATCTTCTCTACTTCAGGTGGTGCTTTAGACATTTAAGCCTTGATAAGAATTTAATAACCGTATGAAACCATTGATAATTATGCCACAGGTGGCAGGAATTAATGGAAAAGAATTCATTTTTGGATTAGACGCTATTTGAGTAGAGCAGAAAATGTGAAGAGGTTTGGGAAACCGTGCGAATTCAGAGGAGCAGATTGCTGAATTCGCCGCAGCTTGTCATTAACTGGATTTCATTAAGGATATTAGGACTCAGTCACGCGGCTGACAGCGTCAGAAGGAGCCAGATTTTAATTGTTTTGACATCTGGGATGGCAAAGGGGTTGTTCGAAGAGCCCATTCAGAGAGCTTGCAGCTGTAGGACTTTGTCTGCTGTAGGGGCATTAATATGAGGTTTTTTCTTTAAAACTGGTCCTCCGGGTGTCCGTCAAGCGTCCGCCTGCACGGCGAGGCGTGATGGCAGGCTCTGAATCAACCCTTTCGTCTCCCTGTTCCCCAAAGAATGGTGCCTTCATGTGGTTTCCTTGGAGACATGTTTTGGCACCCCCCCCATCTGAAAGGAGACGCCAGCTGTGCTCCCCCAACCTTGCCATCTTCCTGTCCCAGTGCCCCTGTTTCACAGTGTGGGCCACTCGACGGTAACATTTTGCGTGAGATGCGTATATGTGGCTCGGGTGGGGCGTGGGCTACTTTTCCGGTGATTATTTTATGGAACATCTCATTTCATGTTCAAAATGAATAATAATGATAAATAACTTGTGTCTAACATGACCCGTTCCCGCCGGTTTCCACGGCACCTGCGCCGCGGACATATCCTGGCACCCAGAGAGACTATCGCCATAGTTACCTTCCAGTCCAGGCTTGCCTTGGCTTGTTCGTGCATAGAGAATTGCATGTTCGCCAGTCAGGACTTCAGTGGGATTTTCTCCTGCCAGATGCGATTTCTGGAGGTGAGGTGCTCATGAGAAAGTGTCTCTGGAAGCTTGTAAAGACCACAAGGGAAGATCCTCTTGCTCGCTCTGCTTTTGGGCTCTTTGCTGCGTGATAATTGTACTTTTTCACGTTATGAGCACAACACCATCTCCCTAAAGACCTGAACTAAATAATCTGCTGATCAGCGGTGGCTCCCTCCACTTAATGTTAAGGCTTCTGTATTCTGGTTCCCCTGATTTAATGACCAGCTGTTGGAAGGTTCTGGAAATAATTGGGGTAAAATTTTGTCCTCTGCAGGTAGATCTTCACTTTTTACAAACATTTCCTGAAGTTGTGCTTCAGCCTTACTGTCTCTTTTACTGCCTTACTTATTTTACTTGTGCCCAGTCCCCTCGGTTCTGTCTGTAGGCTGGTTCTGGTGGCCCGCTCAGGGTCAGGAGCCTCACTGCCATGTTCTGTGCATGGTCCTCGCAGAGTGCGGCGTGGACGGCATGCAGCAGACCCTGCACCAGTCCATCTTCCTGTCGGCCATGACGGCCCACCCCAGCCGTGAGCTGCCCCTCTGCTGGGAGCAACACTGCAAGCTGCTGCCGGGGGTGGTGGGGGTGCCGGCTAGCCGTGTGGCCCTCTGGACTGTGGATGAGGTAAGTGTACCACCCACTCATTCCCCCCGCGCAGTGTCTGTGCCATTTCATACAGGAGTCTGCATACACACTGGGAAAATGGCATAAGATACCTTCATAATGCATTATAATGATCAGAATCATTATAGATGCAAGCTTTATAAAGCATTCATAATGCGTAATAAACATGACTATAATGTGGTATGCCTTTTTATAAATGGTTATGTCCATGTTTATAATGCTTTATGAATGCACTATAATGCATTATGAAGGTATCTACAGTATAATGCATTATACGTGGCTGCTTTAAGTATAGTGTTACCAATTTATTTATGGCAAACAAAATTATTCAGATATTGTGTAATGCTGAAGTCCCAGAGATAAAGGGAGATTCTCAGAGTGCTGTGTTTGGGTCTAAAAATAACCATTCGTGCGTTGCCGTGGTTTCTGGGAACGGATCAGCCATCCCATGGGTTTGGCTGTAAATAGCTTGTTGTGCTCCGTCGGCTTCCGGACCTTTTCCTCTCCTGACAGTCTTGATCTGTTCCTGGAAGGAAGTCCAAGTGCTGATAATTCTCATTGTTGGCGGTAAAGGGCCCTGTGGCGGACAGGCTGGGGCAGCTCTGACCGCAAGACGGCACCGGCAGCTGTGATTTTTCCCAGGATGCGGTTCATGGCCTTAACGGTGGGCAGTGATGGATTGGGGGGGGGGCATGGTGCTCCTAAGTGATTAACTCAGCACCGTCTGTCACCATTAAAATCATCACCATGTGCGGTTTGTGTCAGGGGTCCATCAGGTCTGCCGCTGACGATGTGGACTCCGATGGTCGCACCAGCGAGCTTCCTGCAAGGTCACACCAATCTGCCACCTCTGGGAAGGGGGGGCGGGTGCATATAAAGGCATTATCTCCCTGCTGAGAGAGTATATAAACCCACGAATGGGCCTCAAGGCAGCTTAGGGCCCCCCAGAGCTGTGCACACAAACTGTGAGCCATAATTCAACCTTAAGGGAGCCTGACGGAAAAGCAGGCAAGCTTAAAAGAAGCAGTAAATTAGCCTGCAGTTAACAGAGGTGCATGTCGTAAATTGCAAAAGCGATGATGCCTGACAAGGCAGCAGGTCAAGCATAGTCATCAGCTGGAATCTAGAGCCCAGTAAACATTGTTATTTTTTTAGTAACTGATACACGAATGCTGACTAGTAGCTGGTGGCTGCAGTTATGTATAACCACAGGCAGGTGGTGCTATGCCGGTAAGCGAGGCTATATATCTCCGGTGCCCTGGCGTTCCATTTTAGATGGTACATACGGTATGTGGTACACATTTGAATGATTAAGCACCCCCCCATCCTCGTTTATTATTTTTCATCGCCCCAAGCTCTGTATACACTCATATTTAATTGTGTTTTCTAAGAAATTGACAGCAGTAAAGTGGCATCTGAAGGACGGTCCTTCACTGCCTGGGAAATTAAATGAGTCCAGTCACCAAGACTTTCACTCTTTCTCGCCACCTGTGGGTGTCAAGTCGCTCTGTGTAGATTGGGTGGGGGCTCACGCAGATGTCATACTTGGCTAATCCCCTCTGCGCGGGGTGACAGTTGGGTGATCAAGGACAAAGTCCCTGAGTCATTCCGCACATGTGTGTGTGGCTCCGCCCACACATCAGGACGGAGGCAGTGCCAACTTAACGTTCACATTGTCAGCGAAAGGCGAGAAGTGGTGCAGACTCCGATTCCGTCATGAAACGAAAATCTGCTAATCTAGCAAATTTTGCCAAGTACTGAAGAAAAAGCATTTTTAGACTTCTTACGGGATGTGCTGATCAGCCAGGATAAAACTTTATTGATGTGCAAGGAGGACGTTTTTGTGATTCATTTAGTAAGGTACCTACATCAGTAAGGCTTCGTTTCATGTGGGTCAACCCTGCAGAGTTGGTGATCTCGTACCGATGAACCGACTTGTTCCGTAGTGTGTGTGAGGTGCATATGTCCATGGCCCTCCTTTTATTCTGTATTTGTCAGGGGTAGGGGGCGATCATCATGCCCATGTTGTCCTGGCTGCAGGGTCCTTTAATTACCCAGCATTGCATGCTGGGTACAGGATGAATAATGCATGGAAGCTGCAAGGCGTGGCCGACTGTGGCGTTTAACACGTCGCAGCAGAGGAACCTGCCACGGTAAACGGGTAAATGGTTTGTAGCGGTTACTGCAGCACTGCACGTGGCCAAGCCTCGATGAGTCCTTTGTCTCCCGCTGAATGACAGAGGTCGCTTGGCATGTAAGGAAGAGTTATTAATAATCATGCTATTAATGCCTTAGAATGATGCGCTTCTTGTGTGTCTGTGTGCCAGTCTCCCCATTTTGGATAATGTTTCCAGCTAGATGAGATTACAGATTCTGTAATTAAGAAATATCCTCAGTGACAGTGCCCTGGTCTGACGAACTTAAGGTTACACTGAGACTTCCTGGTGATGACTGAGCTCCGTGCAGGAATATGTGACCAAGTGGCATGCTGGGAAGGAGAAGAGGACCTTGTTGGAGCTCATGTCTTTGCCATGTCACTAATATATGACGATAACTAGTAGACACCCGGCCGGCTGTGCCTCAGAGAAGCACAGAGTGCAGTGAGATAATGGCACACTCTGGGCCGTCGTGCCTCTGGATCCCAGTGCCCAGCTTATGAAGTTTATGAGGGATGTAAGGTATCTTGTAACTCTATATCAGTGTTTCCCAATCTGGTCCTCAGGGACCCACAGAGAGTCCTTGCTTTTGCTACCTCCCAGCTCCTATTTGGCAGGGAGCTCGGAGGGAGCAAAAACATGGACCGTTTGTGGCTCCCCGAGGACCGGATTGGGAAACACTGCTCTATATGTAAACTGTCCCAAAAGATTTTATTTTTTTTGTCCCGTGAACGTAGGTAAATAGAACAAAGGAGATTTAAAAGTCTCGTATACGAATCTGTTGGAACCTCGAGTGTGTGAGTCTGCAATTGGGTTGAGTGGATAGACTGTAATCACAATTGCACCGATTCATTTAGCCTTTCTTGTGTTTTCCGAAATTCCTTTTGATTTCTTGTTCTTTTGTTTTGTTTTCTATCGGACTCCTGTGTTGGTGGCAGAACCCGGAAAGTCACCATGGATACATGAGTCTGGTAAATAAACAGCAAATGGTAATTACAGATGGTTATGATCAATGGAGAGATTACGTGAGGGAGATGAAGCTGCTGTTTGTGCCTGTCACACCCGGGGTCTCCTTTTGATGTGCAAGGAGGACGTTTTTGTGATTCATTTAGTAAGGTACCTACATCAGTAAGGCTTCGTTTCATGTGGGTCAACCCTGCAGAGTTGGTGATCTCGTACCGATGAACCGACTTGTTCCGTAGTGACAGGGACGCTGGCCTCTCGGTTGGTGGCTTCTCTACTTTGAAGGCTAATGTGTCCCTTCCAGCAAGAGACCTTGGCAGAGACGTGCAGGACCCTGTGAGGTGGAGTGGGCACCAAATGGCCCACGGGGCCCAGATGTCAGCTCTGTAAATCTCAGAAATGATAGCATCTTGATCATGGGGCCCCTTGGAAGTCTGTCTCTACCCTGGCTGCCGATAGGATCTGGATGTCATCCTGCTTAAGCTACATCCTACCGCTATGAGGCTGGGAGTCCTGGCTTCCTGTGCTTCTACCGCCAGATGCTTCCCCACCCCATTACCTTGCCGTCCACATTCCAGCAGGTGCCCAAATATGTTCCTCCACGTGGGTAACGGCAGGAGTCTCACCTCTCTTCCTGCATGGTTGCTTATCTCCATTCCATAAATGCGAGCAGATCAGTCACACCTCCTGATCATCTAACTTTCCCAATCCGGTCCTCGGGGACCCACAGTCGGTCCATGTTTTTGCTCCCTCCCAGCTCCCGAGGGAGCAAAATTGTTGACTGTCTGTGGGTCCCTGAGGACTGGATTGGGAAACACTGCTGTAACACATTATACACTCTCCACCTGTCATCGCTGGTATCTCAACTGAGTGCCTCTCCACACATACACACATGGCTAGAATCCCCTCCCTCGCTCAGGGCCCTCTGGAGTCCAAATGCAGGGGACTGCATTTCGGTAACGGCATGTCAGCTATCAGGAGCAGCCGCATTATACATGAGGGCACAAAGGCTCCTAATGGGTCCGTTTTCTTTGCGGGCTGATTCTTGGAATGACAGATGAGAGTAATTTCTTATGTTGAGCAGTTAATTTTTTTTGTTACTATGAAGGTGATGAATTAGGAAACGGGCTGTAGGTGACTCAGGATGTAAGCGAGACTGACTTAGGAGCCATATGGGGATTCTCGGTCTTTGATATTTTCTGTAGTTTACTATTATGCTGGTACCAAAGCTTTGCTTACAATTTGAAGGCAGATGCTGTTATTCGGGGTTACGGTGGTTCTGTTTGGACCCAAGCTTGCACAGATGGCGGATCGGAACCATAAGTGCTTGACTGTCCCTCGGGCCAGGCAGTGAAGTGAAAGGGCTGTTGGGTTTTATGTGTGTGTGTGTGCGTGTGTGCGTGCATGTGTATGTGTGCGTATTTGTTGTTCCGTCTGTGTGTGTATCTGTCTGCGTGTGTGTGTCTGTCTGTGTGTGTGTGAGCGTGTGCTTTTGTGTGTGTGTCTGTCTGTGTGTGTGTGAGCGTGTGCTTTTGTGTGTGTATCTGTCTGCGTGTGTGTGAGCGTGTGCTTTTGTGTGTGTGTGTATGTCTGTGTGTGTGTCTCTGTCTGTCTGTCTGTGTGTGTGTGTGTGTGTGTGTGTGTGTGTCTGTGTGTGTGTCTGTGTGTGTGGTCCTGGTTATTAGCAGGCCCGACAGCATGGCCAAACCGAGCTGCTTACATCCCCACCATCTGATTAGTCGAAATGCAGGGAGATAAGCATGGGTTATGTGAAGGAATAAAGGGCATACTCTATATACTGTATTATTCATTATTTGTAGTGAAACACATTGCAGTGTATCAATGCACTCCCAATAACTCTGAACTTGAAAATTTCCAACCACCTACTTAAAAAAACTGCTCTAGAACAGCTGAATGGAATGGATTCGTAATGCAAATCTACGCAAGCAAATGCCCCTAGCGTTTGATGCTAGCATAAGATGCCGATTCTCACAGATCTCACACGGAAATTAACACACAGTATAAAAAAAAATGCACATAATTAATCATGATGTGAAGAGTAAATAAGCGTCTCTTCGGTTTTACGTCATTGTCGCTCTCCAAACCGAGCAACGCCTTTACCAGGCTGGCCCTTCTGCAGTGGAAAACTGAAGTGAGCCAGAACCACACTGACTAGTCGCTCTTCGCGGTACGGCTTGGTTCCTGTATGCCAGTTGTAAAGCGGCAATGGATACCTAATCTGTGTGTGTGTGTGTGTGTGTGTGTGTGTGTGTGTGTGTGTGTTTGTCCACAGGTGGCCAACTTCATCCACTCACTCCCGGGGTGCGAGGAACCATCCAAGCAGTTCCAAGACGAGGTAAGCAGGCACGGTAGTAATTCTGTGGAGATTCTCCCCTTTAGGTGAGCTGACAAGTTTTAACTCTCCCCTATCTTCAGAATGCAGAGCCTTATTAAGTTGAGCTGGTAGAGCCCAGTCTTTTCTGCTGTGTGCTTTTGCATGTGTCAGCAGTGGACAGTGGGGGAGGGAGGGGGAGGAAAAGGCGTAAGAAAAACAGATGACAAAAGGGGAGGGAAAAGACAAAGGACAAGAAAAAAAAAGCAAAAAAAAAAAAAAAGAGAAAAAAAAAAAAAAAACACAAAAAG
>JAODLD010000111.1:662820-693598 GCA_026781065.1 Mormyrops boulengeri
GCGGCCTATTTAGGTTGCCGGTGCGCCCCCCCCGTCGGCGGGGGTGGGGCTTTGGCCGGGTCCCCCGCGGCGCCGGGGGGGGGGGGGGGGGGGGGG
Source organism: Mormyrops boulengeri (assembly GCA_026781065.1). Taxonomy (NCBI): domain Eukaryota; kingdom Metazoa; phylum Chordata; class Actinopteri; order Osteoglossiformes; family Mormyridae; genus Mormyrops; species Mormyrops boulengeri. Next base: position 662,917 of record JAODLD010000111.1, read on the forward strand.
GCCGCGGGGGGCAGCGCCTTTATCCGCAGCTCGGGGACATTCCCGAGAAGGTGGATTTATACTTGGACAGGATTCTCCTGCAGACCCCTCTAATGTTAATGTTACCGGATGTTACCAGCTCTAACTGGCCCAATGTGAGCTATTTGCATCATGTGACTTTTTAGATTAATTTAGCCTCACTATAGAAAGAAGGATTAGGCAACAGATGAAAAAATTAATGAATGACACACTATTGCGATACAGTACATTTCATATATTTAGTATATTTGGCATAATTACAGGCAGTAAGCATATGATTGTGTGCCCTGTGATGGACCATCACCCCCCCGGAGGATGTAAGGTCAGATAAGTAGATGCTTTGTAGTACAGGTAACACTTTTCATTAAGTGCACCTTCATAATGCCTTTATAATGCATTCATAGAACATTCATATGAAGCATGTAAGTATACCATAACATCCTAATATATTTTAACAGCCGTATTATACATTAATGATAAACATTGTATCATAGTAACAAATGCTATAATCATGTAATGATAAGGTTTGTTATGTATTTTTAAGCTGTTAAGGTATGTTAGGATGTTAAGGAATACCTGCATGCTGCTTATGAATGTTCTATGAATGCATTATGAAGGCGCACTGAATGTTCTATGAATGTATAACGAAGGTGCAGTTAATGTAAAGCGTTACCGTAGTATATGAGAGCTGAGATCCAGGCTTGATTGCGATCCATGGTGTTTTTTGCAGCAGATAGACGGCAAAGCCTTTCTGCTACTGACACAGCGTGACATCGTGAAGATCATGAGCGTGAAACTGGGCCCGGCTCTCAAGATTTTCAATTCCATCCTGATGTTCAAGCACGCGGAGGAGGCTCAGTCTGGGGGTCACGACAGCAGCACGTGAAACCGAACCTGACCCAATCTGCAGTGCCACAGGGATTGGACCCAACAACTACCTGAGGCTTCCTTCAGAAGACTCCCATTTCTTATATGGACCCCCGTTCCTGTTCTGCTACCCTTTTTATACCCACACAGGACTTAAGAAGTGGCAATCACTAAACACAAGGTGTCACTTTGCGGTGGTCAGACTCACTGCCCAGTCATCAAGGTGCTATCTGTAATCGAGACCCAACAGGTAAAACTGTACTGCTGTTAATTTAATTGTACAAGACTGTCTACTGAAGTTGAACTTTGAGATGCCAGAGTTTGTTGTGCTGTCTAGTTTCATTGCATTCTATTTTGTATAAATGTTATAATATATAATTTAATTGTACCTATGGAGTCAGACCTATTTATTGTGAAATAGCATTGAGTTTGGGAGGTAAATTAATATATAATTCAAGATTATATGCCAAATGGTTTATGTTTTAAATTGTGGCAATTTTATAATATACACGTTAAGAAATTATTTTTTAAAAGTTAATGTCATTTGGATAGATGAAATTGTACTTGGTCCATTTTGAGGAAACTTCAATTGAATCACTATTGAAATATGACAGTTTTTTTCATATTTAACATTAGCCTTTTTATTTAATTGTACTTCAGTTCTAAGTCTAGAACAGGCTAATAATCATAAAAAAAATCTTTTTACGGATACAGAAATAAGTCTTTTTGAATATGTAACACAACCATTAAGGACACAATTTGTATAATTTGTTTGCGAGAGAGGGGATCTTGCACGGCCCTTGCTAGTGCCTAGGCTCTTCTTCTGGGTGAAATCCTGGGATTCTCCAATGCTGGTCCTCATGACTCTCTGCGTTTGCTGACCTCTGTCCCAGCTTAACGATCCAGCTGTCGACTGCAACGTGGAAACGCAAGACTAACCTGCTTCATTTGAGAAATCACGGTCGTTTCAGATCTAGTGCAGCTGAATTCATGTAACTCAAATGGTCTAAAAAGCTTTGCGTTTTAATTGTTGCTCCATAAAATTAATTATTTGTACTCCATTAACTGAAGAGATTGCTTGCATTTGTGCTAATAAAATGCCCCATGTTCCCTTTAGTCTGCCATTAACAGAATTAATTTGGGTTAAATTTAGTTTGAATTAATGAAGCCTTTAGTTACTTATTTCTTGACTATAAAAGAGCGCACAACTGAAAATCACCATGTAATGAGCCCTTTATAATCATTCGGACTAATTAATTTAAATAGCTTGATTGAGGCTAATAAATTGAAAGATCAGCTACAATTAAGCCCAACAGTGGACCACCAAAACCAGATCTGGAAGGTGCTGTCTTGCAGTACATAAGGTAGCAATCTGAGTTATGAGTTTTGAAAGTTAGTTTTTATTTTAATGACAGCTGAACGTCAGAACTGTCCTTCAGGAATGTATACGTTAAACATCACAGGTTATTTTTTTTGTAGGGTCGCGGTTAACCTCTTTAAAGATACAGTAATCCACCATTTCCTCCCAAAGTTGCTTACCTGTCTAGTACCACAGATGATGGTGTAAATGCTTGTTCATTTCGGTTTATAGATAATATCTGAGCACATCATGGGATCCCTTTAAAAGCCAGATGGGCTTGTACATATTTGTGATGCTTTCCTTTGCAGCCAGTGAATTTCCCTTTGTCCTGTTCCTTCATTGGAATCTTGATCTTAACTAAATAAACCAGAGGAGTATTTCCTCCTGTTTCTTTCGTGGTAGTATTCCTGTCCTGTGTGACTTTCTGTTCAACAGTATTTAAGCATGCGATGTCAGTGGGATTGGAACCAATCTTCTCCCGCCGAATGGATTTCAGATTGCACATATAAAGCCGTATTTAAGATATGAAGCATTTTGGAGTGTTGACCACCTCGAAAAGGTTACTCCCACCTTAAAAAGGATGTGCCCACCTTAAAAAAAAGTTGCTCCTACCTTAAGAAGGTTACTCCCATCTTTAAAAAGATACTCCCACATCCAAAAGGTTACTCCAACCTGGAAATTTTGGTGTAATTTTTCAAGATATAAGAAGAGGCCATTCCAAAGGAATTAAAGTCATAATCTGTTGCCATTAATGGGCGCATCGTCTTGTGGATGGATTGCTTTGATCCTGCACTGCTTCTCAGGATTTCACCTGCGGGAAATGTCCTAGTGTTTGTAGATGTGTGAACGGATACAGGATCCCTGCCGATGCAGCACGTGCAGCTCGCTGGGCAGATTAATAAGTGTCTCTTCTGTTCTCTTGAGATTGAGCTCTAATGCTTTTCATATGTTCTGATGTATACTGTATGAAATACAAATTCTTTGACGTTTGCTCTCTAATATCTCTATTTCTATACCTGATATTTTCTTGGTGCAAATCAAGGGTTGTTGAGGGGAAACTGTACTAACGGTTGGCTGTTTTGATCTTTTTTCCCAAATTTCCTAAACTTGGGTTCAGGTCGGAATCCCGCACGGTTAAATTGTTGGTATAAAATGCATATAATTCTGTTTGCAAGTCTGTGATTTTAAATTTTCCGTTCTTTCTCTTTTTTGCCCTTATCTGTTCTTTGTTCTTTTTCTGTTCTCTTTTGCTAAGGTTAGTCTTGAATTTTTTGCATACTTTCTGTGAATTGTGTTCTTTCCACGTCTCTTCACAAGTTGTCTACCACTCTAGGGAGACAGTATCAGACAAGTGAGATGTAATGTCTTGTGCCTTTGCGCCGTTTTCGTCATGTTACTTCGTGCCAGTTCGCTTGGCAGTGAACAACCGGTAGACTCCAGTGGTACAAGAAATCTGGGTAGCGTGAGTCTCAAAGTAGAATAATCCATTACAGCCGGGACGGAGCAACGTCGGTCTATCCTTAAAGCGTTCGCTAAAAATGCAAATGACATACATGTTGCTATCATTTAAATGATCATATTAAAAAATAACTTCTGGAAATTGTCTTCATGGGCCCCATAGTTTCATGGGGGCCCTGGCGGCTGCCTACCCTTGCCTTACGGTAAGTCTGCCCTCGAGCGGACAGCACACAGTACGAAGATCCCGTAGGTTTATGTTACTGTCGCCTGGAGGGTATGTAACCCGGGGACGCAGTCAGGACTCTCTTCCTGGTATACTAAACGAAGCCTTTAAGCCTTTGTAAACAGGATCCTGTTTACAAGCACACATCTCTTTTACCATCATGACCTGGTTCCAAAAGTTCAGTTGCCTTCAAGCAGGCGAAGCAGAAGTACTCCGGAAACGATACCGGCGCGAACGTGGTCAGCTTGCTTGCTTTTTTTGTCTAAGGTTTATTAACACAACTAGATTCTTTGTCTGTCTATCCAGAATCCTATTGTGCTGCCGTACTTGTGGCAATGATACCAGTCCTGCAGGAATGAAAATATTACCATAATACACTACTTATATAAACCTACATAAAAGCATTCTCATTCAGCTGCAACATCTGGATAATGTGACGGCTCGCCTGCTATAAATTCTCCCGACATTATTCCCGACATAAACAGATATATCCCTCCCTTCCCCCAGCAGAATACTGTCAAGTGCCGTTCAGCGGGGACCCTTATTGCAGATTAAGCTCTGGGAGATGCCTACATTCCCTGTAGTTGCTGGTAAGACCATTTCAGTGCGTCTCTGGGTATTTCGATGGCGTGAAATATTTAACAAGCTGCCTTGAAGAGTGTTCTACAATTTGTCAGAATTATACCAACAAAATTTTAACAGGCTCTGCAGGTTTTCTCAGTTGCGCGTTTAATTAAAGTTTTAATTGTTAACCTAATACCATTCTTGTAGACTGTAGTATCTTAGCCGTCGAATCGCCGTATTTACTGACGGTGGAGTTTTGGAGAGATTTGGTGGGTTACTTGTGATGCGCAGTTGGGTACCTTTCCCTGGTCTGTTTGAATTGTTCATGCTGTCTAGTTCCATTGTTGATGGCTGAAATGTTCCCTGGAGTTTTAACACCTGCACCGTGACAATTTCAAACAATATTTCCCTTGCTTTAGGCTATAATGAACATCTAAGCTTAAACATGGTTCGGCAGCGGGAGTATTGTTAAAGAGGCAATTATTCACATCCTTCGGCAATTTCGCCATGCCACTGCTGTGGTATCATAGCAACAACAGCCGAGATGTAGGGTAACATCAGCAATACCCCCATCACCCCCGGCTGGCAGCGGCATAACGGCTCGGCGCGCTGACCTGTGACAGACGCTCCGGGAGGAGAGAGCGGGCGGGAGCGCGAATGCATGCGGAGACGCTCCCGAGCGGAGATGCTGCACCTTCACCGGAAACTATGAAGAAAATGTTTCATGACCAAAAGGACTAATATGGACTAAAGTGCTGTTTTTTCCCCATCGTGGACTGACTTGCCTCTGCTGGAACAGCGGAAGTTTATCTTTTATATTTTCGTCAAACCCAGGAATGACTGTTTTCTCTTCAGCGATAGTTTCTGTTTTATACCGTGGTAAGTCCTTGTTTATTATATTCGTTACTGTATATCATTTGAATGGGCTGTGGTATCATAAGATCCATGCATTATTATGTTTTATCATTTAAAACTAGTAGTAGCGTGCAGAATCTCTGCAATTGCTGATATGAATACTATAGGCATTTGTGAGTAAATATTACGTCTTTAGATAAACACTTCATCGGAAAAATTAGCTTTTTCAACATGCCTACAATTATAAAAAATTTTCACATAGAGCGGTACAGTGTGAATCTTTGGGGATTACATTGACCCCCAAACATCATATTTGTTCCTTGTCATATTTTATAATGCCCATTACGATTTTCTTGCTGTATATATGAATTTAGCACTTACTCCCGCTGTGATCATTTAACCCCGGTATACTGTAGCACTTACTGAACCCCGAATACTCGCCCAAGCGGAAAATAGGGCCATTATAACTGCGCATGCATTGTGTACGCTGACAAATTCATTACAATATGTCACATCACATTTTAACTGCTATGTCACTATCCCTATAGTAACCCTGGTAACGAGAATTCTTTTAATATCCCTCTTTAAGGTACAATGAATAATTTCCAACAATTAACATAATTATGATCTCAATCTTTACTGGTATCCGTAATAGTTTTACTACTAATTTAATACAATCGTCATCGTGATCCTTCATTTTTGGGTTTCAATAACATGTTTTGCATGCTCCAGATGTTCCAGGTGAGATGGTTGTTCCTTACTGCCCGAAAAGCATTATTGTTGAACTGTATTATAAAATGATTATGCGCATTATTAATGCTGAACTAGTCTACGTACGCTGAACTAGCCTACAGTTACATGGTGGTTTGAGGTTATGTGTTAACAATTCGTCAACTTAGACACCGGACCAGCTGATCCAGAAATGGAGACGTGGAGCAAGTTCTTGGCCGGGAACATTTTGGTACTTCTGTAACATGATCGGTGGGTACGGTCGTCCTTGTTAAAAGTCTAACACCGAGGATTTTGGCTTTTTAGTGAAAGGTGGGTAAACCACGAAAGACCGGGAAAGAGCCATATTGTTCTTTTGTCGTCTTTAACTGCTAAATGAAATCACGAAAATGATCTGTAACATAAAATATAATCAAGTGTCAACCACGTGTGTTTTCAGTGTATAATTAAATGGTTAAATGCTTGGAACCGCGAGATGAATAAGTCTCACTGTGAAAATAACGCTTTAATAATTCCCAAAGTAATATAACCTTTAACTCCTGACCTCGGAGCTGTGACGTATCACTCGCTCCAAAATGAGACCAAAATGAGTCCGGAGCCGAGGAATTTCTCCCCGACAGCGGGGTTTCTGCCGGCTCCCATCTGGCCGTCAAACCCTCCCCCTGCCTCCTTGTCTAATTAAAAGCTTCGCAAACTGACAAGCGGGGTCAGCGTGCTGGTGTGCACGGCCACCCATTATCCGATTTGTCTTTGCAGTGTTCCTCTGTCATCGCGATATTGGAATTATTGTAATGACGGTATAATAACGATACTGTACTCAGACCCTGAGAGAACTTCATTGCGAATGATGTCAAAAAAGTAACGTCTGGTGAAAGAAGGTAATAAAGCCAGTTCCTGGGGGTTTCTCAGAAGACTTCGAGATTCCTGTGGTTTCCCGCGGCGTTTTGCCGTTGCGCGTCTCTTCGGACCTCCCCGGTTTTCCTCTTAAAAGGTTTGTCTTTTAATAGCACTTGTGAGCAGTTCTGTACATTTCTAAGGGAAAATGGTGCTGGTACTCCTCATATTTGGGCTCCTCTGTCTTGTCAGGAGGCGGCTCTCTGTCGTCCAGGGTGAGAATGCAATGCTTATCTGCGCTGGACCAGGTGCCCCCCCAGAAGGAGACTGGCTTTTTATTTGTGTGTGTAAGTCTGGGATTGTGTTTCTGGAACTCTGTCAGAAGTACCCTGTCAGACATGGTCACATGGGCAGATTGTGAGGAGACCACTATCAGCTTTGTTCTGGTGCTGTATGTCAGCTTTGTCTGGCACATAAAGCTCATGTGGAAAATCATACAGCAATGGAAAAGGCCTTTTGTTGGAAGAGTTCATATTTAATCAAGATGAAACGACATAGTCTAAATGCAATTCCGTCCTAAATCGGCCTTGTGAAATGTACCTCAGGTGTCTCGATGGATCGCCACTTCAGGGTAGCATCGTCTGCGGGGTACAGTTCAGCACCATGGACAGAGGCATATGTAACCACAAAAGCAGACCCCCTCTTTAAGAAGAGTGAGCCCAAACTCGGTCCGCAGCAAAAGGAAACTGGTGCAGAGCGGCATCCGCTGCTGCTGCTTGGAGATGCTAGTGGTGCACATCACCCCTCACTGGCTACATTTGTTTGATTTCTTCATTTCCAATATCATAAGGCGTGTAGCAAATGAACAGTGGTTTGCTTTTACTTAGAAGCCATTGAAACTATCTGCAGAGGTGAACCCAGAGGATCGGGAGAGACGCATAGATGTTTGTTTTGGGGCCGTTTCATATGATTTAATAATGATTTAATAGCCGTGCCTTATGTGTGATGCGCTGCCTCGAACCGTGGAGGGTTTCTGAAAAATATCGACCGTGATCTCGCCAACGAAGGGAAAATAATTCAGTCCGACTGGAGAAGGTTGGGTGAGAGCTTGGTGTAACGGTTTGTACATGTTCTTCCATGTGGAAGGACTAAAACGTCAACCCCTTCCCACAAATGAGGGTTCTGAGCTGAAATTCTGTAAGCCTTTCTCAGAGGAGGCCTCTGCTGGATTTCAATAATAATTAAACATACTGCAGGTGTGCTGTGCAGCGTTTGTGTCATATAGATGATGCCAGGTGGTCTGAAGACAGTCCTTCACGGCTTCATAGTCACAGGCTGGGGCATCCTGGTCTTTGATGAGCGCGAGGAGGAAGAAGTCAGCTGGACTGTATCCTTTCTGTCTAAGCTCTCGTCAAGTTATGCCTGTCAGCTGCCGGGAGGCGCCAGTGTACTGTGCTGTGCGTCTCTCCCATTGGCTCCCCGTGTTCTCGCTTTTTTCCTTGAATTATGTGTGGAAGAGCCTCCCCTCTGGGAGATGTCAGCGCCTTTCTGTCGCCAGCTGCCTGACAGGCGTGTGCTTAGCGTCTTTATCCTGCGTTACCTCGCCGTGTCGCTGTTTCAGACAATTAGCATGCCTTTGAATTCGGTGGGCAGCTTCTTCATTATTTGTGTTTACGTCGGCGTTATGTAACCGTTATGAAATACAGCGATGATTATTGAGCCAGCTATTAGGAGTTCTAGGTGAATTGGGCGTGTTAGTTTCAGTTAAACGATATGGCTGAAACAACACTGGGTGAGTGTAAAGCCTCCCTCTAGCTATAAATAGGTATCATATAAAAGCTTCTTCTCCTACAGAGGAAGTGTAATTCCTGGTGGCCTTTTTTAATGCAGCACCTTCCGAATGTGGTGTGTAGTCTGTGGAACATCAGGCACACTAGCTCTGGTGGGAGAATGCCATGAAATGGCCGGTTACCCTCAGCCGAATCGCGTCCCTTTGGGATTCAACATTTCACCACAAATGAATGAGATGGTCGACTCTTCTGGGAGAAGGGTCTTCTCTCATTGTTCCTTTGGGTCTCCTTCTTTATTGAACATCACGGCACTGTTGAGATGTTTTTGTGAGCGAGACATTTGTTTTGCTGAAGGCTGTTTAGGGCATTTGTGAGGACACTGTTTCCACATCAAAGGTCAACAAGGGCCTTTCTGAGCCAACTGCGAATCTTTACATGCATTCACGGAAAAAAACACTCCCACCACGTGCTGAAATGAAAGTTGGCCGTCGTTTCCTTTATTACAATTATTCATGACTGAAACTGAGAAATATGACCATCGAGGTAGGGCCACACCAAACCACGCAGAACATATACTGTGTGTAACAATGTGTTACAAGTCGACCCCCTCTGGGATTCACACACTTGCTTCTCACCAAGAATTTCCTTAAATAGGTGGCATCCCTTGTGTCCTCTACTGCCTGGAACAAGTTCCTCACTCCTCTGCAGTTCTGACTTGGATGGATGGATGGATAGAGGTGCAGCCATTACTCACCAATCCAACAATCACTAAATCACTGTTCCCCAATTCCAGTCCTGGTGGGCCAGAATCCAACATATTTATATATTTTCCTGCTCAAACACACCTACTAAACCTGGTAATAGCTGATGAAGATGTATTTGAGCAGGGAAATCCACAAACTGTGTCTAGCCTTCCAGGACCAGAATTCAGGAACCCTACACTAAACCATAAAAAAGTAATGGATTGAAGCCTGCCTCTTCTAAATGACTGATTAATTGTAACTTCCCCCCCCATACACACCTTGCAAAAATGCATATGTAAATATGTTCTGTGAGCCTACAGGTCTGTGAGGTGAGTGCATGCAGGCGGTTTGTGCAGGTGGTGTTACACTGGATAGGAGCTCCTGGGGGCCCTGTCTAATTCCATTAGCCTAGAGTACCAGGTGCTGCCCATCCCATCTGCTCGTCGGGGCACTGGCAGGTTAACAAAGGAGATTCCCCGCTTCTCTCAAGTGAGCTTGCTTGTTCAGTTTGCTTAAGAAAAATGATTATTCTCCCCATTCAGTGGAATATTGGACACGAGTATCAGAATCCAGCCAGGAATTATTGGAATAATCTTTGTAGCAGATGCACTGACATGAATTACTAAAATATTAAAGCCTGAATGATTTACAGCTATGTACACTTTTGAGAAGGCTTTCCTTCCAACGTTAGTCGGGTATGAATAAGATATTGATTCATTTGGTCACCCCTTCAGTTTGTCCTGTGTCAGTATTCTCTGTGGTTGGTTATATAGCATGATAATATCAGAATCTTTATTGGCACATGACCACGGCTGGTCAAATGAAAGAAATTTTTGTATATTTTTGAAAAATGTTAATTGTGCATGTGAAGCAGCTGGAGATTGTGTCATACTCTTCCAACCGTAAGTGTGCAGTCTGCACAAGTGTTCTGCCTTCCTTGCTCCTTCAAAGCCCGGGTATATTGGCTGTCCGTCTCACTCATGAAGTGCCCCCCCCCCCCCAATCCTGCAGCTGCCACCCTGTGACAGGCCGTCACTCTTGACAACACAAGCATAGATTTGTCTTCAGATGGATTTGGGAAGATTTGTTTTCTGTGCTATTACCTTGAGTGATTCTTAGATAAGCTTTGCTTTTATCTATAATAAACTGAAATGTATATGTGTCAAAGAGTAGAAGTTATTAGACAGCTGAGATATGAGATTTTGTGTGTTCTGACATGGACACAATATGAGCACTAGAAATACACAATGCATGTGCGTTATCTCAGCGTTATGATGTTCTGAGTCTGAGTTCATCATCATCAAACCAACAATTAACTATATAATGTGTGAATCTGTTTATTATATAATTAAAAGCTTTCTGGGTTTGTTTTATTATGAAGGAGTGATGCGTTAAATGAGTGCTGTTGGCCTTTCTCCCCTTCCCCTCCCATCAGGATGATTGACAGCTCCACCATCCAATCCCAACCATGATAGCGACAGGCGGTCTGCTGCGCATCTCGTCTAGGCGCCAGGACTCGCTCCGCTCCAAAAACCGGGCGGAGAACAAGCGGAAGAGGAAAACCAGGAGGCGGAGGAAGAATGACGTGGTGGTGGTGAAGGGCAAGTTGCAGCTGTGCTCCGTATCCGGGCTGGTGGCCGCTGTGGGGGTGACAGTTATGTTGGTGGGGGTAGCCATGGCTGTGCTGGGCTACTGGCCGAGGGAGAGTCCAGCCTACTCCGAGGGAGGACCCCACCTCGAGCAGCCTCTGCCCGGTTTAGCCAACCGGACGAGCGGCAGTAAGACGTCATCCCAGGTAGATGACACTAACATCGGCCATGGGAACGGCACTGTGAGCCAGACTGAGCCTCCCTTGGGCTTCCTTGCTGAATTCCTGGACAGATACCTGTATTCGGACAAGTTGAAGGTGTTTGGCCCCCTGACCATGGGAATTGGCATCTTCCTCTTCATCTGTGCCAATGCCGTCCTACATGAGAACAGAGACAGAAAGACTAAGATCATCAACCTTAGGGACATTTATTCCACTGTCATCGACATCCACAGTTTAAGGACCAAAGATTGCAGTCCTCTCAATGGCTTTGTCAACTACGTGCAGTCTAGGAGTATAGACGGTAAGTCAGGCCCCTCTTACAGTGCCGCTGTGCTTGCCAGGAGCTCGTGGCCCTCTACCGTGTCTGGCAAGCAACAGGAGAAAGCGGAAAATGGCCAGTCGAGACAGCCGTCCTTCATGAGGCAATGTGGCATGTCTCGGGAGAGGCAGACTTTCACCGATACGGTCTATAGCATATACCGGGACCAGAACAGGACCTCCGAAAGGGTTCCAGTGCCTAAACAATGGGAGACCAGGTCCATCGTCACCTCTTCCGTTAACGCTTTTACTCTTCCCGTCATCAAGCTGAACAACTGCGTACTGGAAGAATGTAGGCGGTTGGAGGAGGCCAGTACCGGGAGGGACTCCCAAGACTCAGAGGAGGCCCAGTCCAGCTGTAACCATGCTTCCCCTATAGCCTCCAGTGCCATGGAAACCAAAGGCGAGGCGCCAACGGACTCAATGGACACAGTTGGCCCGCAGGGGCCATCATGGGCTTCCCAGCAGGGCTTGCAGAGCCAGCTCCTCCCTCCATTCCCTGGGCAAAGGCTGACAGGGTCACACTTATCCCTCAGCGCCCTCCCGGATTACCCCACCTCTGCCGAGCTAGGAGATTCCTCGAGAGCGGCAGATGACGGGCACAGGGAGCGGACAAGGCGCCTCAGCTGTCCCCGCCTGGAGCGCTCCAACAGCAAGGGCTACATCAAACTCGGGGACTTGATGGGGGAGTCCTTCGAGTCGCCCGACGCAGTCGACTCGGGTAGCGGGCTCGCTCAGGGACGGGGCCACCCGACTGTCGGTGACTCGCAGGAGATTCGCCAGGCCTCCTCCCAGAGCGCAATGCCAGAGCAATACTCCAGCAAGGAAAAGCTCTTGGCGCTTGGCCAACCGCGGGCCGCTGCGGTTGACACAGGCCTCAAGGGCGACAGTATTTGAAGCGTCTTCTGACAACCTCTATTGCACAAAGTTTGGGGAAGGACAAGCGACGTCGTATGAATGATTCATGGCCACGTTAATTGACAGCATAAATGAGTAGTGTGTCTAATTCTTGATTAAATGTCTGTAATTATAAGTCTAAGTACAGCCCATTAATGTTTTATTAGGAATTTATATATGCAGTTTGCTAAGTTCTGACCCCCCCTCTGGCAATTGCCAGTAGGGAAATGGCTGACAGGTAGTAGTCACAAGCCAAAGACTCCCTTGCAGGCGGGGCAGGAGACTTGGAGCAGAACAAAATCACAAACAATGTCGTACTGTTAAATTGTGATACCGTAATATGTCTTATTAGATTATACATTAGAAATGTAGTATATAATCGCTTATCAGTTCAGGGGTTTGATGCAATCAAGGTACTAGCAAGATAAGCCAGATGATACATCCGTACTTTGTTATTACACTTTGAGCGGATTTTATATTTTATTGTATTTCAGCACTTTGGTTGAGTCCATATAGATTCTGCTGTGTCACAAATTATATTTTTTCAATGTGTCACAAGTGTTTATTTTTACTGACCGTGATGCTGATTTGAAATCAATGCCATCTGTTTTGTGTAATAAAGACAAGTTGTCTCTTAGTCTCACCTCAAATTCAACATATTTCTTTCATTATATTTTATAACTCAGATCGTTATTAGGGTTTATCCCAACTGCCAGGCCTACATAACCTACATAATATTGTTTTGGTTAACCTAATGTTGTCTGCATCACCACTGGATTTGTTTTTCCCAGCTGTTAAATTAATTTATTCTTTGAATGTTCGTTTGTGAAATTATATTTCCAGTCCTCTACCGATATGCATTTCTGTTGGGGATAGAAATATTCAGCAGACATTGTTCAAAATAAAAGCCCATGGTATTTTTAGATCATAATGGTCACTCAAATTGTTCAAGTGACACATACTAACTCCATTTTGGGTCTCTTGGCTTTCTAAAAAACTACATTCTTGGAGTTGAATTATGGAGTACGCATATTAAGCTGACACAATGTTCAATTGTATTGAGTTTGTGATTATTTTGGGTGTCTGGTAAGAGAAATCCTACTCTGTAATAAAAAGTAAAGATTTTTTTAAGCAGGGCTGAACACAAAGGCTTAAAGGAAATAACAGTGTTTTGTTCATTTCCTAGCAGAAGAGTAGCGAGCCCTGAGTCACATATCCTGGTGCTTCTGGCTAGCTTTAATCGGCGTGGGGACGCCGGTAGATTATGGTTCACCAGGTCTCTCCTGCAGGGCTGCTGGGCAGTTTGACTACAGTAAGAAATCCACCAGCAGAGACCGCCCTGGGATGGCAGCCCTGAGGTCATCTCGAAGCTCACCCTTGTTTTCAAAGGTCATTCCCAGAATCCGTTATATATTTTTTGCCTTCCTCCCAGTTCTGCCGTCTGCTTTGAGGTGTCCCTTCTGAGGTGACAGTCCTCTGCCATCCTTAGCCGTTCGTGGAGAATGCGAGGTGAGGCGGTGGCCCTCGTTTGCTTTTCAGTCTGACGTCACGCGTTATTGATAATCGCAGATCGACATTCATACTGTAAATGGCCTCTACAGGAAAATGAAAGTGGATCAAAGCGACAAGAAACAGGATCGTAAAATAACCCTTAAATTAAATGTATTACAAAGAATAACGAACTTAATTCATTCATTCGTAATGGAGCAGCATAATTATACACGCGTGCATATAGCGTATTTTAATATTTGTTCCCAGTACTGCAAACAATAATGATAAGGTTAAATATATTTTTCATGCAATTGTAATGCAGAAATGCCATTACAGAACACCGCGTAACTGAAGAGGGCAATGAAAAGATTTATGAACTTTGCTTAAAGTGAGGTCCTTTAAGCAATAAATAATTATTAAGTATTATTTCTCCCCACTTCTAAAGGATACTGAAGTTGAAATAGTGAATCAGGTTAGTGGATTTTTTTCCCCCCCGAAGGACTAATTGCGAGTAGGGTGTGAAGCGGATGAGGCGCGGCGAGGGCGCGGCGTGTGGATGTCCCCGCCGCCGCGGCTGAGTGCCGCTCGGGGCGCCTCCCAGCGTGAAGCCTGCCGATGGACCGGAGCTCCATCTGCTCAGCGACGGCGGCGCCGTGGCACCAGCGCTCATGTCCAAATACGCCACTTCAGATCAAAGTTCCGGCGTCACCACGCTTTTCGTGAAAGGGCTCATGAGAGATTTAAGGCTTTTCACCATACGGTATATTTGAGCTTTATATTACGCTGCTTAGGGCTCAGTTTCTCTGTCGTTCGTGGTATTAAACATCTTTTTAAATGTAAATAAAAATGAACCAAAGACACGCGCAGGCTGACCTGTATGCTGCCATTTCCACGAAGGGATACAAATCTCTGTGTAAGAATATGAAAAGTTCATTCCTGTATCGGAAAATGCACGTACTAGTAAATGAGGACAAGGTTCACGCTGCAATATTGGCGCAGTTCTTGTTTTTTGTTAATGTGTGACCGGTAAACAGCCAGCGAGATGCTCACAAGGCGGTAATATCCATTACCATGGAAACACAGACAGAGCTTCATAAATAACCTGCCTTACGTCATATTGTACCTCACCTAAAACAAAAGATGTTTTTTGTTTTCAGTTGTATTGCTATGGTCATCAAATCCTGGCAGGTTGCTGTAGCATGTAATCTTGTGTATTTATCAAAGTATGACTGGCTAAATAGATTATGAATCTCTGTTCTGGCACAAGAATAACCAACTGTTTTCCCTCCAGTCTGAAATGTCTGTTGTGTGTTTTCTGTAAAAATCCTCCGATGCAGTTACAGCCGTCAGCTTGCTGTTGCTTCAGTTCCTTGTCCTGGATGGTCAAATCACTTCTTGGCCTCGCAAAGGCTCCATGGCTTTTATTTGAAGCGTGGAGGAAGGACAGCCAGTCAGTCCCTTCCCAGTTCAGACCAGTGGTGCCTGCAGAAAATTTCGATTGGGGTGGCCAACGTAATATAAGGTTATGTTTTATGGGGGCGGCCGCACCATGCCGTGTCTCTTCTCTGGTTCTGCTTAAAAAAATAAAATAATCCATATTTTGTTTTTATTATCTTGATGTGGGATGGCAGGGAGGCAGGGGCGTAGTTTGAGATAAATGGATGGGGGGCTGAGTCTTTACTGAGGGGGGCTGATGGCAAACTATTCATGACTTAAGCCAATAAATACACATTTATTTGGGGAGGGCTGAAAAACATTTTAGGGGGGCTAAAGCCACCTCACGACACCTCCTCAAGGAGGTATTTACTATGGTGCTCCTTAAATCCTCCCCTGGTTCAGGGTGAATCCCACAATCAGGAAAGAAGCTGATTTATTATTATTATTATTTCTTAATGATGCAAGCAGCAGTCTTGAAATCCTGCCTGTATTTTTTGGTCTGGATGAAAGGCTGTTTCTGCACTCGATGCTCGAGGTGTTCCTCGCTTCAAAGCACAGACTTCTGACAGAGGGATAGCCGTCGATTATCATCACTGCTAGGCTCTGTACCTTAAGCCTTTCATATTGCTCCATGCACCACTTGCTATTTGGCTCCCTGTCTTGTATAAAATCAGGTTACTTGTGAAGCGACGTGCAAACAGGGTCTGACACTCCCTGGAGCAATCGGGGGGAGGGGCAGGGGAATGGGTGCTTGCTCAGGAGACCGACAGTGGAATTACTTTGCCAGTTCGGGGATTTGAACTGGCAACTTTCCAGTCAGGAACAGCACTACCATCCAAACCTGGTGCACCACACTCTGCTACCGTTGGCATTCAGAAATCACTTGCCTGTGAATGCATGATACCATAGATTATTATATAGATTATCATGGGTCATGTGCCTATGATGTAAGATCTGGGGAGAATTGTAGCGTATATATAATTTTGTGTATGAATGCTTTTTATTGCAAGATATAATTAATTTCAGCCTGCTGTCCATCCATCTTCCAGCTGTTTGTCCAGCGCCCAGAATCCACACACTAACCATTATTACAAAGCACTTACTTTTCCAACAGCCGTCATGCGGTTTCTCTACTTGTCTGCTGTTTCTGGGTCTTGCCTGTGGTCCACTTTTCAGCGCCGGATTCCCAGTCACCACTGTCATTCTTAATGTCTCAGCCAGAACAAAGCCTTTCAGCAGAGGAACGCAGAGTCTTTGGCTGTCTGAGTATTTTGAGCTTTGATTTGTATCAGGCTGAATCTGTAGTTTTATACATTATAGAAATGGTCAGCTGGTGAGTACATCTACGTGACACCAAACTGGGTAGATGGAACTTCAATTCATTCTCTAGGGGTAACAGTATGGGGCAGGGGGTTCTACAGAGGAAGCAGGGATCTGGCCTTAAACCTGAACCCAGGTCCCGTGCTGGACTTCCAGGGTGTTTGTGGCCAGAGCTGAAGAATTGATCGGGATGGTTGTGATTGATAAAGATGATTATTGTACCACACGGCTTAGTGACCCCCCGCCCCCATCTTCGTTTCAACTTTACCATTAATTGCATCCCTGTCTTGCTGCATTTCATCACGATGATTTGATTCGGTAGTTCTGTCATCAGCTTTCTTCCCAAAATCTTTGAATCGCCCAGACTTAATAATACAGATCTGGTTCTAAGGATGATCAACAAATAACTAAAGTGACTTGTTTTAATGTTTATTTTCCCCAGTGACACCCCCTTAATTCTCTTTTAGTCATAAATATGATGATGTTTGCCCATTACAGAGTGGTTATATAATAGTAATAATAATAATAATAATGTAACCAATCTGGAGGTGTAATTAATCTCGGCAGGCACATGATGTGGCAGTTTTAGGAGCAGCATTTCAGCTCGACCAATTGTTATATGAAATATGAAGACTGGAACTTTTATCCAGTTGAGAAAAGAGGATTTAGATTTTTTATTAAACCTGACTTTACTAGACCTAGAATAAATGACTTGCCTGGGGTGTATCACAAAGGCCACACGTTTTCTTTGAAAAATGGTTCACTAAATTGCTCACAGCCTGCACAAGAAAGTCATTGTGAAGAACCCGGTATTTCGGCAAAGACCTGTGTCTGCATTGGTGATTGTCGAGGTCAGGAGGTCCTTTGGCGCCGTTGAACATCGCATAGCCCAACTTTTGCTTTCCTCTGAAGCTAGGATTCTTGTGTAATACCAATATCCTAAACTGGTCTCCACAGTGGAATCACTTCAGTCACAGCTTTTGGGCTGAAAAGCTGATGGTTATCTTCGTTTTACTTTTTCCTGGCAGCTGAACATACCAAAAAATGTCTTTGATCTCTTAAATTTTTTTTTTTGAATCCGATTGTAAGCAAATAAGAGACTGGATTTTGAAAATTATTCTGCAATTTTTTAACTCACATTTTAAAGCATTTTAGAATTGACCTTTGATGTAAAATTTACTAAAACAAAGTCCTAATTCCAGCTACATAGCTACATTTTTTGTTACACGTGACAGTATTGATTTTTTTTCTACTTGTATTGATTGTCAAAAAACCAATAGGGGCTGATATACACTGTATTGATTGTATTGGGACACATCTCTTAATCATTGAATTCAGATGTTTCTTTCAGACCCATTTCACAGGTGTATAAAATCAAGCACCTAGCTGCATGCAGTCAGGTTTACATTCATTTGTGAAAGAATGTGTCGGTCTGAAGAGCTCAGTGAATTCAAGCGTGCTACTGTCATAGGATGCCACCTTTGCAATAAGTCAGTCAATGAAATTTCTTCCCTGCCAGATATTCCATGGTCAACTGTAAGTGGTATTATTGCAAAGTGGAGGGAACAACAGAAACTCAGCCATGGAGTGACAGACCACGTAAAGTAAGAGCGTGGTCGCTGAGTGCTGAGGCACATGGTGCGTAAAAGTCAACAACACTCTCCTGACTCGATAACTGCAGAGTTCCAAACTTCCTCTGGCATTAACCTCCACACAAAAACTATACGATGCCAAGCGTCGGATGGAGATCTGTAAAGCATGTTACCGTTGGACTCTGTGGGTTGACGAATCACACTTCTCATTCTTATGGACGAGTCTGGGTTTGGCAGATGCCAGGAGAACATTACCTGCCCAACTGCATTGTGCCAACTGTGAAGTTTTTTTGTGGAGGAGGGATAATGGTATGGGGTTATTTTTCAGGGGTTGGGCTAGGCCCTTTAATTCTACTGAAAGGAACTCTTAGTGCTTCAGCATACCAAGACATTTTGGATGATTCTATGCTTCCAATTTTGTGGGAACAATTTGGGTAAGGACCTTTCTTGTTCCAGTATGACTGTGCCCCAGTGCACAAAGCAAGGTCCATAAAGACAACGGTTAGGTGAGTTGGGTGTGGAAGAACACGACTGACCCACACAGAGACCTGACCTCAACCCCATCAGACACCTTTGGGATGAGCTAGAACAGAGATGATGAGCCAGGGCTTCATATCCATCATTGGTGCCTGACCTCACAAATGCTCTTCTGGATGATTCTTCTGGAAAAATTCCCACAGAAACACTACAAAACCTTGTGGAAAGCCTTCGCAGAAGAGTGGCAGCTGTTATAGCTACAGAGGTGGGACCAAGTCCATATCGATGCCTATGGATTTAGAATGAGGTGTCATAAAAGTTCCTGTAGGTGTAATGGCCAGCTATCCCAATACTTTTGTACATATATATATACTGCATTATATCTAAGCTGCTTATTAATGATGCTGCAGTACCTGAGAAAATCATTAACTATTTTACACAATACCAATGCTAATGTTTATGTAACTATGCAATCTGCCTTCTCTCCAAACATTCTACCAATAGGGCTTTCATGATCCTCATTCAACACCCACACATATTATGTTAAACAAACATAATGAATGTTCGGTTGTTCCTTGTGAATGAACGAAACCTCTGATTTTTCCAAATACACACAAGCCATCTGCCTGCTGGTAGCAACACAGAAAGGTTTTGTTGTTCTGCATTTAAGTTACACAGAAAGTGGGTTGTATACGACAGAAAGCTATCTGTTGTTAAATGGCCGCTAATGGCAAAATGAACCTTGTATTTTTTTTCCGTGAGTGACATCTGCAGGAGAGACTTGTCATTGCACCAGGCGGGTGGGTACAGAGGCGACCCAGAGAGAATCTCCAGGTGCCATCACTTGACATTCCCACTTCAGAAGAGACACCTGTATTGTTACCAATCATACTGCAGCAGTGACCAGCCTGGCCTCACACCTCACACCCCCAATGACATCCATGAAGTTGCGTTCTCCGATGCTCGTCAATGCTGCCTGGAGGTGAAAGGCTTGCAGATGATGTAGGTCCTTCTGCCTCCTCTGCACTCTGCTTATGCTGCTCCATTCTCCGATCAGCGGTTAACTGCTTCTTTTTTTCCTGTTTCTCAAACTTGGGCAGTGGTGACTTGATGGTTAAGGAAGCGCACCTGTAATTGAAAGATTGCTGGTTTGAATCCCTGACCAACAAGGCACCACTGAAGTATGGCTCCCTGGGTGCAGAATTAGCTGCCCCCTGCTATGTCATGCATGGGTTAAATACAGAGGACACATTTTGTTGTGGTGTGTCAACACTGATCACCAAATTCCAACAGGGAAAATTGTATCTGGTCATGCCTTCAGAAAGTCCAGCTGCCTTGGCATCAAAGTTTCGTCGGTAAAAATGGCCTCTCTGTCATTTCATGACGCAGAAGTGAGCAATTTTACTTCCTTCCTAATTAGGAGACGTGTCTTGTGTTGTGATTAAGACCGTTACTAAATTAGGCCTATAAAAAAAATCAACATTGAAAAGTTTTTCATGAATGCTTTTTCAGTCATTAAAGCATTCATCCTAAGCCCTTTCCACTGTCATCTAAAATCAGCTTCTTAATACGATAAATTTTCTGGTAGAAAACCAGCCATGAAGTTAACACCTAAAATACTTAGTGTTCAAGTGCATATATTTTGTATTCTAGTGTCTAAAAATTATGCGTTTCTATACTAATCATATAGGCCCACAAATCATATAAGCTGGACCTTTTACAGAAATAGCATACATTTATCCTGACTTCAACCTGATAGCATTCACAAATGTTAAGAAAAACACATTTTCCCACAGAGTATTACATTTCTCTCTCCTGGCTTCTGATGCTCATCCTTATCGTATGAAGACCTTGCCTTATATGGCATACTTACGCACACCATTGACCCGGCAATGTGATTTCTCAGCTCACTAACCCTTCTCGCTCCCAACACACAACCTCCTGCAATGCTGCTGTAGTGCCCAAATTTCGCCGCATGGTGTCAGGATCCGCACAGTTTTGTGCTACAGTTCAATCGTTTCCTGGGACTAGCGCCGTTGGCCGTTTAGGACGAGCTTCTTGTGGACTGTGGTTACATTGTGCCTAATCATGTTTTGCTGTGTTACGTTGATAAAATTATATAATTTACCTTTGAACGCAAATGGAGTTATCAGTTCATCTGGTAAACGTGAACTGCATGTATAAAGGCGATTGTCTTCCTATCGCTCCTCCCCAAACCGGTCAGGGCTGGACTGGGGTTAAAAATCGGCCCCGATCTTGAAGTTTTGCCGAGCGTGGGAGGGGAGATCCCCCCACGATGAATTTTGCCGAGCAGGGGGGGATAAATTTTGCAAGCCCACAAACCGATCAGCCCACCTGGAAAATGAAAGGTATGCCAGATGGTCAGTGCTCTGAAAAACGGGCATTCCTTATTTTAAGCACGCCCTCCACCGATCCTGGCCTCATATCGCTTTATTTACGATTGTGGTTACATTTCTGAAACGGTCACCATGGTAATTATTGAGACGTCTGTTCTCGCCCCCGGGCTGCAGTACTTGAGTCGCCCGCATTATCGCCTAAAAGGTTATGCGTGTGCGCTGCTGATGTGCATCTCTCTCACGTGGCCTGCGGGCATGCAGCTAAATGCCGACGAGGGCCGGCTTTTGTCCCTGAATTGGATTTTAAATGACAAACTTAAACTTGCCCACATAACTTTAAAGAATGTTTGTGCCAACTAAATCTTAAGTAATTGGTATACCGTATTTATGTTCTAACAAGATGGAAAAAAACTCGACCCGCGCCTTTGCAAATGATGTTAAATAATCGCTCTGCCCGATTCTGCCATGAACTTTCATTTGCAACATTATATTAATAGAATAACAAACCCGTATTATTGGCCCTTTGTACTGATATTTCATACAGAAAGATTAATTTTCCCAAAATTATTCACTGCAGTGGGTACTAACATTTATAATATTTATATTTTGCTATTCTGCTCTGATTCCTCTACGCAGCTTCTAAGTTACTTCTAACTCTAATATCCTACTGAATTCACAAAGAATTTCCTGTGTACCAACGATCTTGGACCAGCTTTAGTTTAACTTGTACTCTTTAATCGGAGACTTGTTATCGTCACTCTAATCCTGGCAGTAGCTAGGCCTATATATTGTCTTAAAATGAAACGCAATTTAGATTAAATTACTTTTAAAAAGTGAAATAGCAAACGTAACGGTCAGAGCATTTGATCATTATGCCAGAAGAGTTTTGTGGACAGGGACAGGCTGAATAAAAACCTTATTAGGAAACTCCTCGCTGATTTTACACAGCTCCTGTGCAATCTCTCTCTCGCTCTCTCCCTCTCTCTCTCTCTCTCTCTCGGACCACGGGTCGTTCATACCCCTTCTTTGAGTTTGAGTGGGTTTGATTTGCACACTTTTTTTTTATTATTAAACAAACAGCAAGTACACAACATATAAACAGATGAAGTATACAAGAGAATACAATAATAATATAAACAGGTGTTAATTATACAAATAAGTGCAAAGATTTGCACATATAAATCGTTTTGAGAGTCTTTTTGTTGGTGATTTGCACACTTGGCTCCGTATGTGTGGGGTTCGTGACGTTCCCCGCGTCACGTGTGTAGAGTATTCTCCTTTTCCATCGTCCAAAAACCTGCAGTTAGTATCTATGGGTTCCCTGTGATGGACGGGCACCCCATCCAGAATGTTCCTTTGCTATGTGGATAGTCTTCAAACTCACCCCGCCCTGGGTAAGTGGTCATACAACATGTAACCTGTTGATGTCCATGTTCTCCAAATCTACATTTGGATTTCTGGATTTCCATGTATATACATAATATTCATTTACTGACACATTTAAAGATATTAATGTATGTGGTCCAATTTTTACTGAACTCCTGGTTTTAAGTGACTTATTAAGTGCTATTTGTAAGGTTTCTCATTTCAAAAATCATTATTTCCTTGCTACTGCTTCCAGTGATCAGTGTGATTTCAGTGTTTGCCATATGGAGCGCCACGTACGATTCTAGTGAAATTCTGACTGTGGCCTGACACGAAACTGGACACGTGAAATGTTCCCTTTTTTAAGTGCTACATTTTCAGTCTCTGCTGAAATGATCAGCTTCTAATTCCTCAAAATAATTAACAGTCTAAAAAATACGTTTGCGTAACTCCTCCAGAGTTAGGGGTTCCAATCCTATACCTCTGCTCCGTGTGTGTCTGGTTTACTTAAATTAAGTTCAATGTCCATCCTTTTGAACTGCACTGAAACGCAAAAAACACGAAATGCCCTTTGCAGAATCATTTATTGTAACTGGTCATTTCAGCAAAGCGAATGTGATAAATAGGGTCACACCTAGGAGATTTGTATCTGATACTTGTCCGGTTTTTATCTCAACACTTGATTATGACTGCACCAGTTAAGATTACGGTGGAAAACAAATACAAAAGAATCAACTTCAAACCATTATATTTATAGTTTAGTTCCACAGGCGGCGTCATTCTTCCAACCACGAACGCGCACGCACCCCGCGCGCTGTACGTCAAATGGCGGCGTAGGCAACCAATGCGGAGGCAGGGGTAATATAAGGAAGATGCCCTACCCACTATGGGCGTGGCTTACGGCTCATGGGGCGTGTCGCTATTAGGGACAGCGAATGGGAGGCGTAGGAGGCGGAGCGCTGCCCACACAATGCTCGGTTGTCCACAGGGTGGCTGTACGGAATGAAAACGAAATGTTTCGCAGGTGTAAACTTCTTTTACCCCGTTCTCGTGCGCTGCGCTCTCGGAAATCGGTCGGCACCGGCCACTGGACTTTTGTGATTTAGAAGTTTTTGCTTCGCCGATTATTTTTCAACGGTGGGCAACAACGTTATTTACAAGCTTCCAGCCGAGGACCCGAGTCAGGTATCGCAATCGCACGCTTGTGGGTGAAGGATTTCGGCGTGTAAAGACAAGTGACAGCTGGGCGTCCTGTAAGCGGCGTACCGATCTGGGGAAAGGAGTCATTAAGCAGCGCGCTTTCCGCCGTGCATCGCTTCGGTCTGTCTCCCATCGGGAAGGTTTCCGGACGCGGCTTGCTTTACAGGCAACCCATTGCTCATCTGCTGCTTCAGCGATATTGTCGACGTTTTAAGACTGACCGGAATCGGTTCCCAGCCCGATCTCGTGTATATAGCTAAACACTTCTAATGAAAATCTTCCGCAACTTCGGGATACAGCGGCAAGACCGAGGTTTTTACTGCTTCTGGTAAAATATGTTAACAATTTATCTCGGGTTACTGCATTGGAATTTCAATGCGCAGCTGTCACTGAAGTAGCGAGGTCCGGGGGGCGGTTTTTGCTGCAGCTCACTACATGTCATTTACACCAGTATAACGCAGACATAACCCTGCTACGCACGTGTGCTTTTTAAACATGTACTCAATAAACTGAGTATTATTACATGCCACGCCTTTGCTTTCGTTGGTCCAGTCAGATTTCCGTTTTGTTTAAATTACGGTTTATACTGTTTAACCTTGACACGAAGTCGATCGTGCGGCTATTTTTACGGTGAAATTCCCCTACTTGCTTAGTGCCGTATTGTCGAAATGACGGAATTTCCCTGCGGTAAGCAGCGTGATTGCTGGCCCGAAGGAGCGAGCCCCCCCTTGCTGCGGCCGGGTGGGGTTAGGGCAGGGCCTGTCAATCTTATAGGCGACATAGGCGGCCGCCTAGGGCACCGCCATCTGAGGGAGCGGCGTCTTGCTGTCAATTTCACATTTCCTCAAGTCGGGGGGCTCCAGCGGTGATTCTCGCCTAGGGCGCCACATCGGCTAGAACCGGTCCTGGGTTAGGGGACCCATAGATTACCTTGTTGCGAGGAGGTCATCGCTACAGGGCACCATATTACTAACCTCCTCATTGTCTGGCCTTAAATGTATAGGGATCTTTATGTAATTTTTTTGTCGTATTTAAAGGTACTCAGAGAATGAATTAACAGCGCTTAGACCGACACAACCATAGAAATGTTTCACTTTTATAGGTGACTGACACGGCGTGCCTACTGGCCAGTTCAGCTCCATATTTGGATGTGGATATGTTGTGCCATTTTCCCGGTGCTGTAAATTTCTGGAAAGGCATCCGACGCCTTTAGGTGGTTACAGGAGCTTGATCGATGTTTGGCCAAGCGCCTGTAGTCATGCGAATAAATGCTATAAGGCCGATCTCGTCCTACAGCGGAGGCGGTTTAACTAAGTGCCGGAAGCAGCACACGGGGAAAATTATGGATTTTGAACAGGCCATTGGGAACCTAAAGGAGATACTACCTAAGGATTCAGTCTAGGCATATTCAAATATGATTAACTATACTTAAGTAAACAGACAAATGGAATTACTGAAATGGATTACTGAACGCACATGGAAATTTCTGTGTTTTGGTGTAGCTTGCAATTTGTGTTAATTTGTCTCCATTTCCCTCCCATGAACTCAAATTGATACCGGATGATTTGGATCTGGTGACATCCGCTGGATCCGCTCCGGGGTGGCCATGGTGAGTACATCTTTTCCCAGCAAATGATCTCTGTCTCTCACTCTGTGATATGATAAAATTACCCGTCCTTTTCCGCGGCAAGTTAGAATCCGCTTTATTTGGCTCGTCTTCAATCCTGAGGTCAAGTGAGTTTCTAGTCATCTACTGGAAGTATATTTTTGTTCTGCAGTGAAACACTATCTTCCGCTAATTTTGATAATTAGGTAAAGGTGACCTTAAGTGTGACTGAAATCCGCTTTTCTGCAGGAGCTCAGGGAGGTAATAGAATGGGACGGCTTTTGAGTTGAACAGACCCTGCCGTTTCCTGGCCTGATTTGCCTGATGCGTAATCCCTGTGTCTGGATTAAGCACCAGCAACAGTGTGAGAGTTACAGTCGCTGTGAGGTTGAAGATGTTCACAGCTGCCCCTGACACTGATTCTCATTGTGGAGCTGAAGTGTATTTGTGTCTTTTTTCGTGATAAAACTAAAATTCACAATTGATCCACAAAAATCAATTGCATCTCTTCTTATTCTAGTAACCAAATATGTGATCCATCACTTGAAAGACTCACAGGCAGAATATATTTCAAGAACCATGATTCATGATTGAAATATCTGGCTTCTGCAAAGAAAAAAGTCTGCTTGTTGAACATGACAAGGGGATTAAACAGCCTGTTTTGACAGTCTTTGCGAAAGCAGTTCCCTTTTTGTGGAGCTGTTTATTTGGCCATTGAATTCTGTCTGGGGCAGATCCCAGATCAGGGAAGTATGATTGAAGGAAACCGACAGCTTGGAAAGTGTGGTTTAAGTGTTTCGGAAAAAATTTAGAATAGGTAATCTGAAGTTAATCAGCTTGGAATGAATGTATGTTTGAAATGCGGTCTGGATGTCTGGCAGGAAATGAGAAGTGAGGACCTGAGAAACGTGGCGTTGAAAAAACTGCTGACGGGTTTTGTTCCCGAGGGAATTAGCATTGTGGCAACATCCTCTGATAGACCAGGAGGGTAAACTTCAATCAGTTCCTGCTGTATCAAGGCTTTTCCAGTCACATGTCATGCATTTTCTTTGTAATGTTGTGACATCAGCATTTCCCCTAGTGAGGGCAGAGTGCGTGGCTGGGATTGTCTCCATGACGACATGCGTGCCCTCGCCGTTTGTCGATCTGCACGGGCACGTGTCAGGGCGTGCTCTGCATCCCGGCGCTACACGCCGCGTGTGAGTGGGACGGGCTGGTGATCAGGAAGTCGGTCCACCTGCTGGCCCACGTCCCTTCCTGCAAGTTGTAGCCGCATGGCCGGATTACTGAGATTCCACCTTGGGGTACGCGGCAAACCTCTTTCAGTTACTGTTGATGGGGCTTAAATGAGAATGGGGGAACTGGAATTGAGGAAGCGTGATAACTGAGTCATTCTTTTTTCCTACCAGGGTGGTTTGGTGGATGCCAGTTAGTGTTAGTTGATAATGTTTTTTTTTGGGGGGGGGCGTCATTCATTTTAAGCCCCCAAACTGAAATGTTAGTCTTCCAACACCGTGTTGACTTGAGCCGGGAACAAAGATGGGAGCGGTTGGCAGATTCTACAACGCCTGTGGAGGTACTATCAATCCGGTTGGTGCTTTCTCGAACCGTAGATTTGAGAAATTCATACTTTTGGAAGCACCTGTTGCCTTTTCACAGTGTCCTTTTGTCGTTGCATTTGGAAATGCGTCTTTCTGCGAGCTGGTGGCAAAAAGTACCACCGGTGGAGGGAATCCATCATGAAGACCTGAATAAACGCTGAGCGAGCTGAAGTGAAGTGTCCCCCTGGGGCACACGTCTTGATGAATATGATGGCAGATTGTTCTCGACGCCCAGGGTCCTTCACGACGCTTCATAGCAGCAGTGATCACGGTTTAGCGTCTTTTGTTTTTTACCCTGGGAAGAAGATTTGGAAGCGGTTTTGGCGGCGTGATTCTTGTCATCTGCTAGTTTTCTTGCTGTTCATGTTTAAGGTGAAGTTCTTGTTCCTTATATTGCTGCGTCTGTGCAAACTGGTTTCATCCTCAGAACCTTTGGATAGCCGGTGCAGACGTGTGGGCAAAGGGCACCTTCCCCTCCTTGGGTTCCTGGACGCGTTATTCAAAAACACATGAGAATAGTGCAGAGGTTAGCAATTTTTTTTCTCCCTTCCTCCTCCTGGGCCGGTTTGAAGAGGTGAAAATGGCTAGTGCTCGCTAAACAGCTGATAAGGCCGGTCCCGGCGGTGACTCGATTACAGACTGAGTGATCTTCTCAGAACACGGAACCTTTTTCCTTTTAAGAAGGGATGACTCCTTCATTATCGTGGTTTATTTTTAGTTGACAGTAGTGCTCTGTTTTTTTCCCCCCTTTCTAAGTAGCTTTCTAATTAGACGCCGCCAGAATTTACTTGCTCTATCTTACATTAATGTGATTATCCATAACCATGCAGCTGACCTGATGAAGACGCCCCGTCCCTTTAAAAGCAACACGTGATATTTCATCCCCACAGATAAAAATGTATTGATCTTCTCATGGGTGTGCATTGATCTTCTCATGGCGTGCAGACCTATTTAGCGTGTTGTGATATGAACGTCGGCGCTGCTGGTATCTGATACTGGGATTGATTCAGCGTGACATTTCTCGAGATATTAAGATCTCTTGAGCCGCTCTGGTGACTCTGTCCCCAACAGACAGATGTGTCCCAACGTAAATTGTGACGTCTGTTTAATTTAGCATAGTCACGTATAGTGTGGTTTCATTGTTTGTTTTCTTTAAAAATGCCTAGGAAAGGTTTTGTTATAGAAGAGTGCCGTTTTATTTATACAGAAATATACGTTCTAAATTTAGTCCAGCCTTATTAACAATGACGTGCTGATGTAGGAATGTAATGGGAGCCTGTGTGGTGTTGACTCTAAATAAAGAGCATTTTAAGCCTCACTTTGTGCTTAACGAGGTTTTTTTAATTAGAGTCTAAGTGGTGAGCTTGTCTGAGTGTTTTCATGAGGGTGACTTTTGTTTAGGGAGACTGTGGGTCTCCCTGGAGAAGGCCCAGCGCTCAGTCAGCCAAAATCACCACAGATTAACCAACAGTTCCAAAGAACCGCGTTTACTTTTGTAACAACCTGGTGGCTTTGGGCTGGCTCAGTAGCAAACACCAGCTGTGCGAGGGAACACGTCTGCCCCCGCTGCAGAAACCTAGCCATGAATTAACAAGCTTTGCCAGTCGAAACTACGCCATGCGGAGGTGCGTCCGTGGCGATGGACTACGCCCTTTCTCGAGGGTGTGAGAGTGTGGCTTACGGAGGTGTTGGGTACTTAAAATGACAGGTGATTATGTGGCAGGACGTGGGCCAGGCTCGTTAGCACCGGGGCGACCCACATAAGCTTGCGGGAACGCCGGCGGTTTGCTGGGACAGCCCAATTCCTGGGCGAGCTCTGGCAGGCTAACATTTCCCCCCTTCCTGACCTCCATCTGCCTTTTGTCTCGGCTTACTGCTTGATTTTTGTATCCAAATTAAAACTCTCAGAGTTAATTGGAGTGCAGTTCAACACTGTAAGAGTTAATTTAATACTGCTAGTTTTACTGCGTGGGGCTGGGTATTCCTGCCTTTCGGAAAGCACCGAGTGTCTCCGCAGTATTCGTCTTCATTCATACGGATGGAGCCCATACTGGCTGATCAGGTATCGTCTGTGGGCAGGTAGGCTGTGTGCCCAGGCCTGTCCCCTGGCTTACCAAAAGGATTCTGCCCTGCGGTAAAGGAACGTGCTTGCACCATGTGGATTCTGCCAAGAGAGGCCTGAGTTAGCCAGAGAATAAGCTGCTGAGGTTTGTAGATCTGCCCGAGGTTTGGCATCCTGAACTGCTCCCTCACCTCTCCATTGGTGCAGCTCCTGAGAGTGATTGAGGCTCAGCGCTTATTCAGTGTCAGGATTATGTCCTGGATAAGCATGTGGAGGATGGATGGATGGATGGATATATCATGATTATTAGTCTCATGAGGAATACGTCTCAGGTTTTGAGGATTAGAGCCCAGCCGTGTGTTTTTGTGCAGAGCTGCACCTGGCCGGCAGTACTGTGTACGGGGGTGGACTAACTTTTCTGGGGGTCCTAGGCTGATAGGAATCAGGGGCCTAAGTGGGCCATTCATGCCATTTTGTGAAGCTGAAAGAGAAACGCGAGGGGTTAAAAACGATGGACCATCAGTAATATCTTAATCAAAATGTGGGGGTGGGAATGCTGTTGGTAAAATTCGCTGACTGGGGGGGTGAAGAAGCTTACCTGTTCCCTCCTCTGCTAAGGTTGGGATCAAAGACACAAGATGTATAATGCTAGACTTGTATCTTTGTGCTATTTTAATCTTCTGTTAGGCTACTTTGTGTCAGTTCGCTTGGCACAACCGGTAGACAGACACCAGTGTCGTAAGAATGCTGGGTAGCGCAAAGTCTCAAAGTGGAATAGTCCGTTACAGCTGGGACGGGGCTACTTTGTCTACCCTGAAAACTGTCATTAAAAATTCAAATAACAGACGGTGCTAATTTGAATGATTATATTATGTTATATCCTTAAATGTAATTTCGTGAAATTCTATCTTCAGAGACCCAAAGCAGCTGCCTACCTTTGCCTTTTGGTAAGTTCGCTTCCGTCTGTAGGCTCCCTCTCCTCGGAGGAACTATTCCCCCTGAGCACAACACAGGGCGTATCCTGGCTGTGAGTCCAGGTGCATGCTGGGAGCCTTCGGGTTGCACAGCCGCACACCTCGCAGCTCTAAAACGTAGACACCGGATCCATTTTGTGGTCCCCTGATGCACAGTGGCTCATTCAGAAACCAACCAATCAGAGAGCGGAAAGGCAGGTCGATCATCATTTTGAACAAAAAACAATCTAAGTATTTTTCATAGGCAGGTGTCATATAAATGCATCCTAACCCCCACCCCGTTCTGTGCACTGATGAAATGAAGTACAGCCTGACGGCGCTCTCTTTCGGCTCTCCTGGGATGAATTTTAAAGACCCGGCCGGCCTGGTGCTTAATGTCACACGGCACAGCTTCTGCTAAAGGGTTTCTGCTGAGGACCCGAATGTAAATAACCAGGGACTGTGTCAGCTTGATGGGGAAGCGGGGTGGGCTCTCTGTGTCCCTGTCGTTACCAGCAGGGGGGGCAGTGGCGTTGACGTAAGGGACACCATTCTGTCAAAGGTGGGTTACTGAGACTCAATCTTTGAAAAGCGGGCTTTTTCAAGCCTACCTGAAGTTTGTTCACAGATTTCCCTGTCTAGGTATTAGGGATGGGCTGATCCACATGTCTTCAGTTCTGATATATATATATATATATATATATATATATATATAGTTTAAAAATAATATATAAAAACAATTTTAAAAATGTGTG
>JAODLD010000111.1:693698-714151 GCA_026781065.1 Mormyrops boulengeri
TAAAAACAATTTTAAAAATGTGTGCCAAAAAATCATTAATTAGGCTACTAGAAACATACATTATGTACTGTTCCACCTCGTTTGTACATCTTGTTTTCAGTTTTTTTGAGGCAGTTCAATATTGATTGATTTGCAGTTCAATATGAATATCTTCTGATCGAGGATACGCAAGCGGCGAATGCTTAAAATGCCCCACAATTTTTCTCCCACTCCCAACACTTGCACTGCTAGTATATCACATGCTGTAGCGAGTTCGCAAAACAGCCCAAGCCATCGAGTCCCGACTCATTCATTGCTTATTTCATAAACACTACTTCCAGCTCTCAAAAGTTTTTTTTTTTTAAACAAAGATTGCAAATTGCTGTGCTGCTTGATAAAAGTGTAAAATACTTCCAG
Organism: Mormyrops boulengeri; assembly: GCA_026781065.1. Classification (NCBI taxonomy): domain Eukaryota; kingdom Metazoa; phylum Chordata; class Actinopteri; order Osteoglossiformes; family Mormyridae; genus Mormyrops; species Mormyrops boulengeri. The sequence goes on from JAODLD010000111.1 coordinate 694,095, forward strand.
ATTGTCACCCTCTTATCTGATGTTCTTACGCTTTATCTGATGTTCTTTAGCCTTGAATGGCGCAACGACATATAAAATAGTAAAGGGCTGTCGTGTGATTGATTGTACATATAGCTTTTTACATCTTTTTACAGACTGCCGAAAACTAAATAAGTAAGTATCGGACGTGGATTGGTCACATGTGGCCGATACCTGATCCATCTAATAGGTGTGGATCGGCACTGATACTGATCTGAATATGGGATTGTGGCACGTCTGGTTATTATTACTGTTTATAATCTTTAAGCTTGAGGGTGATTCCCTCCTCTAAAGGTTACCGCTCGCCGCTGTGTGCCAGGGCTGTCATTGGTAGTATCCTGCGGTCTCTCGGCTCCGCACAGTTAAAAGAGCAGTGTTTAAAATTACCCCCCCCCATCTCTCTGTGGGGTTCTGTTTCTAACCCCTGGGATTTAGTATCCCCCCTCCATTTCTCCTGTACGCTCTCGGGTGGAGACCTCCCCTGGTGAGTCTGTACGAGCAGCGTCTGCAGAGATGGGTGTAGACGCCCCATCTCCTGTCGTTGTGTGACTGCTCTCTCTTTGATTGGCATGTAAAATAGAGGAATGGCTACTTCATTAAACTTAATGGTGTTGAAAATGACTTTATTCTCAGCCCTGTGGTTTTGCATATTTTAATTTCTGTTTTTTAATAGCCAATGATTTTCACACGGTCATTGATGGGTTTCCCTGCAGAGCTGTGTGCATGATGGCGTTATGTTTCACTGTTCATTCATTTGAAATTCAGATTGAATATGAAAGAGGCAGCTGTCTTTCATCTTGAAGATTCTCGCTTTTTTGACGTCCCGGCCGCCGGGGCCCTCCTTCTCGCTTCTCCGTAATTCGATCTTTTAGGAGCCTTGGCTGTGGTGTGAGATTCAGGGTGTGTGCGGGGCTGCCAGACAGGCTCCTGCAAGGACACGCTGACCTCTTCCGCTCCTCTGAAAGGAGGCTCTCGTAGGCCATCTCTGTCTTGACCTTGCATCTGGCTGGCTGTCCTGATACATTCCCAAATACCCACGCAAGCACCAGGCAGTCCATTCCCGGCTTCCTCTCTTTTTTTGACGCCTGCTTAAGAAGGGCGGCCTCCTAGAGCATCTCTGGGAACGTCGCCACTAGCATTCAGAAAGCCAGGAGTAATAGGGGGACGGAGATAATGGAATCACTCGCTTAAAGTGAAGTTGGTTGCTCATGCCTCCATGTGTACAGTGGAAAAAATGGAAATGGATATAATGTGGAACTTGACATTGCAGTTAAGGATTGCTTGTAGTCGTCGTCGTTGTTGTTGTTACAGTGGTGCCTGCGTTTCACGAACACAATCCGTGCCAGGAAAGTGGTCGTGATCCAATTTGTAAGCGAACCAAGGCAATTTTCCCCATAAGAAAGCATTGACATTCGATTAATTTGTTCACAAGCCTACCAAATAATACTTTTTGTTGGTTAAGACTTGCTTGCTGGGGAAATCACACTCTTTATTAACAGTCTTTAACCCTTGTATTGTTGAATGTTAATGGCTGCATTTCCATATTGTCACGTGTGTGTTTGCCCATGTCTTGTGTGTACCCGGTCCAATCCTCGCGTGTATTTAGCATATGTAAATCTTCCACAGTGTGTGCATTTTGCACTTTGGCATCTGACAACCTTGTGTTTCCCGTCTGTGTATTTGGGTTCAGTGCTCATTGGGTGCCTGTTGTGGTCCTTCTATTTAAAATTGCACACGGGGCATGCTGGGACATGCGCCCCGCCGATGCTACACTAGTTTGAAAAGAGGAATCTGGTCGAGGAATCTGTTCGTTAACCAAATTTTGTACGCGAACTAATGCCTTTTTTTCACTAAATTTTTGGTCGTGAACTAAATTGTTCGTACACCACAGCGTTCGTGAACCGCAGGCACCACTGTATTATTATTATTGCTAATATTATTATTAATACCAATTATTATTTTTTATCATTATTATTATTTATTAATGCCCTGGCATATTACTGATAAGTCTGCTTTTGTGTCACCATGTACAGTGGGGGAAAAATCCAGGCGAGAGGCCTGAGGGCGGAAGGGGCAAAACGGGCTATAACAGGGGCGAGAGGCCTGAGGGCGGAAGGGGCAAAATGGGACATAACAGGGGCGAGAGGCAAGAGCCGCACGGAGAAGCACTTCTGGGTCTGAGCCGGGCCACTGATGCGAGAGGGAACAAAAACCAGCTATTTATAGAGCACGCGAATGTGGGGAGGGTGAACTGAATGCGAACACCCCCCCCCCCCCCCCATGCTGAGATGATGTCAGTACTTGGAAGTGTGTTTGGTAAACATTCCACTGAAAGCATCGCTGTATTTCCAGTAGAAAGGTGTGTAACATGGTTGTTTTTCTTCCTTTCCATCAAATCTCAGCCTTTCGGAACATAATGATACAGGATATTGATTATTGCACCTAATGATGATTGTGTGCTGGTGAATCGTGGCAGTTGCTGGAAAATTCATGAGCCTGGCTGTAGATGGTCATGCCTGCGTAGCTTTTGCTTCTGAGCCTGGCCGCTCCTGTGAGGATCACTTATGACTCACGTCATGCTTCATGAAGCTTTGTGCCAATGAGATTATTAATAAATGCTTGTCTGAAACTTAATTGTGAGGCAGCAATATTTTGTTGAATACAATGTTTTCAAAACAGATTTAGATGTAACGGTTTTATTCTTTTTGTTTCTTTTATGGGTTTTTTTTGGGGAAAATAGCATTTGTTTAATTATAATGGTTTGCATTTTGTTATGTGGCCAAGCTGATGTTTCAGCGGCTGATCTTAACCGTCTGAGGACTTATCGTCGCATTGCACTGGGAGATTTTTCGCCAAATGAGGATTCTTCAGTTTATTATAATTAGTTTTTTATTCTTTTTGCTCTTATGTGCTGTGCATTTGAATGCATTTGCAGCTTGAGTGTGGAATTAAAACTGAAATATGAGATTCAGGGGTCTGGCCTGAAGGCAGAGAAGTCAATAAAAGGATGTTGCTTGGTGCAAGTGATAGGGGCTCTCAACAAACAAAGAATGATGAGGAAGGAGAGAACTGGGGCCCGGTGTAATCCCACAGACTCAGCAGTGAGGACGGGATGGGAGTCTGCAGGATTCCGCAAGGCCTCGGTCAGGAGTCAGGACAGGAGTTCGGGGGGCGGATGGGAATGGGAATCGGCAGAGCCCTGGTCAGGAGTGAGGAGGGGCCGGGTGTCCGCGGGGGTCCCGGTCGAAAGTGAGAACGGGGCAGGGGGCCACGGTCAGGAGTGAGGATGGGAATCCGCAGGGGCTCGGGTTCAGGATTGTGGACAAGATGGGGGGGCCCCGGTCGGGAGTGAGGATGGGGGGCCCCGGTCGGGAGTGAGGACAGGACCGGGGGGCCCCGGTCGGGAGTGAGGAAGGGACGGGGGGCCCCGGTCGGGAGTGAGGACGGGACGGGGGGCCCCGGTCGGGAGTAAGCTTGTGGTTTGCTGTGATTTTCTTTACTCTGTAGCTCCATCTGTATGAATGCGTACTGAAGCTTTGAAGAGGATGTTTTTATCCTGCAGAAACCAAAGTATTCTGCTTGTGAACATTTGTCTAACATGGAGCAGCGAGGGGGGGCTTTTTTTTGCTTGTAATGATTATAGCGTTGTTGGAAAAAGGCTGTAAATCTTCAGGGCTTTGAGAGATGTGTGTGAGCTGTAAATCACAGTGAAACTGATGGCTGGTCGAGGCAGCTGAAGGTTGCGGTCTTTGGCTGACCCGTAAAGGAGCCGAAACGAGCCAAAGGCCGTTCTCTGGTGCGAGTAGGACTTCTTTGGCATTAGAGTCTGTTTCCTTGCGGGAGCTTTCAGTCCCTCAGTGTTTGAGCAGCCCGATTATGTGCATACGATTGAATGGGGTCTGTTTTGTAGATGAGCCTCTGTGTGTTCCTCCCGTTTTGATTCCCTTGCTTGATACTCCCTTGACTTTGTTCTGAAGTGATTGCTGGCAGCGTCTTAACACGGCTAATTTCCCGCGAGCGTCTCCTGACTCACTGCTTTGTTTTTCATATTGATGAACATCTGTGCCAGTGGATAGAAGTCCCATCAGGGACGTGCCAAGTACGTATCTCTAGGAGCTCCAAAGAGACCCCAGACCCCATCTGGGCAGGGCACTCGGGGACTGTCAGGGATCTGTATGGGGTACGAACCATGAGGGTATGAGGACCACAGAAGGAAGGGCAGGATAATGAGCCAAGAGGCCATTCAGCCACATTCAGGACGGGCCCATGAGGTGCTTAGGCTGATTGGAGCAGAGCAGACGGGCCTGGTTCTGCATTATCTGCTTGATGTGAAAAGTGGAACCTGCTCCTCATATCGGACCCAGTGCCTCGAGTCAGGGGTCTCGTGCTTAAGAATCGATGCAGTGTTGCCACGTTGTTCATGCATGAAGGGACCACTGTGAGATAAAGTAAGAGGTACCTTTTTTAAACCAACAGCTTGTTTCCTTCTGTTTTGAAAGTTGTGCAGTCCTGAGGAAAAGTGACATCAAAGAGCAAAGGTGAGCTGCTGAATTGTAGCGGCTAAGTGCCCCCCCCATCCCCCCAGAGGTGCAAAACAGCGTGAGCACAGCTGAGGTATTCAGTGGCGCGTCACTACCCCAGCTGGGACCTCCTTTTGTCCGAGACGCTGGTTTATAATGCGGCCGGCCACAGCCACCTTCCCACCCAACCCCCTCCAGGAGTCGGGAGTCTTTTGAAGGTCTGGAACCAGCTGACTCGGGACCGCTGTCTGCAGCCGGCAAACGGAATATTTAAAACATCCAGCGGAATAAGATCTGATCCAAGCCTAATTAAGACACGTATCTGTCTGGCTGGGCTGAGCTCTCCCCGCCTGTCTGTGGCTCTCATTTGGACAAGCCTCAAATTATGCTCTTTGATATCAGACTTCTGATTCGCTTCTTCTATTTTTTAAATTCTGTTCAATAAAGTCACGTTCTCAGGGGTGTGATGAATTGTTGGGGTTATTCATTTATCGCTGGCACAATTTGTAGCCCCCGCGCCTGATTATTTTGGTGGAGCGGGAGGCTGCGGTTCAGTTCTTTGAGTCAAAATGAGCAGGACCCATCTTGTTCCAGATATGCTCCTTCATCAATCCTCCATTATTTCCGCCGGTTTCATCATAATCCAGCCGCTTGAGTTTTCCTCTTATGAACCCTTAGCATCTTTTTTTTTTTTCCCTCCCCTGCACTGCTCTTACTTAAAATGACTTTAAATTGGATTGTTTACCAACAGCCTTCCTGTAATTTGCAGTGTTGGAAGACTGCTGGTCCCAAATTTAATGTTGTTCATCAATCCATTACTCAGGTCCTGGGTCTGATAACACAAGCTTCTGTTTTCTTCATGGTAAATAATTCACGCGCGAGTTTCCATGAAATCGGGGGGGGGGGGGGAACGATTCTTCAGAGGCTCTATTTATACAAATTGTTTTCTAAATCAGAGTTGCATTAAACCAGCTGGCTGGGTCTTGGTTGTCATGAATTTCACTGTAACCATGGAAATGGTGTAACGCAAAATAAACTTTCATGTGGTGCAAGTGGAAAACTGCATGGCGAAGCCAGATCGGAGGTGGTCACAGAAACTACCCGCTTCTTAGTGGGGTGTGGGTCCACTGACACAACTTATGTGCTTGTGTGTGTGTGTGGGATGGGGGGGTGACGATATCATGGCATCAAAATGTTTGCCTGTGGGAGTTACACAAAAATATTCTAAGGGCAGAATGAATGACTGAGAGAGAACCAATCAGATTGTAGAGGTGGGACCAAGACATCGGATTGGTTGATTCTGCCTCCTCGACTTGCTTGGACCCACCTCCTCTACAGTCTGATTGGTTATCTCTCTGAACCAATGATTTTTCTTTCTGCCCTCAGAACGTTGTTGTGCAAGTAAAATTCCCATGAGCTATGGGCGTATGTATACAGAGCAGCTTCACTAACACAGACAGCGTGCATCTCGGACCTTGTTCAGCCTTGAGTGTTTCCTGGTTTCCTCTTGAGCTCATGACATTGGTGTGGCTTTAAGCACATAGACCCATCTTGGATTATGGTGAGGACTGCATCCTAAATGCTGGCCTTCATGCCCCATGGGGCAATCACAGGAGCCAGAATGCCATCGATGAATGAGTAATGCTGGGAAAAGTGCATCGACTGCATTTTAATTTCCTGGCATATAAGGTCATAAACTCCTAGGAACAAAAGTAATCCAAAAGAACCCAGCTGGCAGATGATTATAATACTGGTGTGTGCTACGTTATGACATGTTGCAGCACCTACAGCACAAAATTACAATTTTACAATGAAGGTATTTAATAAACGTCATTTCTTTGAATCGCTACCATATCGTTTCCTATTAGGTTATGCCGGTGTTTTTCGGAAATGTTTTGGAAACATTTGGGAATGACAGGGTATTTTCAGAATCAGAATCTTTTTATTTGCCAAGTACAGTGAAGTACAAGGAATTTCTTTTGGTGCGGGTGGTATCATCACATAAACGAAACACACATACAAATAAACATCCAAAGGTAAAGGTACAAGGATTTTTTTTTTACAGGAGATGTGCAATATGTTGAGTCAAGCATGCGGACAATATAAATAAAGAAATAAATAAATAGATAATGGATGGATGTAATGTGCGAAAGAGCTTAGGTACAGTACAGATGAGTTCAATTTGTTAAAGTATGATAATGAGAAGTATTTTCGGATGAAGTTCTGTATGGTGTTTGGATTGTTCGATTTCGCACACTTGAGTCGGAATTGGGTTCATTCGGTCGAATAAAGGAAAACGTGCACCAGCGGAGGTTACTGTCGGACAGAAGAGCCTGAGTCATGAGTAGATCCGGCAGGCAGGCCGGCTGGCTGTCCTCGGGTATCCCAGCATGCCCCGCCGCCCCCACCGCGTCTCAGGGGGCGGGGGGGCGCAGTTTGCTGTCCTGGCCGCCCCGGTAAACCGGAGACGCTGTCTTGCGAGAAAGACGTTCGATTTGATGCGGTGAGTTTTCCTTTCGTTATGCCGTTTTTGGAAAGCCTGCGGTGAGGGAAGCCTGGGCGATTCCCCCGGTTAAATGCCGGTAGGTGACCGAGCGCCTGGTCCCGGTGACGGGCTGCCTGTCGGTACATCTCCGGTCCGGGGATCGGGTCCCTGCCGCCGCCGCTCGTTCGCAGCTTTTCCTGACGTTTGATTCCGTGCTCGGTTACCGGATTTAGCCCCTCGCACTCTAAATAACATCCTCCCCTTAATCATATCCTCCGTTTACTAATATCATTCATTTAATACCCCGTGCGTTTGCTGGTCGGGCTTCTTCTTTCCAGGTTTATGCACATTTATAAACGCGCATTTTCTCTCGCATTAATAAAGGAGCGCAAAGTTAGTCTTTCTCGTGACAAAAAGCATGCACGATCTAGGTGAAAGGTGTTCCTCAAGGAGACACGCTGTATCACGTTACATGTTACGTTAAGAGTGTTTCCCCGCAGTGTGCCCGGCGGCGATGTGGGTATCCTGTCGGTCCTTAACGCGCCGTTAACCGGGAACCTTCCCCCGGCGCTGCCTCTCCGCTTTAGGCATCTGCGCTCTGCATTGCGGCGGGTGTGGTTTGTATCTGCTCTCTAGTTACGCCGGTTGCACACCGTGGCGGGGCCGCCGCAGATCGGGTGGCTACACGGTGCACAGAAGCCCCCCTCCGGAGCTCGGGCGTACGCCGAAGGTCAGCCTATGGAGCAGCTTCTCATGTACGTAAATCTGACGCTTAAAGTGCTAAAACACCAGTTTCTGGCATGTGGAAACGGCTGACAAATGACTAGCTTCGGGTTCTTGGTAGAAAATATGCAGCCTGGGGAATTGCATGTTTATATGAATGTGACACTTTCACATGACTTACTGATGGAAGTTTGTCCATCAAGTTGTCTATCTATCTGATGTACTATAATATTTTTTATAATAGTATGATTAAAGTGTATGATAAAACTCTGCTGTATAATTTACACCCAGTATAGAGTACTAATTGTAAACGAATCAGATTATATTAAGTCACCTTTTGTCATGTAAATCCGGCCAGTTCGCCGCCCTTTCCCATATCAGCCTGGGAATTTGCTTGGAGTTTACACTGTGCTGATGCCCGCACTCTCGTCTGCGTGGCAGTTGTGAGATAAGTGCCAGGACACCGCATACCTTGGGAGGGCTGTTACTCCATCAGCATAAGGAAAGTGCCGGACATGACAAAATCCTACGTCTTATCTCCCTTTGATTGTCCTGGTGTGCCTTTTGTTTTGTATTCCATCCCTTGAAAGATATGGATGAAGATAGCTTTCGAGATAAAGTGTACGCTGTTTTAAGGGAGATGAAACAGAGGTTTTAGGGATGTCCTATCTGTACTGCTGTGGGCCAATGACCTTTGTCATACCGGAGGCCTTTTACTGAAGTGTCCTTAAACTTATGACGCAAAAGAGTAACGTGGCTGCACCGGGTGACCAAGGCGTGCCCTGATACACGACTACGCTCCGCCCCCTTTTTTTCCCCCGGGTGCGTTAGGTTGTAATTTGAAGTTCGGTCAAAGGCAAGCCTTAATGTAAAATCATGGCTAGTAGATTGTATGTTTTAAGCCATTTTCAGTCTTTGAAGCAAAAACAGGACTTGGTGCACATATCTTGTGTGTGTGTGTGTGTGTGTGTGTGTGTGTGTGTGTGTGTGTGTGTGTGTGTGTGTGTGATGTTCTACGTTGGCTCTCTTATTAGCATAGCGTTGTTAGGCTGTACCTTTTGAGGTATTGCGGTTGCTCCTTTCACACTTTGAAAGGATGGTTGAAAAAAAACATTGATTAAGTGGGTTTTGGTCATGATTTTGTTTTTTTCCCCCCAAAAGAAGACAAGACCCCGAAATGAAACCCGTCTCCTTCTCTGAAGGGTTACTGAGGGACGCTGGCTGCTGTTTGGCCTGTTAAAGCCATTGACGGTGTTCTCTTGTGGTCGCCACATTCCAGCACGCTGTCGCAACGTTTAATCTGGCGGTGCTAAAAGTCTCTCAGGGAAGATAAGGTGCCGGAACGTGCCAGCGTGGTCATCAGGGTGCACGGATACGGGCGAAGGTCAGGATAACGCTCATTATGTGATCGTTAGTGCGGGAGGCGTGCTGAATGGGGCTGATTTACCCATTAGATCTGCATAAGCTCTTAAGTAGGTCTAATACCCAGGGGCTTGGTTCTTAAATCTGTTTAACAGCCACGTACTAAGAAATTATATCATTTACAGTGATACATGTTTTGCTTAGACATTTTCTCACGTATGGACAAGGGTCTTGTTGCTGATTCCTTGATTGCAATATTTGTTTTATTTGTCTTTTATACGCGCTGGACCTGTTGAGGTTCTGTGATCATATCGCTTGATTGCACTCCTTGCAATTGTCATTTAAAAGGCAGGAAGGTGTATTGAATTTTTCTCGCAAACGTTTTGTAACACTAAGCAAAAATAGCTTTTTTCCAGTTTAACGCTTCTTAGTTTGCTCTGACGTAGCTTGGAAGAGGCCACTGAACTGGGTAACGTGTGCATGGACTGCAAGATGTATCAAAGGCCAAACCCGGGGTCACTTTTGTCTACTCAAATGAAACCTGCTTTATGGAGGTCAGACGCTTGATACTGGTCTCAGACTGGCTCGAACCTTTTAAGAGGATCCCTTCAAATAAAGATGTCCTGCGTTTTAGAGGAGCCTGATGCGCAGAAATTTGAAGAGAGGATGGTGACTGTTGTCGCATCCTTGTTGTAAATGGGTTCAAGAACATGACCACAGTCAGGCGGATGCTAAACATTTGTTTCATTTGCATGTAGATAATAGAACATAAGGCTGTTATTAGACCAGCTAAATTATGGATTTTAATAGAGGTTTAAAAAACCAAACACAAACGTAGAACATATTGCGAACAAGAGGGTGTTCACTGACTTACTGCTAGTTTAAATTTGTTAAAAGTAATTGATATATTATTACATCTGAACATGTGCTAATTAACTCCAGATTAATGAGCTCCGACAGAACAGAAGACTGCAGATTATGCTAATGATTTGGCTTGTTAAGTGGTGCTAAAGGATCTGATACTTAAACTACTTTTCCCTTTGTTGAATCGTCCTCAGTGTTGTAGCGTCAGATGCCTTGATGAGGTGACAGCCGGATGACTCCGTAATAGCAGTCTCACGGAGATGTGTTTCCAGGCACGTTCAGCCTCCCTGTAAAAATGGCTCCTGGAATCGCTTGCCTTTCTGTCCAGCCGGGAATTTTTTTCCCCGCTGAGACACGCGATGATGATCAGAGCTCTTTAAAAGGTGCGGAATCTTGGCCATTCACATAAGACCCGGCGTGTTCCCTGCTTGGCTCCTGTCTGCCGTGCCACATTACAAAGACTTGAAATCAGTGCGTCTGGGCTGCGTCAGTCCATATTGTGGTGTCCGGCATGGGGTTTGGTTTTTAATATCCACTACAGCAGGAGTTTGTGGGTTTTCTTGTTCTTGTAAGTGGCAAGTGGTCATGCCTTAATTTTGTTTAGTGAGTGGCCTTGGTGTCCTGCAGTCCAGGGTAGTTTGTCAGGCTTTTTGACCAACGTAAGATGGTGTAAGTTATTCCTTATTGATTCATCACTGCATTCACTGCTCTGTTACATTCTGATAATAGTATTTTCCCTTCGCCAATAATATTTGGTATCTCCAGGAAATCTCCCCTCCCCCTCCCCTTTTTTATGGCAGAACCCCGCCTGTCAGTGTGATGTATTACCGTATATAAAGATGGGGGTGGGTCGCCTCCCCAGAGCCCCCCCCGGTCATCGAGCTGAGGGTTCGATCATCATTCGGGGTGATCCGGCTTCTCTTCCACCGGCTGGGTTGCACCGCCGGCTTCTTCTCCCATGAATCCGGCTCTCCTCCATGTCGCTGTGAAACCCACGATACACAGAGAGACATCGCCCTTCGGGGTGGGAATCAGGAAAGCGAAAACAGCGGGAAGCCACTACTTGGTCCATTTTGACCTGTGTTTGATCCGCAAACAGAAGGCCTGTGGTGTCCACTTGGATTCCATGTTTCTGCTGGATTACTGTGGCGCCCTCTGGTGACTGTGCAGGAGGCTGGGGATGTTGGTGAAGCTTACTGCCCCCCCCCCCGACTGACTCCCCAGGAGCCTCAAACATCCATTACGGGGCCGCAGGTCTGAGACTCAGCTGCATGTCTGCGCCAACTAATTGGTAGCCACTCTAATGGACGCCCCCCCCCCCCCCCTCGATGGGCTGGGAAGACCGTGGAGCTGGACAGGCCAGGCAGATGGCCAGCTGCACGTGGATGGGGCTGGTCGTTTGCTGTCTCTTCTGGGGCGGGGGGGGGGGCTCACCCCAGGCAGAGAGATGTAGCCGTGTCCTCTGCCTGTCAGATACCTCCCCCACCGTAATCTCCTGGGGGTCTCTCAGCGCCAGCTGTGGCAGACTCCGCTCTGTGGGCAGATGGCGTCTTGCTGCCCCGTCTGTGATCTCCCTGCAGACCCTCAGGGGTGAGCTTCCATCCCCCCCCCTACCAATCACAAAGCGCCATTTCTATATATACACACCGGTGTGACCCAGTTAGGGTTTGCTGGCTTTGTCCCTCCCTCTGCAAATTAAATCATATCATGTCTGTCTCCTGTTAATTACTGTCCTGTCGAGCTCGCGGCGCGGGAGAACGGCTTCGGCTGAGGCAAGGCTGATATGGGAACGACGCGACCTCCTCCGGCCTTGAGACGAGGTCTTTCAGCACGTGCGGTGTGGTCCAGGTGCCATGTTTCTGCGTCATTTGAACTATCTAATAGCATGTTTCATTATTTGATGTACTTTTCGTTCCAAGTCCAACAAATTGTAAAAAAGAGAATAGTTATCAGTTTTCTAGTCTGCCTGACGTCTACAGCACTCACTGCCTCACTTGGAAAGTCTCAAACAGTCATTAATATTCGTGCAGTTCTTGTTCAATAACATACTTCCATAGTACTTAATGACGGGCTGCCCCTGCGGCTGCCATAGTAACCGTCCATTAGGGAGCCGTCTGGTCCACCGTAAGGGGATAAAGTCCTGATTTGCCCAGGAATCATCTGCAGATGCATCAGGATATGAGTGCTTTTCCCAGCCTCCCTCCTGGCATTATGCAAATGAGTTTCTGGAAATCCTCTGGCTTACCTGAGCGCCGCGGCGAACAAGTGAACCGGGACCGACCGAGCCAGACTCGCCAGATGCTGTCTAAACCCAAGCGGGGAGCATTCTCAGCTGCTGCGGGTTGCTGTCTGGTCGCTTGGCGACGGTGCTTGGGGGGGGTCATGGGCTGTCTTGTGTTTCCTTCAACCCCACCTTCCCCAGTTGTGTGAGTGTCTGATCCCCTCCAAACTTGGACTCGGGCCAATTTGACACCTGCAAAGATGCATGTCTGTCCAGCTTTTTAAGGCATGGATTGATGTGAAAAATGGCCGGGCTTTGCGTCAGCCATCCACGCGACGTTTTGCTGACATTATTAGGTATAAAATGCATTCTCTCCAGCTCCCTCCCACACTGTCCCTAACGGAGTCATCAGTCCTGGGGCGTAGACCTTCAGGCCTCCTGCTGCCAGATGTTCTTGACGTCACCTGACAGCTGTCAAGCCCTCGTTCCTTTAGTTTGGAGGCGGACCTGAACATGGTGCCCGTCTGTGATATTTGGGGCATGGGGAAGCGTTTGGTTGCACAGTAGTAAGGACACTAAATTGTCACGTGCGGTGAATCACCAGTTTCCTTTCTTGGAAATAGCCGGCGGACTTCCTTCATGTGTCCCCAGTCGTGTGGCCTCGTGACTGGTCAGGGGCCCCCTGAAAAGCGAAAGTGACTCCATATGTTTAGCAAGAAGCACAAAATCAGGATGGTCATTAGTTCTGATTTGGCCGTTTGCGATCCTCTGGGTCGTTTGGTTTAGTTTCACATCTTCCGGTTGCTTGTCCTGGTCAGGGAAACACTTTCATTAGTCATTTACAGAGGTGGCAATTTCAGGTCCAGAAAGTAAAAATCCAGACCAGGATTTTGTTTCAACCAACCAGTTGAGTACTATTTGACTGTGACTCTTTATACTCAACTGATTGGTTGAAACATAATCCTGGTCTGGATTTTTACTTTCTGGACCTGAAATGTCCACCTCTGGATTTAGGTAAATGAAAAGTATTATTTGCACTGAATATTTGTTAAATGTTGTTAACATGTCTTATGTCAATTCGCCACCAGCTGTATGTAATTATGATGAAAAGACCCTATTGTTTCTCACCTTTAATAATTATAATGATCTAATCCAAAACATTTAACTGAATGCATGAAACACCTGTAACATATATATGCACATATATGTATAAACTGCATATTTATTACATATACACATTTATTGACAGATAACTACAGACAAACCTTGAATTTCCTTCTGGCCCTAGTAAAGTTAATCTAATCTAATCTAATCTAATGTAATGGAAAGATTTGTAAAGCTGCATGTTCAAAAAAAAACTGTGTGGATTGCCTTGCCAAAAGGTAAATAAAGAATCTTGAATATTGAATCTTGATTGAAGAGTGATCATCAGAAATCCCTCACTGTCATGTTGCTGAACTGTCATCCCTCACTGTCACAATTTTCTGATTTTTAGAGATTTTTTTCAAACCCCTTATATTAACTGGAAAATGATCTGTCTCACTCAGATCCACTAGCATTTGTTGACATCCATTCACAAGTCACTGCTGTTTTACCATTTCTAGTGGTGCCTTAATGAGTCATAAACTGCCACTAAAATGAATGAAAAAATGAACACTAGCAGGCTGTATGTTGTATTTATGCACGCACATTTATGAATGTGTGTGTGCAAGTGTGTGTGTGTGATCTCTAGCTTGATTGGCTGCAAGTCACTCAGAGGTGATTTCTGTGTAGGCTGAGAAATTGGGAGAGAACAGACAGGGGAGAAAAGGAAGAGAAGAAGGTGGAGAAGAAAAGAGAGAAAGCAGAATACAGACATGACAGATGAGGATACTGTAGAGACAGGGACTACAAGAGAGAAGATAAAAGGCATACTAAGGGAGAAAAAAGCAGCAGGAAGAGAGGCGTGTTACATTTCAATTAATCAAACATTTCCTACTCCAAAAATAACACTGGCAGCACTAGTAACAAACCGATCCTATAAGATATAGCTATACTGTATTATTGATCAAGATTAGAGACTAATTGAGTAGGATGACACTGGTTGTAGAAATTACACAATGATGCAAAATAAATTATACAGCAATGTCATTGAAAAATCATTGAAAATAAAGACTGATACTACCAATGAAGCATCTTAGTGTCACAGGGGGTCCCAACTGAAAAAGTCATGGTTGGAAGGTACAAGTTCTGAACTGAGAACACGTTCAGGCACCAGGACCCAACAGCTGCTGTGCATGGTTTTTCACATTACCACTCTGGTTAGCTTTGGGCGCGGCTGCGAGAAGCCATTGCCTTATGACCTTGGGAAGCAAAATAAATATCTGGAAAAAAAGAAGGACATGGATCCCTAAGCATACTGGGGTTCCCTCAGGTCAACATTCAGGAAGGGTGGGTCTAGGGGGGGCCTGCAAGAGAAGCTGCGTGCAGGGTGGCCAGAAGCAGGCTGAGCATACCTGGCCCCTGGGCAACAAAGTAGAGTGTGTGGCCCTTGGGAGCTACACACAGGGGCACAGCCCCAGCTGGAACCTCATTGGCTGGCAAATTGCCCACTCCCTTGTCACTCATTGATTCGAAACATATCATTGGCTAATAATATGGTTGCCCCTCTATATAAATTAAGGCCGCTCATAGCCCCCCCAACCTTAAAAAATCCTAGACCCCGAATTACCCTAGAATTATGCCAGATATAGGGGTTGATGTATATTATGAAGCCTCTAGGCCTTACTTGTAGTTTAACACCTGCCCCTTTACATCTGACAATGTCTAGTCCACCCCACCATCCCCCCGTACTCGTCCCATCTTTCCCAGAAAGCACTGTTCCGGGATTTCCCCTCCATGCTGCATCACAGGGTGGGGTTCTGTGTTGTTGGTAGGGATGGTGGCTTAACGGGGCGTGACGCGGGGCAGGGTGGAGGAACAAAGCGGAGTCCCTTGCCCTACAGCAAGCAAACCTCTCTCCCTGCCTTGGCACCTCCCTCACCCCTTCGGCAGTACGCACACATCAGTGCACCCGTGCTCATTGGGCAAAAACCAGAGCAGCTAAAGCGTAAAAATGGCACAGCACAGAGCACCCACCAAGCCAAGCGCTTTGTGATCACTAAAGGCTGGTTTTCTTCTAATCAAGTCTCCTGAGTGGGCTGTGAGCGGCTTCACACCACCTGTCCTACTACTCAAGATGAATTCATTCATTTGGATGTATTTGCCTGTATATGAAGTTCACACCAACAGCACACTGGAAATATATAAACATCGATATATATATCTCCATGTAAATTTTACTTCATCTATTCATCCATCTTCTAAGTGCTTATCCTGTTCAGAGCTGTGGGCATTTTATTTTATGTGTACCGTATATGCATATATCATTTTGTTCTATCCCTAATACATGCAATAAATCTGCAATTGCAACAAAATCAAATCTCGTGTTCATGTCTTGTTTCCAAAATTCCCTTCAAAATAATTTACAATATTATAATATATTGAATGCAATGTATTTTCTTAATGTCAAAACCACTGATCTTTTTCCATTTCCACATAATGAACATTTTTAATTTGATATTTCACCAAGCATATACTTTTTCATATTGACCTCTCTCTCGATTCAGAAATGGTCTTTTGAATTGATAGGGTAATCTCCGTTCAGTTTGAGAACATTTACTCTTAGTGAGGCCTGCTACTCATTTGTTTTCATTAGCCTTTCCACTCATTATAGAGGTCCTGTGTTGATGGGACACACAGCAGCAGACATTGGAATGACAATGCAGCTGTAGCACGTGCCATGGCTGTAAAATTATATGCACTCACGTCATGATCTATCACTACAGCAACTATACTCTACGGCTGTAACGTGTAACATGTCTTGCTGTAACACACTGTTAGTGCAGCACATACACAGCATGCCCTGTTGGCTGTAACACACTGTGGCTGTAACATGGTTAGTGAGTGAAGCATATCCTGGGGCTGTAACACCCTGTGGCTGTAACATGGTTAGTGATTATAGCATATCCTGTGGCTGTAACATGGTTAGTGATTGTAGCATATCCTGTGGGTGTAACACACTGTGTCTGTAACAGTATTGGTGAATATATCATGCCCTGTGGCTCTAATGCGTTGTGATATATAACAGTCAATAATTGTAGCACAGGCTGTTATTACACATGCTCTGTGGTGATTGTACCTTCTATGATTAGAACATGTATTAGCATGTTCTGTGATTATAGCATGCTCAGTAGTGTTAGTGTGGTCAGTGATTTTAACTTGCTTTGAACATGATATGTGATTGTAGGTGAAAGACAAGTAAGAATGACTGAAAAATGTCATGTGGCTCAAACAAAAATATATAAAAACCTTCTTAAGGCGACCATTTAAGTGTCCACAATGCATCAGTCGTTAAGTCTTATTTGTTTTTTTTTACATTTATGATTAGTGGTCATATCATGATGGTTGTGCCACCTGCATTTTCAAGCTCATTTCAGATTAAATAGACATCTGCTTCGACTCCTGCACAAACGTTTGTCCTTGATGTGAAGTTTATAGTTAAAAATTTTAAAACAAGTAAAGTGTTTCGTCATATTACAATATTCTCATGGTTTTCCATGTGTTGACATGGAAACTGTTCAAGCCTAACCATTAATTGAAAATGGTCATATTTGTAACTTAACTTCAAGGCATCATGAAGATCACTTGGGCTCTTCTTTATGATGTAACATCCGGTCTGTTTTCTAAAATGACATTTAATAAAAGGCCCCATTTCCCAGTTGTGCGTTCTGACATTTGAAGTAATGTAAATTTGTGGACAAATGTTTTTTTTAATTATATTAATGTTTTTAAATCCACAGTGTTTTAATGAGTTTAAAGGTTTCAAACATAGGATTATGCCTAACAAATATTTTTTTTAAATGACTTAAATACCAAGTTGAATAGTTTTCTTGCTCTGCTCATTTGTTGGGACAATTGCACTACTTGACATTTTTTGGACTTGGACCCGCAAAAATGTCAAAACTGCATATTATTATAACATGTTGACAGTATAATGACATTAAAGAGGTTTTCTAAAATAATGTTAGGCATGCTATGTATTTATTAAAGGATTTTTAAAAAATAATGGACTTGGGTGCAAAAATATGCATGTTATATCAATCACCCTTGTAACATGCTTTGTGATGTTAACATGCTAATTGATTATAATATGCTCTATAATGTTAGTATGCTTTGTGATATTGACAGGCTTTGTGGCGTTAGCGTGCTCTGATATTATAGCATGCTCTGTTGTATTAGTGTGGTCTGTGATTATAACATGCTTAGCGGTGTCAGCATACTGATACTTAGCAGTACTGATGCTCAGTAGTGATAGCGTGCTCTGTTATTATAGCATGCTCTGTCGTATTAGTGTGCTCTGTCATTATAGCATGCTCTGAAGTGTTAGCCTGCTCTGTCATTATAACATGCTCAGTGGGGTTAGCATGCCCTGTTATTATAACATGTTCTGTTGTGTTAGCGTGCTCTGTGATTATAACATGCTCTGTAGTGTTACTGTGCTCTGTGATTATAACATGCTCTGTAGTGTTAGCGTGCCCTGTGATTATAACATGCTTTGTAGTGTTAGCGTGCCCTGTGATTATAACATGCTCAGTAGTGTTAGCGTGCCCTGTGATTATAACATGCTCTGTAGTGTTAGCGTGCCCTGTGATTATAACATGCTCAGTAGTGTTAGCGTGCCCTGTGATTATAACATGCTCAGTAGTGTTAGCGTGCCCTGTGATTATAACATGCTCAATGGCGCTAGCGTCTTCTGTTATTATAGCATGATCTGTAGTGTTAGTGTGCTCTGTGATTATAACATGCTCTATTAGGCACATACAGACAATCAACGCACCAATCCGTCAGCACTCTGTGTGCACTGACACCCCCACCCCCTCTCAGACGGTGCCCGTATGGCCACTGAGATGCTCTTATGAATTATTCACTGCACTCACTTAAAAATAAACACAGCCTGCTGTCCACAACCCTGTCCTCTCTCTGTCTGTGTGTTTACTCCTCTCCAGCCACATTCGCTCACTGCAAACGGCCCCCCCGCCACCTTTCAAACACCTCCACCTGTTCCGACCTACTGTCCAGCCTCTCCGTCCTCTCGCCTAACTCCCCAACCCCTCCCCCCATGCTCTCTGCAATTAAGGTGAGCGTCTTTAGACCGAGACACAATGGAAAGAGAGGCAGAGAGGGGACCAACTGTGCAGAAGAGAGGAACGTATAAGAGGATGGAAAGAGAGGGGGCAGGAGATGGCTTGGGAAGCAGATATTACAACAATGACAGACACACACACCCTGGTCATTACCCACAGGCCAATGAACACAACTCTGACCTGTGTGGCAACACACACACTCACACCAGTTTAATACTACTGACAAACATCCACTTATGTAAATTTGCTTATGTAAATCTGGACTTAAGTAATGCCCGCCGTACATGTTATTTAATGGATAGCGCTTACACAAAGCATTCGAAGTACGTTAAGTCCAAGTTGGTGTAGCTGGTACCTGCATCTTCCCAGGTAATACATGTCTTATGCCACGTATGCATCTGTTCTAATTAGTGTAGTGCTTTATACAAATGTGAAGAATTCATTTCATTTACTAAGCATATGTCTTGTTACAATATTTCATGTCAGACTTTTACTAGAGAATTATATTAAAGGCAGCCCCTAGAGACCCATTCCCTATGTCTGTCTTTAAGTCGAACTTGTAGGTAAGTCGTAACAATAATAATAGATAATAATAATACAGTAATAATAAAAGTAACTACAAACAGTGCTGTACTGTACCTTGAGTCAACTAACCGCTCAAGCCGCAAAATGTTTTCATAAGTGTCACAAAGTAGTGCGTGCGTTTGCTATTACGAACCATTGTATTTAACTCAATTTTATAATACAATAGGCTTTATGGGAGTTTGTTCATAAATACATGCTGTCCGTAACTTGGACATTTGTAACCTGCCTGTAATTGTGTAATTTTTTTATACCCGTGTTTCCAACAAATGCCTAGGCTTGGCTAGGTTAAGCTAGGCTTGGCTAGGTTAGGCTTAGCTTGGCTAGGTTAGGGCAGGTTTGGCTAGGTTAGGCAAAGCTTGGCTAAGTTAGGGGAGATTTGGCTAGGTTAGGCTAATCTTGGCTAGGTTAGACTAAGCTTGGCTAGATTAGGGCAGGTTTGGCTAGGTTAGGCTAGGCTTGGTTAGACTATGTTGAATGGTGGGAAAGAAGGGGGAAAAGAAGCCCGCGATACGTGCTTATATGGCGGTGATGCCATCGTTCCCTATGAGTGCCGGGCAGTGTGTGGGGGGGGGTCCTATGGGCGCCCTGGGGAGCCCCCATGGACAGGGCCTTTTGTGGACCGGCCACATCGGTCCTGTTTAAAGGGTGTGTTTGCTTTTCTCTCACTCTGCTGCAGGATCCAGCACGTCTCCAAACATCCGGCCCCAGGGACACACACCCTGGAACAACAGGTCGGCGTGTGCCTGCGTGTGTGTGTGTGGATTATGTTTGTACTACATTGTGGGGGACCATTTTTCAGGTCCCCACAAAGATCTGTGAGTGCAATAAAAACTAAACTTGCCAAAAGTCTCGTATTTTGTTTGGTTATGTATGGTGAAGGTTAGGGCTGCGTAGCTGTTAAAGGTATCATGTTGGGATTAGAATTTTCCCCCATAGAAATGAAGGGAGAGTCCCACAAAGGTATAATTACAAGCCTCTGTGTGTGTGGGGGTGTGTGTGTGTGTGCGTGTGTGTGTGTTGGGGGGGGGGGGGGTTTGTGTGGGGGTTGTGTTGTT
>JAODLD010000111.1:718810-729095 GCA_026781065.1 Mormyrops boulengeri
TCGTCTATCTCGGCCCCCGCGGGGGCGCGGGGGGCGGGGGCCGGGGGGGGCCCCCCCCCCCCCGCGCCGGGCTGTGTGACAGCTGAACACAGACGCCGTTGTGCAGCTCTAATCACAGAGGGGCTTCTGCTGAACCCCCCCCATTGCCACGGAAACGGCTTCATGACAGCCAGCCTGACGCACCGCACTTCATTTCCATAAGTAACCTTACTGAAGGCAGTGGGTCAGGGACAGTGAGCGCGTAGCTAATAGGGAGGCTGTGTTGCTGTGTCGGTGACGCTGCCCAGGGTTCTGCGCTGAGGTGGGGGGGGATGTTCCATCAGGACATACCGGCACATGGGTCTTTTATGGATGAGCCTATTGACCCTCTTAAATGCTGGCTGATTCTGCACGTCGTGGACATTCATACTGTGTGCTGTCCTCTCCAGAACGGTCGAAAGGAGACCCAGGGCTCCCCAGCAGCCAGGCCTGAGTACCAGTCATCAGAGGAGAAGGCGTCCAGAAGGCCATCCCGGTCCCCTCTGAAGAATCCCAACAAATCCAAAAACATGCAGTGCAAAGTCACGCTCCTGGACGGGACCGAGTACACCTGTGTGGTGGAGGTGAGGGGCATCTTCCGGGTTACCGATCACCAAGAGGGGGGTTACTTGAAGTTATTTGAGCATGGAGTTATTTATGAATCTTGAAGTTGCTTTTATGTACTCTGTTTCGCTCTCCATACCCCAGTAGGACTGTGCGATATGACGATATATATCGGATGACGAAATAAAAGCGTCTATCGTTTCATATTATGCTTTATCGTTTATTTCATGGTGTCGCAAAATACAATGTTCATGGCAATACTTCTTCATCATTCGGATGATGGTTTGCAGTGTTGCACACCACCACGTGGGATGTGACACTTCTATGGAAGATTTTATCGTACTTTATTTATTGTGACCCACAGAAGACAGTCCACAAGTATGTACCATGATCCACAAATATTTAACTATATTTTGTGTTGTGTAAAATCATATCCACAAAAATACGGAGAGATATGTACACGTGAAACGTGTTTTGCACATTTGTGGATCACGTCCTGTCTATTTCTGGATTGCGTTACATTTCTGACTTCACTCCTATTGATTTGCGGATTTTTGTCCAGTTCGTGCCACTACGGAGCCCCTAAGACAGGGGTGGCCAATCTTATCCGCAAAGGGCCGGTGTGTGTGCAGGTTTTTGGGGTATCCATTAGGTCAGCTGTTCAAACCCAGGTGTGTGCATACACACCGGCCCTTTGCGGATAAGATTGGCCACCCCTGCCCTAAGAGGTCTGGGTGGGAAAATATTTTTTTGAAATAATTTAGTGTTCACTCATAATCGTTTTGCGATCCCACCACACTTGCCCTCTTGCTATTTGCTGCAATGTGACGGCAAGGATAAACACAAATAATATAGACATGTCCTGTAAAGTGTGCTTTAAGCATCAAACTATGGAGGACAATGTACACCATGTAACTTTCATATAATGTGGTTTTATACATATTAATTGCACTGTGTCACCGGTTAAGCAAGATAGCTGAGGTATTGGTCAGGGGCACACTGAAAGTTTTAATTTGCCTTTACTTCATGGAAAGAACGTAAATTAAGAGAATAATCCCAGCGCCTACTGACTTATCCTTGGAGTTCAGTGTGTTTGCCTGTGTAACGCCCCCCCTGGAATTTGAATTGGCCAGGAGTGCTGGTTTCCCATAGTACTCACATGGTCTGTTCCCTTTTGGTCTGTTCTGGTCACTGTAGTCTATGGTGTTAGTGTCTTAGGTCTGCTGCTCATCAAATGGAAAGGCAATACGCATGCTCAAGTTTCATATGAGGACATTGGAGATGCATGGTTTGAACCATGGCTGTTCTCTGAGCCGCTCGAGTACCCTGAGCTGCCGGCCAACTTGTTCTGAAACAGAATGCGTTATAAATGCACAATAAGTAGTCTACAATCATGACAAAAAGGCCCCTTAACAGTTTTTACCTGCGGAAGGCATGCAGGCCATGGTGAATGTGTTTGGTGTGTTTGGTGGGATGCAGAAATCCTGCATCAAGATACACGTCCCGTAGACTCCTCGCTCACTGCTACAATAGCACCGTGCTTTGCTGGACGGCACCCTGTCCCAGCGTGTCCATTCCCTTCTTTATACTCTTGGTCCTGTTGCATCACGACTACATTTTAGTCAGTAGCTGTGTCTGACACAGGGTCAAAACATGGACATTATCAATTGAACGGCAAGCAGCAGATGGCTGCGGCCAAGTGTTCCGTATCCAGGCGTTCCCATTTTATTTAGGTTCCGACAGCTGCACGGTGTGTTCCTGCACGGCTTGCGGATCCACGCTGGCCACGCTTGGACTCTCTGGGTCTCTGCCAATGCAGCCGGGGAACGTGTCGTCGACCGGAGTCCCTTTGGCCCCGCCCATCAAATCGCCTGCTATAAACGGCACTCATCAAAGTTTTCCTGCTCTGTAGACAGAACGAAAAAAAAAAAAAAAACCAAGCCTCGAAAACCAATCTACTTTGCACTGCTTTCCGACCCGCTGCGGATTTGAAAAGATTAGCATTAGCGTCGAGTTGAAAACCCGACGAGCACTTGTCGTCCCAAAAAGGAAGTGAGTGATGTCATGGATTTAGCGCAAGGATGGGCCTGTTGCCAAGTGCACATCATTCTACCTGATTCTAAATAATTAGTCCAGGAAGCTGATTTGGTTAAGTAGCTGTAGGATGTTTCTGTTGTGTGATTTAAAAATGGCCACGTTAAGCTGACCGCCATGCCTCAGGTGGCCCTGAATTATCGCATGGCCCCGCCCTCCTGACAGCACTGCAGCCAATCTCGCCTCTGCACATTCTCCTGCTTTAGTCAGTCCTACCCCATCACCTGGAAGTCACAATGCTTTCGCATTCTTAATGACCCCTTGGAGCTGATTTGAGCATGCGGCGTGCTGAATTAACGAGTGAGGGCAGTTCCACAGAACCACGGGTCAGGGTGGATGAAGTCGGTGAACCTGGAGGAGAGTCCAGTGGGACCCTTTATTCAGAAATGAATAACTGACCTTGGATAAACTTATAAACATATTATATTGCTTTGGTCTTTTTATATTAACCAAGTTTCATATATTTCATAGCTTTTATATCTTTTTCTATGCATAAGTTGTGCTGCCTTTTTTGCTTCTGAGTTGGAGAGCTGCAGGTTGGTATGAAAGCTTAGAGTTGAAATAGCATCTGGGTTGCAGGCACACCTCTGTAAGCTGAGATCTGGGTGTTAAATGCCCTGGAAGATGCCAGGCATATCTATAGCCCTGAGCCCAGCTCGCAGTTGAAAGGGAGATGGGTGTTGAGTACCGTTCTCTGTCCTTATGAATGAGGATTTCATCGTCCGCTCACACAAATTTTCAGGTGTCATGTGGGCAGTTACTCACAAAAGTAATCCATCACAGACAGAGGTGGAAAGTTCAGGTCCAAAAAGTACAAATCCAGACCAGGGTTTTGTTTTAACCCACTGGTTGAGTACTCTGTGACTGTGACTCTTTATACTCAACCAGTTGGTTGAAACAAACCCTTGGCCTGGATTTGTACTTTTTGGATGTGAACTTTCCACCTCTGTCTGTACTGGATTTCTTTTGTGAGTATATCCCCCAACTCTGTGTGTGTGTGTGTGTGTGTGTGTGTGTGTGTGTGTGTGTGTGTGTGTGTGTGTGTGTGCGTGTGCGCGCGTGGGTGGAGGGGGTTGCAGCAATTCAGATTCCGCCTCCGTTTCGCTCCCCTCTGCGATTTGCTCGGTGGGGAGCCTGTGATTGCCGATCCGTTGCTCTGGCGACGCGACGCCGGTCTTTCAGCCATCGCCTGCGAATTTGCCAGTAACTGTGTGCATTGTCTGGATGTTGCCGGTGAGTACTGGTGACGCGCTCATCCACAGATGTGACCGCACAAAGACCTGCGCTGAGCATCGTTAAGAGCTGTATTGGTCTCGCCTCACTCACATGGTTCCATTGAGTGTAGACAAGCTGAAAAATTTAGAACTTCTTAATACCCTGAGTGATCATTTCAGGAATGCACACGCTTATGCAGTCAGAACGTGTCATACCTACCAGATAGCAAGATACCCTAACCGGAATTCCTATTAGGGCAGCATGTTTGTAGTAGATATATCTGCATGGTTTGAATGTCTGGCAAATGGCTTTGGTTGGAATGAGCATGGTGTTCTGTTACTTACAGGGGGGGCTTAATTTGCCGTGGTCCGCTGTGGTCTCCATGAATCGGACTGCTGTCATGCAAACCTATGTCTTGAGACAAAGCTATGATATACTGCTTATCCGGAGCATGGTCGTGGTGCCGTCCGGACCATAACAATCATGGGGCCGACGTATGGCGGTGAGGAGATCGCTGCTCCTCGCAGATGCTTATGCGTTCTGCTTTTATCTCCACACGAGAGAACTCCCGTTTTCATGGTTGATTATCTCGATGTGACTCATGGCTCGCTTCCCCACTGTCTCAGGCTTATGTCATTTGTGTTTTATATGGTCTCTCCAGTAATGAACAAGGCTGTTTGAAACTGCAAAGACCTGAAAACGGGAAGAATTTGGGAGTAATACAGGACATGGTTGCAGTGGTTAGGGACGCGCACTTATAATTGAAAGATTGCTGGTTCGAATCGCCGACCAGCAAGGCACCAGGAACCCTGAGGAACCCTGCACACGGTACCGCCCCCAAGCACTGCTCCACGGGCGCTGAATTAGCTGCCCCCTGCTATGTCACATATGGGTTAAATGCAGAGGAAACATTTCGTTGTTGTGCACTGTATGCTGTGGTGTGTCAACAATGACCACTAATCACTTTCCCTTCCTCCTCCTACTTCGCCCATGCCTGGAGAACTGAGCCTTATACACGGAACAGATGACAGGTTTGGGCCGGGTGGGGGTTAAGGTTGTCATTGTTGGGATTAGGGTTTTTCCCCATAGAAATCCCCACAATTCAAATATATATATATATGTGTGTGAGTGTGTGAGTGAGTGAGAGAGCTGGTATCTCTGTCTGTTTGCTTGTATGAATTTGGTTAAGTTTTCACAATATGATTCTGCACCGTTTTTCAATTTCCAGTGTTTCGAAAAACCCCAAATGGCTTATTGAGCTTTTCAAGGTTGTTTTAATGGTCTGTACTATTTTATGGTTATTTATGAAGTGTTTATATCTTGGCTTAATATCCATATTCTCTTGCCATGAATATAGCCCTAGTTGCTGGCATGGTGTTAAGTCAACACAACATAACACAGTGTATATTGAGGTCTGTGTTATGGAGATCTGTTGCATGTTGGACACCCTTTCCCTGTATGGGTGTTGACTGTGGCTCTCAGGCAGATTAATTATGCTGCTGATCCTGTCCCACACGCCATCCCACGTTGCACCATCCTCTACTTTCTGCATCTTTCGCACTGTGACCTCAGCCATCCGAAGTAAATCTGCATTTTATTCTCATTGAACAGAAGCGGGCCAAAGGCCAACTCCTGTTTGACAAAGTGTGCGATCACCTCAACCTTCTGGAGAAGGACTACTTTGGTCTGACGTTCCGGGACATGGAGAACCAGAAGGTGCCGTCTCCGCACTTGTCTTATGAAGGCTGGCATGTTTGGTTTGATTTTTTTGTTCGTAATGATCACTGGTATGTTCGTTTTGCAGAACTGGCTGGACCCTGCCAAGGAACTGAAGAAACAGATAAGAAGTAAATCCCTAGCTGTCACTGGCCCCTTTCAATGGCTTCTGTACATCATTTTGACCCCCGAGAAGCTCACTTTGTGTTATTGTACGCAAACTATTACAGGTGGCGCATGGAGTTTTGCTTTCAATGTGAAGTTCTACCCTCCGGACCCTGCACAGTTATCAGAGGATATCACAAGGTGAAGGCCCCAGAGCCCAGCCCCCAAACCTGCCATAGAGAATCTATGTTGTGCGGGAATTGTATATGAAGAGAGCCGATCAGAAAGTGGGCGTGGTGTCTCGGCCTCTGATTGGTCTAATTCTGTGAATGGCCGTCCAATAGGGCTACAGAGATTACTGTTATTTGCCATGATTCACCTACTTTTTTATATACAGGTACTAAAATGCCTTTTGTTATATACAGAATAGCTGTGCAATTTTTTTTTGCTTTTGTAAAGACGTGTTAGTCGCATCTACTGTTAGGCAATATTATACATGTAAATTTAGCTAAATAAAGCCCCTTTTCACCACATTGTGTTATCAACATTTAACTAAACAAAGCACTGATGTTTGGTACCTTTCCCATTTTTACAATTTCATGCTTGGGTTCATCTGTTATTAACCCTCAGTAGGTTTTGAACTGCAATGCCCAGGCACTGGAGGTTTACACACAGCCACCAGGGATCGCTGTACTGATCAACGCTCCCCGGTTCCTCAGGTATTACCTGTGCCTGCAGCTACGTGACGACATCGTGTCGGGCCGCCTGCCCTGCTCCTTCGCCACACATACCGTCCTGGGCTCCTATATGGTCCAGTCGGAGCTGGGGGACTACGACCCGGAAGAGCTGGGCGCCGACTATGTCAGCGAGTTCCGCTTTGCGCCCAACCAGACTAAGGAGCTTGAGGAAAAAGTCATGGACCTCCATAAAAACTACAAGTGTGTGGCTTTCTCTCTCATGTTAATTTCTGTTGGATCACCAATCAGGGAGTCAGACAGCAAGTCACTGTGGAAACACTTTCATTTCCATGTTCCTCAGGTTCCCATATCACATATCGAGTTAGCCTAATGGGCTAGTCTAGTGGATACAAAGGTTTGGTATATGGAAGGTCACTGTTTGAGTTTGGGTGATGCTGTACGTCATGAGTCATTGATTGCGTTTGACACGAATAGCCCTGCTTTAGTTGAAAATGGGATTCATGCCCAGGGGTTTCCGGAATAGCCCACCCCTGGTCACAGTCTCTGGCAGCAGACGGGTAAAATTGGAGATAAGGTTGAGTTTCAATGGGATTATCGCCCAGTATGGTGCTCATTGTCACTCACCACAAGAGGATAGAGCCGCCAAATCCTAAAAGTGGTTGGGTGATGTCTGCTCTTCGGAAGCGGTTTACGAATTGTGTGCCTGATTCGCACAGGATGGTACAGGTGGGGAAAGCCATCCTCTGCTTAGATGTAGGAGTGTGGACAGCACAGTAAGTCCCAAGCACAGCACGGTAGGGCTGACATGTGGGAAGCACAGCAACCAGGCTCCTCTCTCTCTCCGTTCTCCCCAGAGGAATGACGCCCGCTGATGCAGAAATGCACTTCCTAGAAAACGCCAAGAAGCTCTCCATGTATGGAGTGGACCTCCATCACGCCAAGGTAAGGAAGCCTCTCTGGGCACCAGGAAAGATGGCGGTGGCAGTCACACACTGCAGTTGTTCACAAAAGCGACAGCATGTGGCACCTTTGATCATGTACCTAGCTGCTGTTGACATGGTCTGTAATAGGAAGACCCAGGGACCATACCCTGTTCTTTGGACGGTGGGATTTCTCTGGAGAAGGCCTGTTGACCCTCTAAGTGCCGTATCATTGGTTTTTGGCTCGCCAGTGTCTGCGTGCTGCCCCCCCACGGTGCCCCTTCTCAGCGAGGGTGGGGTTGGCAGCGCCCATGTTGGCCGTTAGACACAGTACTTGCATGCAGCAAGTGCTATCAATCATGTGTGTCTCACACCATGTCTCTCTCTCTCTCTATATATATATTTTTTTTATTTATTTATTTTTTCTTCTCTCAACCTCTTAATGACATTAAAAGAGCTTATTTAACCAAATGACAACCCATCTTAGAGATAATTAAAAGCTTTTTTGTTCAGACAATGCCTGGGGAAACTTCTGGAAGTAGCGCTGGTCTGTCGTGTGGGCTATCCTGTTTGTCTTGTCTGCTGTCGTCACTGTGATGCCATCTGAGCTTGTCTGTACTTTTAAAGATGCTCACCCACATGCCTCTAAATTAGGACAGACTAGCAGATCTGGGGTTTAAGTCTGCGCTATAGAAGTATCTAGCCGTGAAATATTTACAAGTCATTGGTTCTCATAGAGTGTTTTGGTAAAAATGCATAAGTAGGAGCAACATTTCCCTTCGTTTGGTTAGATCAGTCTGTGTCTTTTCTCTTTTCTTGCCAAATGGCCTAGTTGATAGGAAGCATCTTTGAGTGCTTGGCTCCAGCTAAGAGGGAGGTAAGGCTGCATTCTGTGTGTTTCTGTGTCAGATGGTCCTTGTGCATGACCATAGAGTGTAGACCTCATCATCCCAGCGGCAGCACATGCGCTGAAGTGCCGTGGCTGGATTTCTGTTCCCAGAGGGCTAGTGTGATGAGGACAGGGTCCCTGCTCAGACTCTCCACCCATTCACGGTTCAGACCCGCAGAGGACTCACTCCTAAGACCCCCCCCCCCCCCTTCATCATGCACTCCAGTCATTTGGGGCAATCCCTAACTTAACCCCATCCTGTATGTCCCTCCACAGGCGTTTGGTATTGATGTACATCTCTGGATGGGTTCGACAGCTTCTCCTTCCTCGCAGTCACTGAGTACAGCCTGTAAAACAGCAAAGCAACAGAGTAAACAAGTCAAATTGCTCGAAGCCGTGTCTGACATTTCCGTGGTTCTGTATTCTCTTTGGCGGAGAGCGCATCAAGGTGGCGTCGGCTGATGGGCACGCCGTGAATAAACAAATAAGTGTGTGTGCGTGCGTGTCTAAAATGCCGTCTAGTCATTTCAGACAAAATTCAGGCATAATGTGCCTTTCCTCCTTTTTAAATTACGAAAAATGCACATTATATGAATATAATTTGAAAGCCTATTTTCTGTTCTTTGCCGGACATTGACACTTGTAATTTGAACATACAGTTAGTGCAATTTTCCTGTGGCGTGCAAAAAAAAACAGTGTTTGTCTGTAGCTTCGAATCGTGAATATCAGGTGTCCGTCTGAATAGTGGTTGCTGAAACCTCGTTTTGATTTTGAGCAGTGTTGTTTCTAGCCCCTAAGGGCCTCTACCATTAGGTATCTGCTTTGATCTGTTTTTCTGGTTTTGGCGAGTTCTCAGTACTCTCCGATTTCAGCTTACTTGGTGAAGGAATTGGGTGCTGTTGACACTCAGCCAGCCATAATATGGGAATGACCGATGAGAACCCATTCCCCAGTCATAACCTCCTCCCCATACTGAACCTGTTGATCTTTGTCACATGGAGCTCAAAGTAATTTTGTGGGTTGTGTGTGGGAGGACAGACGGGCGAAGAAATGACCGGCACTTGTGTCCACAGGACTCTGAGGGTGTCGAGATAATGCTCGGGGTCTGTGCCAGCGGACTGCTCATCTACCGTGACCGGCTGCGCATTAACAGGTTCGCCTGGCCAAAGGTTCTCAAGATCTCCTACAAGAGGAACAACTTCTATATTAAGATTCGCCCAGGGGAGGTAAACACCGGTCAATTCGGTCGCATTCATAATCAAGACTGAAATAGTTCAAAGAATATATCCCTTGCTTTCTTGTTCTGCATGGTTGACTTGCCATGAGAATCATACACGCTTTTTGAGTATCCAGTTGCTAAGCATACTTCTGTTCAAGCAACTGTGTTACTTTTTTGAGTTTAAGTCCCAGTACAAAGGCTCACATCCTGTGGCTTGAGAACTTAATATCAAAGTGTAAGATCTGTATTATTAAGGCTGTTTTTTGTGTTGCGGTTTTCTTGAATGCTTCTTATCCGGTAGAAGAGAAAGAGCTTGATGGCTCTCTATCTCTGGAGAAGGCCTTGAGAGAGGGTTGCTATTTCTCCTTGTCTGCCAAACACAGCAGCCAAGTAAAATGAGAATGTTTTTCCTGTTGTTCTTCGTCCCTGGGTGGTTGATGAATGTTGTTACACCATCAACCACTATTTACACAGCAAGTGCTCAAAACCTGGGCCTGCTGTCAGAATCCTGCTACCAAGTAGTGTCGGCTTATGGGAGTTTTACTTGCACAAAAATGTTCTGAGGGCAGAAGGAAAAATGATTGGTTCAGAGAGAGAACCAATCGGATTGTAAAAGAGGTAGGTCCAAGCAACTAGAGGATGCGGGACCAACCTATCAAATGTCTTGGTCCCGCTTCCTCCAGTTGCTTAGACCCACCTTCTCTACAATGTGGTTGGTTATCTCTCTGAACCAATCATTTTTCCTTCTGCCCTCAGAACATTTTTGTGTAAATAAAACTCCCACAAGCTACTGTAGGCTTTTCCAACCCTAAATGCCTAGCTGTCCCCATTGTCTGTTGTATTGCCC
>JAODLD010000111.1:733366-771295 GCA_026781065.1 Mormyrops boulengeri
CCCCACCCCATCTCCCCCGACCCCCTGTCCCCAGAGCTGTCCCTTCCTTCCTCAACGGTGTCGTCCGCTCGTGTGCGGCGGAGGCGTAGGGGGGGTTCCCGGCAGCGAGCCGTGTCAGTTAGCCCCGCCAAGAGCGGCGCGGGCTGCCGGTGGCGGCAGGCATGCGCGGACCGCCGGGCGGCGCTCCTGGAAGAGCAGGCCCTACTGCTGTCCGCCCGCAAACAGCGGCTGGACCCCCGGAAGGGCGGCACCCTCTTCTCCTTCTCCCTGCACCTCCCTGATCTGTCTACCTTTCTGGACGAGGACGGCTACCTCGCCTTTCCCGACCTGTCTGAGATCCGCCTGCTCCCTGAGAGCGTGCAACACCTCCTTCCCATCCGCTCGCCCTCTCTCATCCCCTGCTTCCTCTTCATCTTCTTCTTCTTGCTCTCCACCTCCTTCTCCGTCCCCTACGCCCTCACGCTCTCCTTCCCCCTGGCTCTGTGCCTCTGCTTCCTGGAGCCCAAGGCGGCCTCCTTGGGCACCTCGCTTGCCCAGGGCCTGAATTACAGTTCAGAGGAAGAGGTGTGTCCCTCAGTCCGAAACGCACGGCAGCTCCGCAGCCTCGTCAGTGCCTCAGTCCTGACCCGTGTCAGTGCTATCTCAGTGCTCCTTACTTTCAGAACCTCATCTCTGCCCCGCTGCTCGATATCGGAGCTCTAAAAACCTCCCGGCTCCTCCTGTTTTGCTAGAGATGTTTGTCATGTGTTCGGTGAGGGTTACACACAAAGTTTGGCTTTTTGGTTATTTATTAATTAGAAATATAATGAGGTAAATGTTTAATGACTCTTTCTGCACTCACAAATTTAAAATATCTTCTGAATAATATCCTACAATCTTTCCAGACACACAGCTGTAAAATGCATCGCTAGTAACCAACTAAGAAAAGCACCCACAAACCTCTGAAAAGTTACTTTTTCCATAAAAACCATTTAATACTGCGAAAGCTCATCTTTCGTACTGAATTTCACATGCCGTTGTTTTTATCAATATGGCAGTTAAAAGCAAAATGTAAAATTCCACTGTAATTTATGCAAATACACTTTGTGCCAACCCTTAATCAGCCTGCGCGTTAAATCCATCGCAGTCGTCATCCCATGGACTGAAAGCACCACGGCAGCAGCTGCATGAAGCACACATTGCGACATGCCCATGTTGTCTGTCCTGTGTAGGAGTTTCTCTGCATTGCGACTTGCCAGCGGCGGGCTCGCCCAGTCAGGCCATATTAAGCCCAAGACTGGCTTACGTTTGCTCGAAACTAAACAAAAGCAGTTCCCCTTCGAAGAAGAGCGCCACCTTGTGGAGGCGCCGGCTGTCTCCTTGACGGAATATCCCGCCTGCAAATGCTGTGCTACCTTGGATGGCAAGCCCGCCCCCTTCCTGAACGCCAAGACAGCTGCTGATTGGCTTATTGCGGCGCTGCGCATGTGTCCCTGGCCAAACGGCGTCACCGCACGTGGCAGAGTTGATGCAGATAGACTGCTCCACCGGTGCTCCCATTATATATATGGCTGGTAAAGAGGGGGCTCTGAAAGTCAGGTGACTGCTTTAGCGGAACAATATTTCCCGGTTTATAAATGCATAGCCCAGTATGATATGTAAGGACAACGGTTAGCCATTCTGAGGCTGTCTACCTCCAAAACATTAGCGAAAGGAATGTCTCTTAAAATTGGGCATGGGATGAAGTTCAGCCGAGACTCGGGCACCTGGCTTTTCAGATAAAGTCCAGCAACAGGGTTCTTGTAGGTTTGCCTCCAGGCTTTATTTATATGAGACTGCAGTCCATTGTGTCACATGATCAAGTCCCCAAAGATCCAAACTTCCTCTGAGTCTGTCTGCAAACTTCAGCTTGCCTGTCTCATCTTCCATGGTGGCCGTCCATCTCTTACTTGCCTGTTTGCCTCTATGCCAGTCCCATCCGTGAACGTGAGTCTGTGTGCCCAGGCTGCTGTTCGCTGTGTACGTGAGCCACTGATGAGACGGGTTTTCTCTCTGTTTCCCCGCCTTCCATTCGGATCCCCCCCCCCTCCTACGTTACCTTGTCTGGTAAAAACCTAAAACAGACTGACAGTGAGCAGACTGACTTTGCGTGCGACGGAGAAACGACGGCCACGGAGGTGTGTACGTCCGCTGCTCCCGCCGGCTCCACACCCCCTGACGGGAGGCTCATGTGGTCCTGCATGTGATGCTAAATCGATAGGCTAACAGAAGCCAGGGTTTATTCTTAGCCGCCGCGGTGATGCACTTAGGTGTTTCCTCTTTTCTTAGCGTGTGTCCGTAAAGGACGGGGGATAATGTTTGCTACCGACTTGGTGACCATTATCAGTGTAACTCTGGGAGATACCACTGCTAACCACCAACCTTCGGCCTGCCAACATACTTTCATAACCATTGAATTAGATGACCTTTGTCGTAATTCTGTTCTGGTTTTAATACGAGCTTTAGTGACAAATGACATGAGAGGAAATCGTTTATATACCCTATTACAGAAATACCCTGTTTTTCAAACATTCATCAAAACATTTAGATTATTTCTGTTGTTTTTTCACCCGCGACTAAAGTTGATCTTCAACTAATGTGCCTTGAAGCGAAATCAGCATAAAAGTCTCTATTGCAAAGGAATGAGATTCATAAAAGCCTAAAGAAGGAAGCGAAATAGAGTTACCATTTGAGTCAATCATGCAAGTTTTGCTTTATTGTATTACGCATAAAAATGTATGAGAGGCTGTGGCAGACAGGAAGTCTCCAGAGCCTCTCCAGTGAGGGGGGGGGTCAGTGTACTGTCTCTGAGGCTCAGGGTGTGTCTCTTGCAGCCTGAAGGCTTCCTCAGCGGATCCCGATAGGCTATTTATTGCACAGTCCTGCCTCTGTCCTCACCACGCTGTGTTCTCTCCCATTTCAGTCCTGACTCTGCCTCTAACTCTCTTCTTCTTTCTCTGCTTTTACTCAATGCTTTCAGTCGGACCAGGAGGAGGAGTCAGAAATAAGGACTCAGGTATCCGGGGCGCTGTTTTGCTCAGCCAGTTACAGGCCCTTCTCTTCCGTTGTGGAGTCACTGTGAGATGTTTAGGGATGAGACCTAGATGTGTAGGGGCAGTAAGAATTTAATGTTTTTTGTTTATTTATTTTTTTGTGGAAAGAAGAAGTGGCATGTGACCCAGGTTCTGGTCCCATAGAATATTCATCTCGAGATGCACGCCTGAAACCTGAAACCATACGTTTGAATTTGTCCACTTAAGCATCTCCCCACTCCTCTCTCTCTCCAGTATAGCTTCATAAGGCGAGTGAAAGGGGACAATGTATTTGTGAAACACAGTAATCTTATGTTAGAGGTTTGTATGCGGCAGGATGCATGCAGAATGCTTTCTTTTGAGAAGCTGAACCATGTACGTTAACATTAACTGCATGGAGACCTGATGTCTCTCTGAGATTTTTAAGAAAACAAACTGGTTGCTAACTGTCTTTGTAGTATGTATTTTGGTTGCAGTGTTTTAATAAGCTAATGCCATTTTTTACATGAGGTGTGCTTGAGACTTAACACCTGGGTATTTTGGATGTAAACACTAGGATTCATTGTTGTGAACTGCTTGTGTTTAGCCTTCCTGACTCTATAGAAGGCATGCTTGTTTTAGTACTTATTGAGGCCAGTGTAGTGGTCTAACCCAGTGATTCCCAATCCGGTCCTCTGAGAACCCACAGTCTGGCTGTTGTGTATATGGCACAGTCAGATGGCTGTTGTGTATATCCATGTTTTTCCTCTCTCCGAGCTCCCTGCCAGACAGTCCACATTTTTGCTCCCTCCTAGATGCAAAAAAGTGGACTGTCTGTGGGTACACAAGGGCAGGATTGGGAAACACTGGTCTAACCTATCAATAGCTGAAGTTATACAGCACATCTGAGTGGTCTCTGCTCCATCATCTGTGCTGCCTCCTTTAAAATTAACACCCTATGCGTTTGTGTGGATTTTTTCTTCCCTCCTTAATTTTTAATCGATGGTTGGCCAGGAATCTGCAACCCCAGAGGAGCTTGTCAAACGGCAGACCAATATAAGCGAGTTAAAGAGGTCATTTTTGGAGACTGGCTCGGACACTTCCGGGCTCACGGAATGGGAGAAGAGGCTGTCCGCGTCCCCCGTGAGGTCCCCGAGGCTGGATGATGCACCCATGATCGAGCCCCTCACGCCCGAGGATGTAAGCTGCAGTGCTGATCTGAGCAGGACTGCGACTTCACCGTGCTTCTCGGTTTCCGTTATGATCTGGGTGTCGCTAAGCAGCCTGCGAGGTGGTAGGAAACTAAGAAATTAGAACCCTCTGGTTGTTTTATGCCCTTGAAATGAAGGACTTCAGAGTCTGACGCTCCAGTAGATGGGTCCGATGCTTTGGCACGCAACTGTGCGACTGTCTGTCACGATTTCTGGCTTCCCAGCCAAACTCCTCATTTCTCATTTGCTCTGCTTGTTCACATTAGACAAACATGCTCATTCTTAAACATGAAGCAGCCAGATGAGATGGGATTTGATGGTGAAAGAAAGATGGGGTAGCGCAGGGGTGGCCAATCTTATCCGCAAAGGGCCAGTGTGTACGCAGGTTTTTGGGATAACCTTAAGGTCAGCTGTTCAAATCCAGGTGTGAGGACTCTTCAGCCAATCAGTCCACTAATTAGTAATCTAATTAGGGAGTAGCAGCGAAAACCCACATACACAGCGGCCCTTTCAGGATAAGATTGCCCTCCCCTGCAGTAGAGTATGTTAGAGCTTTGTCTAACAAAGGATAATCTGATAGGATTACCATATAGAAGATTTCAGATTATTGTAGTGTATGGTAAAATGTGTATCTTAAACATGTATTCATTAGCTCGTCATTGAAAGCATCCATTATTTCTTTGTTTCTTTGTCTCTCTCTCAAATCTTGATGGCTGTTGTGTATATAACCAAAGACTGCTGAAGTCACGTACTCCTATAAAAGTGCATGCCCCAGAATTTGCATCGCTTGGGATTCGTGCTCAGTTAAACGAGAGGTGTCCCAGAAACGCAACTCTGACCAGCACCGATTTTGTTCTTTGTTTGGTCGCTCAGTCTCTCTTCTGCATCTGCAGACCAAAGAAGACTCTAAAGCAGCCAACGCGGACCTCCTGAAGCACAACGCCAGTGTCCCTGACGGCAAACCTGCCCAGGTAAGGAGCCTTTGGCCACTGATCCCAGACCTGTGCACGCTGACTTTCTCATTACTTCCTGTATGTAGGCTGTTGCCACCAGGTTGTAAAGGGGAGCGATTCTTTGGTGACAGCTGCCAGTCAATCAGTCACGAACAGCATGGTGGGGTGTGGGGGGTGTCCATCGTTGTCTTTGCCTTGAGCAGCTCTAAATTAGACCAGGGAATACAGGACTGATAAGGAAGTGGGTTATCAGAATAAGGAGTTTCGAGTTTCCCCTCCTCTCTCACTAGGCACAGGTGAGCTTTCTATAAGGAAAGCAGAAAAGCGTATTAAATCTAAAACTTTTTCAATGATCAGGTTCCTCTACCAAAATCAATAATATGACTCAGAGATTCGGCAAAATCCAATTTCAGTGAAGCCATCCGCAGCTACAGTGTGTCTCGCTGCGCTTGTTTCGTCCACAGAATTCATGCATAGTGTCTTGGTTTGAGGGACTTTACACGTTTTCTGTCAGTTTGGCGTGTGAGGATTTAGAGCCGCAGTTTCACACACAAACCAACGAGTGCAAGTGTGCAGCCACATAGGAGAGCCATAGGAGAGCACCCGTCTCTGTGCGCCGAGGGAACAGAAAGCCCCCATCTTACCCACTGACCAGACCCGCTGTCAGTGCTTGGTTGTATGATTAGGGCAGTGTTTCTCAACCTGGTCCTCGGGGACCCCTAGACGGTCCAGGTTTTTGCTCCCTCCCAGGAGCAAACTCTGAACTGTCTGGGGTCCCCCAAGGATCGGTTTAAAAAACACTGGATTAAGGAGCTTTATTTATGGAACATCATGGGAATATTGATTCTGCGTTACTCAGGTTTGCTGATGGGGAAAATTTGTGGTTTACATACTGATTTATATAAGCTTAATGTTACCGATGTGCTGCAAAAGCTTTAGTCACTCGTATGTTATCTGTGACACTAACAGCGATGACAGATTCATTAGTGATGATAAAGTACTTTAGTTTCATCCTAAGTCTCCCTTTCGGTACATGGCAGAGCTTGTTTGTTAGACGGTCAGATGAGCCATTTAACTTTGAGTGACAAGGGACATGGTGGCACTTTCAAATGCATGGTTGCATCTCACTCCTGACCTGTGTTTGTCACATTCCGGATATTTGTTTGGAATTTTAAGTGACTATCATGTGGCTTTCCAAACATTTCACCATTTCTTTTGTCTTCCCTTCTTTCCTAATTTAATTTCCATGAAGATCTGACAGCTATCTTGTCACATAGCTTCTTGCAATTTTTCTATGCTTAAAATCAATAGTTTCAGCAAATTAATCTGGTTTTTATATCTCACATGTAGGATTCTATTGTGTGCATTACTGTAAAGAAAGTCCCTCCCAAGGTAGCAGACAAGAAAACCGTTGTCGGCTATAAAGTAATATCTGTGACTAGCGCTATGTCTGACCAAGTGCGAGAAGGTGATGAAACCTTTGAAGATGCTTCCAGTGAGGCAAGTTATACAGAGGAAAAGATGAAACAAAAAACACAGACCCTGGGAAGGTCCTATGACACCCGATCAGGAAAAATTGTCACCATGACGACTTGTAATGATGACGAATCGGATCAATTCACCTCACCGGAACTTAAAAGGACAGCAGAAAGGTTGTCAACGGTGAAAATCATCCCTGTGAGAGTTGAACCTGAAATCCTGGTGCCCCCGGCTGGCCACGAGAGAGGCATGCTGGGGGCCATCGAGGAGGCCGAGACGCCTTCACCTTCCGAGGACCGTGAAGTTGGCACCACGTCGGGCAGAGTAATAGAGGAGAAGAGGCCTGAAGCAAAACTGCTACAACAGGATGTGCCTCGGAAGGTCTTTGGCACCCAGGAAGTTCAAGGAGATCAGCAGATGACCTTAACGACATCCCCTTACGCCTCCAAAATGTCTCCTGTACTCAGAGGGGTGGTAGGACACGAGACCTGACTCCCACCCCCTTACCCTGAAATGTTTTACCTCCCTTATTTTGACCGTTGCATGATTTAGGCCAGAACATCCATTGCCTGAATCCCCCTTGGACCTTTGGCTTCTGTGAAATCCTCCAACCTGGTATTGCGTGTGATAGAACATGCAAATTAATATTATTTTTTTGTGTTTCTTCACCTCCATTATTGGTTCTGCGTTGACGAGCACAGCTTCTGCTTTCAGAGTTTCGCGGTGGCAGCTTTGGGATGCACCATCCATATATATTAAGCGATGACCTGCACTCCAGCTGTCTGGCACTGCTTTAGATACCTCTGTGCTGTAGCCTCTCTTCCGCTCTACGTTGTCCTGCTCTGCTGCTGACTTGTAATTTTTTTTGCCTTATTCATAAGAGATTTTGCAGCTTTTTCTTTGTAAATTAATGAAGGCTTACATACATTTGTTCGTAACCTGATTTATCACCCCTTATCAGTCTTTATGTGAACTGTGCATTTAAGAAATTCCAGTAAACCGTAATGAGAGAGTCTGAACAGGCTACATATAATGGAAGCCGTAGATTATGGAGTCACGGGTACCAGCAGTTTGGATATGGGTTGCTTACAGATTTGGGCCCGCTGATAATCAGATTCTAATCAGATTCCACATTTGGATGTACTGTCCGGAGGTAGCTTTTTGCTCACTACTGCCCCCCAGCTGCTGAAAAGCTTGCCTCTTAACTGCAGTGTGCTATGTGTCTCTGAGGATGCATGCCATCATTTCCCACTGTGCTACAGCATCTTGTTCTTTCTATTTCTAACTGAGATTGTGCTGCTCTCTCTGGCTTACTTTTTTGCTGGTGAAATAAATATTGATGCTTGCAGAGCTTTTCTGCCCCCGCCTGCCCCCCCCCCCCAAAAAAAAAACTTGCAGGATGCATGAGCAAGTTCTGTAATGTAAAATTGTCCTGCAGTGCTGTGGACGTCCTGAGGTGTGGCGTTTCATTTAGTCACCTACTGGCCCACATGAATAAGCACGTTTGCCCCCCCCCCCCCAGGGGCCAAACTGAGCTTTGGGGGTCACCTTTGCCACCTGCAGTACCATGGTGTGCCATCTGCTGTTTATAGATATTTCATTTTAGCATGTACAGCCATGGTCAGTCTCTGTTTTGATGTGCAGGCTTTGCCTTCCCTTTTGTGCATATATTTGCATACATTACTGCTGCAGCATCCTTTTCATGAAGTTGCAGTCATACTTCCATCCCCAATTGCTGGTATCCCTTTTGGTATGAAACGTAACGCATAGTCAGGTGATAGTTTGACTGCCAGACGCCAGTGTCTCAGGCTTGTAATGTCCCGCTGCTCATTCAGCCAGTCCTGGACAGCGACAGCTTCATTGAGTGTTTGCTCTTCTGCCAACCAGGGGATATCTTGGTCTCTCTGTAGGATATCCCTGACTTCATACCCTGGGGTTAGATAACAGAACGCCGGGCTTCTCTCACATAAGCTCTTATGAATAAGTCCAGAATTACATCCCCCTGTGACTTGAGAAGTCTGCCTTCCTTCCTGTCCTGTATGTTCAGTATCTCCTTTCATTTTGCTCTGTGTTGACTATCCATTTCTCTGTCTGTTCAGCCTAAGCCGTCCTCTGAGATGTCGCCACAGCTAGCTGTTCTGTTAACATCTGCGAGAGGTCAAACCGGCTCAATGGGATGGGTCACCTCTCCATCACATAGTCAGACCATTTCCAAGGTGGCCATACCCTCTTCTGGTCTGTGTGCTGTGGTGTTATGAATGTATAGCAGCACATTCCCTTTATATCCTTCCTGTCACTTCTTCAAGACCAGCGCTTTGTACCATGGTCAGATGTTCCTCTTGTCTGCAACTTTCCAAATGAGTAAAACCAGTAACTTAGAGTAATCCAAAATAACACAGTAATGTATTCTTGAAGACCAGAATCCCTGATTGCTCTGTCAATGACAGAATCTCCTCTATATAGACAACACACAGCTGTACTTCTCTTTTTAATGCTTTTTGCTCAGTGCTTTGATTTTACTCAAGTTATGCCAAAAAATCCAAGGGAATGCCTCGTCAAACTTGAGATAATGAAACATACCATTTGTATGTATTCATAGATGCATTGTCAGCTGCATGGGATTAAGAACAGGTTAGCGACACCGTGGTTTGAAGGTGTCCCTAGAACCTTCTACATGGCAGTCTGCCACAGACGCCTGAATGCAGCATTGTGTTGTCTTGCAGACGACAGAAACGGTAACGGTGAAGGCACATCCCTCTGTGGAAGCCGAGCAGCCAAACACCACATCCATAAGAAAGGTGCAGTGAGGACCTAAAATGCTCAGATTCTCTGGGGCTTTAGCACAGTCTGGAGAGGGAGGCTTTCCAAGGCCAGTGGATAATGGTCAGGGTGTGGGCTTGCCCAGTTGGATTGGGCTGCCAGGACCCAGTGCGGACACAGGCGCTGGGCAACCTCACAGTGAGAACTCCACCCTTGGCTGCGGTGAAGAGTGGTTTGGGCAGCAGCACATGGGGTCAGATGCCACATAGCATTTCTCCTGAAACTCAGTCGTAATGTAGCTGTGGGTGAAACTTGCTTTGGCCTAAACGGGGAGCAGAATCAATCATGCAGCATGGGGCTTGGATAGGCAAGGATATGTTTAGTGGGGTTTCCTTTTTAGGGTTGATGTGGAAGGGGTGAAAAAATAGTCATTTCAGACAAGAATTCGGGACGGACAACCCCAGCAGCACTTTCAGCTCTAGGTCTGCTGTTTAGGTTGCATTTACGGACATTAAAACCAAGCCATGTATACATTAGCATTTATATATTCTTTGGGGAAAAAAAAACTGATACCAGAACGGACAGAAGGCAGATCCAGTAGGCAAGAGTATACAAATGTAATACTGTAATATGTTAACGGTTACAATCTGTAGATGATTGCCTAGTCTTAGGCAGATATTACTATAAGTAATTCATACACATGAATACTTTTCTGAATGTGTAACAAAGATTGGCTCTTATTTGGTAGTGTTGGGTTACACTGTTGTCCTCACAGTAGATGCTTGTTGCTATTTCTGACAGTCCCCAGTGCTGGAGACGGAGACTGTGAATTTCCGTAGCATGGAGGGAAAAGAGGAGTTTGCCATCAAGGATGTTCCAGTCGTCCACACGGAAACAAAGACCATTACTTATGAATCATCAATGGTACGGGTCCTTGTGAATAGGCTCTTTATATCTATATAAGCAGAGAAACATATTTGGCTTTTCTGTAATTTCACCCATCATCTGACCTTTTAACATTTAAAAATGTTATTTAATAAACCATGGTACTTAGTGGAAATTACATTTCAAATCTTTTTTTTTTGTCGTCTTATCCATAGCATTATTCATGCGTCCCAGTGAGATCTAGAATTGTTGTTCCGCTTTAAGGGAAAATAAACCTAAAGAGCAGAAGTTTTACAAAATACTAATGATATAAAAGTAAAAGTGCTCTACATGGCAACAATTTAAGCCCTGAATTACATGGTTTTGCATAACAGTCCTGCACTGGAGCTCCCTGCTCGTATCTCACTGCTTCCCGTTGTGTAAACAGGGTGATGCCAGCTGTGACTCTGACCCTGGGTTGCTGATGAGTGCGCAGACCATCACCTCGGAGACAACAAGCACCACCACAACGACACACATAACAAAGGTCAGAGGCCCACTGGCTCTAACCCCAACACTAACCCACAGGCCATCTGCTCTTAAACTGTAGCCGGAGGGTCTTGGCGACCACTTTTGGTTAAACGTAACCGATCATTTGCCTGTCATCAAGGTTGTTCACGTTTTATAAACCTAAGTCTTTTTGCTTTCCCTCAAGACTGTTAAAGGAGGCATCTCAGAAACTAGGATCGAGAAGAGAATTGTCATCACTGGAGATGCAGACATCGACCACGATCAGGTAATATTTCCTGCCCTTTGTCTGTCGCCTAGCTGGAAATTTTAAGGACGAAGATGTCCTTGTCTTTCGTTTTTGACGTAAATACTGGCTCTCCCTCGTAAATTACATGAATGGCATGTTAGGGGTCTCCTCTCTGCTTCTGATCATGCCCGTTCCACCCCCTCTCTGTCTCCCGCCACGCGGTTCGCTTGAGCTAGGCGCTGGCTCAGGCCATTAAGGAAGCCAAAGAGCAGCACCCTGACATGTCAGTGACCAAAGTAGTGGTACATAAAGAGACAGAGATCACGCCCGTGGAGGGGGAAGAGTGATGCAGGTAAGAGGACAGCCACTGCAGGCAGCTTGCAAGCAGGGCCCTTCCTGTCCTGTCTCTCACTGGCACCCAGCTGCGCTCATGAGCTACTAACCAGGACCTGCTTTCAGCATGGACCTCTGCCGCAACAGTGACTCCATTTTAATATAACATATTGATAATTAGTAATTAATTTATATCTCAGTTAGTAATCTGGGGAACTCTATTTGCATCAAAGTCAAGTATTCAAGTTGCTAAATGTATTACATGTGCGACATTCCCTGTCTAAAAGATTGCTGTACCTGTTTCACTGACCTGACCTGTTCTACTTAAGTGAATCAGTTCTCACCAATACAATAACAGTCAGCTATGAAAGTGCTCAGTCATTTGGTTTTAATAAACCTGTAGAATACCTAATAAATATCTAGGTAGTTATTTCTGCCTCCTTTCTAACGATGTACTTTTGCTAAATAAATCCCTTTATTTAACATCAAACTGAATTTGAAATTCATCAATTTATGCTTTAAGTTTGCAGTTTTCTTTAACTGTAATGGTATAATATTTATATATTTTCATGTGGTGGCAAATACTGCAAATTAAACTGCGTGTTAAGAAAATGTTTAAGGGGGTTTCAACCAGAATCTGTAAAATATGAGTTTTACCGGGTAAATGGTTTGGTCAAAGTATGAAAAACATTTCAGGTTGGTCTGCCAGTCAGAGGTCTGCTGTTTCATCTTTAATGCTGAGAAATTATCTAAATACAGCTGGTTGGATATGACCTCTCTCAGCAGTTCAGTAGTTATCAGTGTATATGCTCTGCTCTTTTAAGAACAAAACATAAAAGGCTTTGAAATAACTGATTTCACAGATAATTCATTGCAGTCCTGTAATTTTGGAAACTCTTGTACCATCTTCATTATTCTTGAAATGAAGAATTGCTGAGAGATGTGGCTGGCCTCACATAGTCATCAGCCTCAAATCCAGTCCCTGGTATTTAGATCTGGGTCATCTTTCTGCATACCGCCTTTTTTGTCAGGGGGGTGTGTGTTTGTCGCATTCTCATTTCCAGACCCCCATTGGTATGTCGGTTCGTGACCCATTTCTGGCTCTGGTGCTGCTGTGCAGGTGTTCCATCAGACAGGCACTGTGCCCCCTGGCCTTTGACGTACTGCCTGGTAGCAGTACAGCACTGAACACAACTGAAGGATAGCATTTAGCACACGCAGCAGATGATTTATTAATGGTTTATTAATAATAACATAAATTATTGCTGGTTTCGGTGGACCTACTACTGCAGATAAGACTGCCTTATATATAACCTGTTTTGTATGCCCTGTAATTCTTTGTTTAATGACTGGCAGAATTCATTCGGTCAATAAGTAATCTTGCAGTGAAATTACAGTCATATAAATGGGTTTGGGAATATGTATTAAAGAGATGCTGCTTTTGCAGAACATTTGGTACAGTTTGATGGAACACTGATCTTTCCATTAACCATGACTTTTGTGGTTAATGTTGTCCCCTTCTGTCCCAAATACCTCTTTATCAATGCTGTGTAAACTGTGACAACAGAGTGCATCCACCATGGAGATGTGAGGCATCTGTTTGCTTGAAAAGCTCTACGTTTTTGGACCTCTGTGCTTCCAGCTGCATGGTGCAGTTCTTACAAATGCAGAATGCTTTGTCTGTTACATTCAT
The DNA here is from genome assembly GCA_026781065.1 of Mormyrops boulengeri. Classification (NCBI taxonomy): domain Eukaryota; kingdom Metazoa; phylum Chordata; class Actinopteri; order Osteoglossiformes; family Mormyridae; genus Mormyrops; species Mormyrops boulengeri. Next base: position 746,446 of record JAODLD010000111.1, read on the forward strand.
GGGGAGAAGTTCACTCTAACCTGTTGTGCTCTCTGCGCTTACCCATAAAAAACAATGCCAAGAAAATAATAGGTTATTTTTTATTTAATTTTTTTTTACATTGAATGTATATGTTTGCATGTAAATGTTACGTTTAGTAAAATTATAAACTCATGCTAGTTAGAACCATTTTCATTCATTTTCAGTCTTTTTAGTATTAGCTTTTATATGAAGAATGTTAACAGTATGAATACATCATCATTCCAACTAACTTTTCTGTATTGGTTTGCAGTGTACATGATTGTGTTTACTAATGGACATGCTTTTTGTATTCTAGGAATGAGACCCACAGTCCAGACGACTCTTATTTCTTAAGAAATAAACACACACCCAAGAGGAATTTTATTTTGACGCCAACATACATTCTACAGAAATGTCACTGCTTTGGATTAATAATCGTCCCACCTTTAAAAATTACCTTTGGGGAAACGGGCTGATGTATTTTCAAATCTAGCTGATCCATCCATGGAAAATGCATATTGCATGACAAAAAAAGCAATTTTGCATTTTGTTAGACAATGAAATTGTAGAACAAAAAATGTAACTGGCTCGTAATCCACCTGCACGCTCGAGAAACAGGCAGAAGTGTCAAGGGAAGATGACTCTTTCTACCAACTTATGAACTGAAGTGTTTTAAAATGGCATCATTTCTGTATCTTCATTTTATATGACCTACCACTCCAGAAGATGCTACAGGCCATACAAGAGCGCAGTATTTAACCATTCAGTAGATGTGCCAACCAAATTGCCAAGCTATCTCCATTATCTTACTGATCTTAATCATTTTGCCTGCCAAACAATAGTAACAATAAATGAACCTTAAATTTTAAAAAGGTTGGAATATAATGCGTACATTTGCTTATTAGGCAAGAAATGTGCTTAATTTTTTTTCCCCTTTGTTTTTACTGTATTTTACCACCGATTATCCCACAATGAAGATGAAAACGCTAAATGTATAATATTTTTGTGTACGTTAAAACAAAGATTGGAAGCTATTGCTTGGGGATCTTATCCTGTGACACATAGATGGGCCACATCTGTACAATTAGCAGACCCTCACACTTGGCTGAGCCTTGATCAGTGCAGTGTGGACAGCGTCTGCGTGAATCGTGTGGTCTATCCCGTCGTCAGCTGTAGTACCATCCATATGAAATGTTTTTCCACATTAGTGAAATAAGAGTGGCAGATGCATTTTTTGTGATTTTACTTTGTCGTCTTTTTAATAAAATATACCAATGGGGAAAATTCAGCTGTGCTTAGTATTTATTGTGTGATGGTCAAGGGAGGTTAATCTGGCGACATGGCAAATGCAAACAGTTATGTTCCAGTCATTTCAAGCATGGTGAATGCAGGTCATTGTGCTTCACAGAACCAATAGCCGTGACAGTGACAAATGCACTTTGTGAAATGAATCTTCTAATGTCAATGGAATTGTTGCATCAAAATTAAGAGAATATGAATATAGTCAGCTGCAGTAGAGGGTCATAAAATTGTCACTCTTGCCTATGCAAAATGGAAAGGTATGAACATAGTGTAACATAGTGAACGTAGTGTAGTGTAAAAAATTCTTTAGAAAAATCCACAACCCTGTACTGGATAAATGGTTGCAGGATGGATGGACAGCCATTGTATGTTCCAATCTTGCTTCAGGATGTGCACAGACCCTTTATTACACTGTGTAATAAAAAATTGTAATTTTAAACAAAAAGTGCATATTTCAGAATGCTATTGAAGATGGTTTCCTTTGCATTGGGACAATGCTCTACTTGTTGAACTACAGGAGATATTTGTGATTACACATTTCAGAATAATTGGTCTTGCATTGATGTCTCTTAAATTCTGAGTTTATTTGGGATGATGGAAAATACATTACACTTACATGTTGCTACCCAACATTTTATCCCACAAACTCAACATTTCTCATTATTCAGTTAATATTCAGGGGAAAAGTCACCTAAAGTGACTTTTCTCCTTGTGAAAATTCAGTCATTTAAAAACAATTGATCCTTTTAGCAACTGCTTCCCAAGCACGAGGAACAAGACGATTCAAATGTCAATACTGTAATACAATGAATGTGTGTATATACCTGGATATTTACCCCTTTATACTGCATTTAACAGATGCTTTTATTTAAAGCAATGCACATTTTTTTTTGAAAGAGCAGGGTCAGCCAGTCCCTGGAGCAGTTCAGGGTTGTGAGTTTTGCTCAAAGGTTCAACAGAAAAGTCACTCTGCCCTGGGATTTGAATCAGCGACCTTCCAGTCACAGGGACAGTATCCTAATCTGCTGACCCACACAGTGCCCCCTGCTGTGCTCTTCTGGACATGGCTATGTGGCAACTACAGAACTCAATCAACATTTTATTCACCATAGATTCAAGTTATAACACAAAAAGCATACAGCTTAACTTCTATGTATTTTCCCTTTGGCATATTTTGATCCTACAAATTATGTAGTAGCTGCTAACATCAAAATAACTTAAATGTTTCTATTAAATCACTTGGGATGAAGTGTTTAAGATTTTTGTATTTAAACCCAATCCCAAAAATGAATTAAACTGCCTTGTGTCCTGTACTGCCACGGATGGGATTGAGGCTCCATCCCTGACCAGAATAAATGATTGGAATGATGGATAGACATAAAAAAATCAATTACACCTGAAGGACTTGGGACATAAGAGAACACTAATGGGAGAAATATAAAGTAATAAGTTTCAAAGTATGTTTGCAAAGTACCAGAATTTTTATATCTACAGTATGTCTTTTACCACCGGTAAATTCCATGGTTATTGCTTGAACAGAGTGCCCCCTGGTGTTGCAGAAAATAAGTATATATGATCAAGTAATATATTTAGAGATAAAATTTCTTTAATATTTAATTTTGTGCCTATATAAATACATATATATACACTAATATGTTTAGATAATTGAAAACCTCGAATTCCAATATTCGGTTTTTGTTTGAATTTTACAAAAAAAAATGGGATCTACATATACAGCCACTTGAGCAATCGTGTTTTATGCAATGACAATGAAAATGTAGCTTGATTCATTTTTTAAAAATATTGTAGCGTTATTTGTGTGGCTGAGTTACTATGGGGAGTCTGTTCTCTACGTGGTCACTAAGAACTCAATGCGCATGTTCAGAAAGTTACGCATGCCTGATTCGGGATCAGTTGTCAGACCGAGGCGTGATCATTTGGGGGCACATTAATTCAAATCATATATTGTTTAATCAAAATGCAATTAGGTGAAATGGGCATAGTGTATCTTTGCCAAAGTACAAGCATTACAAAAACACAACCGTCAATCTAAATTTATTAACCTGTTATGCACATTTGGACACTTTATAAAATGTGTAAATATATAACAGAATCACGGGCACTTTCATGTCTTCGTCGTGAGTGAATATCTACGCTCCAAATTAAATTTATTTAACCAATATCTAGCAATCTGGAGCCTTATTTTCTGTGTAGAGATTATTTTCTAAATGTCCATTGGTCATTGTGGACCCTACATTGGCGCTTAGAGGCCAACGGCAGCCATTTGCAATCAGTTTGCGTACGCGCATAGTCACTGGGCACTTGGACTACCGGTAGTTCCGTGCCTGCGCAGCGCGTCCTTCCGCCAATGCTCGTCCTCAAGCCAATACTGCACAAAGTATTTAATCATTTTTGCTTTGGTGACTCTTCACGTTAGCTTCATTAAAAAGGCAAATTCGTCCATTACAGGTAAGCAGAATTTTGTTTTTTTTCCCTAAGAGTGGCGCCATGTTTCGGGATCCCACGGTGTGAGGCGAAGATGCCTGCGCGCTCACGATTTCAGCAGACGCTCGAGTTCGTGTAGAGGAGTTCATGGCTGTCCGGGTATTGTGGCGCTCGCTCGGGGATGCGTAGCGTTCGCATTAACGCGAGTGCCCGAAACACGCCGCTACCGCGCGAGCGCCCCAAGTAGCCGCTGGTCGTGCCCGTTTACTCCCGTTCTGTAGAGAGCGTCCATGTTTTTTTTTTTTTTAGGATTTTAGAAGTATCTGGGTAGCTCGAAAAAATGGCAAAGAGTAATAATATAGTGGCACGTGGTCTTAATACAAACGTCATACTGCGGTGTGAAGTAAACTACAGTGTGCAACATAGAATCGCCCCTGAAAAGTAAAGTTTTATAAAAGATAGCTAGCCGATTAGCAGTAGCCGTGCGATTGGCGCCATTAAAATCACTCAGCCCTTAACCCCCTTTGTCTTAGTCTTCCGGCTAGTAACGTTGCAGCACTCAAACCCCTTGCCCTATCCGCTCGTATTCCCATACTTCTCGGCTGTACCTGTCGCTATTGTTGCCTATTAATGCGGCGTGAAGTCCCCTGCCGCCGCCGAAGGCCGTCCTCTCGGCGAGAGAGCGCCGCCGCAGGCCCGTCCCTCCTCCGACGGGAGAGCGCCGCGGCTCCGCGAGGCTAAAGCCTAGTATGCGCGCGGTGTGCCCGACGCGCGCCAGTGAGCGCGGGGTGCCGAGGCCGCCGTTCTCGTGCGGTTTGCTCACCTGTGCCTACGGACTCGGGCAGCGCGTCGCCTTTCGTATTTTAACGATTGGTTTTACTTTAGTTATTCGCGTTCATGTTGCGCGACGCCGGTAACTTAAACTCAAGTTTATCACGTGAAATATAAATGGGCTTAAACGTATTCACGAACTTGGCCATAGAAACTTGTATACTGTTTTTATAATTCAGTTTTACGTATTTATTTTTTGAAACTTTGTAAATTCAAAATAAACGCCTGAACATAGTGGTCGTATTAATAAATTAACATTTTTATATAGTGGATGACGTATATATGCTTAAATATCTATACATACGATAAGATGTACTAAGATGATTCCAGGGGGGAATTCTTTGTATATCATTCCAGGAGATAATTTACATCGGTTCTTTTCAAGTCTTGAAGGTTATGAAATATTATTAATTTTACATAGTTATTCTTACTATGTAGAATAATTCATCCCTTCTTTCTCTAACTGCTTATCCTGTTCAGGATTGCTCGGTGCAAAGTAAAATAACCGATTTATTGTAAACACATCATGGATGTTCTGTTAAAACTGTGTACAAATAATATGAATGGGTTTCTGAATTTTTTTATGTTCTCTCTTTTAGGAGACTTTGCAACATGTCAGAGACAGTTAAATATGTTGATGATGAACACAAGACCATCTTTTTGAAGATACTGAACGAGCAAAGATTGGAAGGTGAACACTGTGATATTGCTGTGGTTGTTGAAGATGTAAAATTCAGGGCACATCGATGTGTTTTGGCTGCTTGCAGCAATTACTTTAAAAAGCTTTTTAAGAAGCACGAGGTAGACAATTCCTCTGTCATAGAAATTGATTTCATCCGCTCAGATATCTTTGAAGAGGTCTTGAATTACATGTACACAGCTAAGATATCTGTGAAGAAAAAAGATGTCAATTTGATGATGTCTTCTGGTCAGATTCTTGGAATTAGGTTTTTGGACAAGCTTTGTTCACAGAAACGTGACCTTTCTCCACCTGAGGAGAAGACTGACCAAATGAATGCCAAGTACGCCTATGATATTGTCAAAATAACTATACCCAGTGAGGAATCTCAAGAGAACCGTGACCATGATGTACAGGTCCTTGGGGACCACGAAGACAATCCTACGGATGACATAGTCGAGGAGCCACATGCTAACCAAGACTTGGACAAATCCCCCAACAGCGCACTTAGGGTGCAGGAAGCGATTCTGAAGGAGCTGGCCACCGAGGACGTTCATAAGGTGGGCTGTTACGATCAAGAAGTAGAAGCCATGGAGACTGAGCCGAAAGACTTGGGCTCACACGGTCCTCAGACTCTTACGTTTGCCGACAGCATCGGCGAAGTCAAAGATGAGCAGCCCCCAGGATGGACGACTGCAGCCAATGACATGAAATTTGAGTATTTGCTTTATGGGCATCGGGATCAGCTCGCTTGCCAGGTGTGTGGCAAGACATTTATCGACGAGAACCGCCTGAGGAAACATGAAAAGCTTCACTCTGCCGACCGGCCCTTCATCTGCGAGATATGTACGAAGGCCTTCACCACTCAGGCCCACCTCAAGGAGCACTTGAAGATACACACGGGCTTCAAGCCGTACCGCTGCGAAATGTGCGGGAAGTCCTTCATCCGTGCACCGGACCTGAAGAAGCACGAGCGGGTGCACAGCAATGAGCGACCATTCGCCTGCCAGATGTGCGACAAGGCCTTCAAGCACAAGTCTCACCTGAAAGATCACGAGCGCCGGCACCGCGGAGAGAAGCCTTTCGTCTGCGGCTCCTGCACCAAGGCCTTCGCCAAGGCCTCAGACCTGAAGAGGCATGAGAACAACATGCACAGTGAGCGGAAGCAGCTACCCGGCGGTGCCCTGCAGAGTGAGACCGAGCAACTGCAGGCAGCTGCTATGGCAGCTGAGGCTGAACAGCAGCTGGAGACGATGGCGTGCTCGTGACAGCGACCGCTCTGCCTGCGAGGCAGGGGGCCACCGTAGCTCACACACAGTCTCATTTTGTCTTAGTTTCTTCTCGAAAGTGCTCTGACTAGAACCATTTTAACATTGAATTTACTCTTTAAGAAATTCATTCTAGTGATTGAATGCGTAGCATTTGTATCTCTGAAATGTCTTTCCTATTCTTTTGCTGGGGTTAGGTTCCTTGTTTAGCATTTAAGATTTTTTTTTTCTCATGATGTTTTAGGTGAAAGAAGAGTTTCTTTGGCATAGATCATACCAAAGCTGTGTCACATTTTCAGGCAGTCTCATATCTAGGGCTGCTTAGCCTTAACTTGGTTTACAATATATGTGCTGTTATACAGTACCAATTTTATCATCAGAAATTTGTAAATAAGTCTAATTTGTAGCATTAATAAGATGATTAACATAGATGCATACTGTATAGATTGATATGTATTTCAGCTTAAGTTTTATGTGTGATCCCAAAATGTATGTACTAGCTGAGGTGTGCAATGGGGGAAATAAACACAAACGAACGCTTAAACGACGCACTTTTAAATGTCTGCTGTACTAAAACCCACCTGCCACTTTTGTTTATGGTTTAGTTGCGTCCTCTTTAATGGTTACCAGGTGAGTTAGTTGCACTCATAAGCAGCCCTGCCACCATGTGCAGTTTGGGTTTTCAGTGTTGCTTGCTGCGCCAAAGAGCCCATATTAGATATAGGTGAGCAACGTGCTGTACAGAAACTAAAAAACAAAAATTTATAACACTGATGAAATTTTGAAATTCACACGGCGAGAAGGTTCTCGTTTTGTGGAAGTTTCAGCTTATGTAGCTTCTGAGTCAGTCATTTGCACCTTAATCCACAGTCATTTAAAAAAGCTTACCTTTTTGCCTGGTAATTCCACGTCGCATATGAAAGGTTTATGTTGAGTTGTTTCCTCAATGGCATATAACATTCTGTACTGAAAAAGGTTTTTCATTAATAAATACCTGGTTTAGTGTAATAATACAGTCCAGTAATCCAAGCTTGGGTACACACCTGCTTATTTTAAAAGGAATTCTAGTACTTATTTTTTACATTCACATTTCATAAATGGTTTAGAAATGAAAGATTGATTGCTGCCCTAAATTTAATTGCATTTACATAGAAAATTTATTTAGATTTATCTATGCAGTTCGGTAAATACGAGAGACAGGAAGCTAGGTGAAACAATCATGTTTTTGGTTTTGAGTGGTGAGTGATATGACAGTTTTGTGTAGTAGAAAGTCTGCTTAAATATATTTTTATTCCTATTGGATTGGATTGGTCTTCTCCCATAATTAAAAATTCAAGGTTTGGCAAATAAGTTCTTAATTTCATGGTTTCATTAATTTGACAAAGGGTAAAAACATTTTCTCCTTTCAGTACTAACTGTGCTTCTCCAGTTTGTTCCAGTGTATATGCTATTTTGTGATTACATTATACTTTGTAAAATTATGCATGAGTAAATCTGTTATTTAGTATTCTGCTTTGTGAATTTGTACTTCACATAATCACATAGGCTGTAGGTGTCCCTGGACAAGGATGTCTGGGAAATGCCAAAAGGAGGATAATGACAGTTGCTGGGTGGGAACATATTGTGTGTGTGGTCTGAGATTAGATAAGACACATTGTCTAATTTTGTATGTACCTTTCGATTACACTGAAATATGAATTAATGTGTTTAATATGTTTCCAAGGTAGAGAGTGAGTTCTGGGGAACTATGTGCATGGCAAGAGGAAAATGTGCTTGTGGAGGGTACTGTTACTTACTTTTAACATTATTTTTGGGATGCACCCTGCTTTGCAGGTATTTCAACTGCTGCTGTAACATTTATAGCATGTTTCATTTGAGTACCTGAAAGTTAAGGTGCTTTCAAAGGGTCATGAGGCATCAGGGAATTTATGGCAAAGTTGGTAACATTTACCTTCACTATTGAGCTGTAACTGATTTAACTGTTCAGTTGGAAGGAAGGTGTATCTCATGTATGCTTTCTGTATCAGTTATTAAATATTACCATGTTCTTAACCATGCAGGCTAGAATTTGATGCTCTCATCCTATGTATTCATCAACAAGATATGTCCTGGCTAGTTGCCTGTGTTTGTGTCTGCCGAAATTAGGGTTACATACAGCCTTCACTCTCTTGCAGCCCATCAAAAAAAAAAACTGCAATTTTTGCAGTCATTCAGACAAAACCTTCAAAGAACATACTAACGCTTATTAATATAAACAAAATGTGGTTATTCTGCCAAACAATGTCATTTCTTTTGAACATGACTCACATGAAGTTTCACTCCATTATGTCCACCAACACTTTTTTCCTTTAGTTTGATATTGCTAACAAAACAGAAGGTCGATGATTTATGAACAAAAAAATGTAATCTAAAAGGGTTCTAAAATCAGAAACTTGACAATCATTAAATGTGCATTTAATAACTGAAAGGCTGATACAGGCTTCTGCCCAGCCCTAGCTTTAGAATTGTCGTATTTTTATCTACCCTTTTCAAATAAATTGTGTCCCCCCCTTGATCCTCGCTGAGGCCCCCTAGTGGCCTGCACCTGCCCCCCAGTGGGGAACCACTGTGACCGAGCTATGCAATGTGGACTATTTGTTATCACTTGAAAATGACAAGAAAATAACAGTAGTGCAAAAACAACTTATGGAAAAAAATTGTACCAAAAAAGCTTTTGGTGCAAAAAAACTAATCATGTATGGTGACAATGGCCTTTCTAGACTTATGGCCTTCCAGGCATATAAATATTTGTATGTAATTCTGTACGTATGTATATAGTCATATGTAGGGCTATATATATGTACATGCATGTGTATTGCTGTAAGTGTACATATGTTAACTTGTGTTTTTGTACTGTGATGAACCTTCCACACTCCAGCACAGTAACAGCGCAGAGCTCATTGCCCAAAACTAATGCACATGTGTTTTAGCAAAATTTTTAAAAACAAAATTGCAATTAAGATAAAGGGGATTCAGGTGGAAAATTAGGGGACTTGCACAAAGTTCATCATTCTCATTTAATTTTAGACAAGCTTTTTGTTTGTGTTACCCCACTTATATTTGTTTTATTATTCTGTTTCCTTATTAAGGGTTGCCAACTCATACAAATCTGGCGTGACACTCATGCTTTCAGACTTTTACACTCAGCCAAGAAATTTTACAGTAAATCTGTATTATTCCATTATAAACCTAAAATTAGCTCTGGGGTAGTTTGCAAACCCTACAGACTATTTACAAAGTAATAAAACTGCTACATACATGTAAATGTGCGTGTGTGTACAGACCTGTGTTGAAAATGCCAGCCAGCTGACTGAAGTTGGCAGCCCTGCTTATTCTCCGTTCGTCGTTTCATTTTCAGGACTCTTGTTGTTGGGCAGCACGAAGGTGCAGTGGTTAACTGTTGCCTCACACCTTTGGGACCAGGGTTCCATGTGTGTGGAGTTTGCATGTTCTCCCCATGTCATCGTGGGGTTTCTTCCAGGTACTCCAGAATTACAACAAGGGAGTGGAAACTCAACCTTCCACGTGGTAGGCGAGAACTGGCTCAATCAACCAACAGTGGAACTAATAATATAATTTCAATGATTGAATAAGATCATTAAACAAAAGAAAAAAATAAATGATAATAAAATATTATAAAACATTCACAAAATAATAACTCTTGACCACATCAAACGAGAACATCAAAGGTTGACTAGAATTTGTCAGGAGAAATTTGGACAGGCCTGCAGGGTTTTGGAAAACTGCTCAATGGACTAAACTGGAATGGTTTGGACACAGGGACCAGCAGTATGTCTGGCAAGATAAAGGCCAGGCTCATGACCTTAAGAAAGTCATCTCCACAGTCAAGCATGGAAGTGAGTCATTCGTGATGTGGGGATGTTTTTGGCTGCAGGATCTGACAGTCTTGACAATATACCTTGCACCATGGAATCTCAAAAATACCAGGCCAGTATCGAGAGGAATGTGATACCCTCTGTTTGGAAATTGATCCTTGGTGATGATTGAACTCTCCAGCAAAACACAGATCCCAAGCACACTTCTCCGTCAACCAAAGGTTGATTGAGAAATAAATCCTTGCAAGTCCTGAAGTAACCTTCTCAGTCCATGGATTTAAATCCTATCAAACATCAATGAACTGGAGCCTTCTCCACATGAAGAATGGGCAAAGATTCCAATAGGTAGGTGTAAGAAGCTTGCCGGTACTTACCAAAAATGCTTACTAGGAATTATAAAGGCTAAAGGATGCTTCACAAAGTACTGAAGTGGGGGGATGATTTTTAAATAATAGTGCACATGCACATTTGTGAAAAGAATTGCATTTTTCAGATTAACTCAAAAGTTAAGTCAGTTTGGGATTTGTTTGAGGTGAGGGGGTTGAATATCTCCAGTTGCGGGTGTATGCGATATCTTTGGGACTTGGCGAGGAACCTCAAGTAGCTGATCTCAGCAGCTCGAAGTTACGTTGAATTATTTGAAACTTGAACACATTTTATTGAGGAAGGAAAAAGGTATTTTCCTCCACAGAATTCTTTTCTGTGGAAATACTCGGCTGCAGTACTTATAGTAAAGTTTTGAAACATTTTGAACCATATACGCGTACAACGTCAAGCCCGTTATTCTCTTATGTTGTTGCATTTATTTGTTCTATAATGTAATAATGCTGACCAGCAATGAATTTTCTTGAAGTCTTATGTCGGTCGCAGCCTATAATTCGTTTTTCAGCTCCGTTTAGTTATCTTGTCGCTTTGATGTGGCGGAATCTTATTTTATCGATGACCACGTTACTTGAGGGTTCCGATTTAAATATCTTACACGTACAACACTGTATGTTCATGTAGTAACAGTTTCTCCACCAGATGGCACCATTACCCCATGTTCTCTTTCACAGTTAGACTTCCGTCGCGGATAGACAAATTTTCTGCAGTAACCTGGGTATGAAGCATTTCAAATTCTAGTGTTCACGTGACACTTTCAGTTGTGGTAGAACCTGGTGTGCGTGGTATCCCCACGTGGTATCCCCTACGTTGACTCAAAGTGACAAACACTGCCAAGCATTCCTGAGGTTTGTTCTCAGTCCACCTGGGCCTGTCTGGAGCCCAGTAAATTTGCTGACGGTCTCTGCTGAAGAGCGATCAGTGCTGACAGGTGTCTGGCACCTATGCTGTCATCGGCAAAACTTGATGATGGAGTTTCTCCTTATCTTGGCCATGCAGTCATGGGGGGAGACGGAGTACAGGTTTTGGCTCACGCTGGTTTTATTTGTGACCTTCACCATGTGGGGTGTGTTTGTCAGGAAGACTGGGACCCAGCTGCAGATGCAATAATTTGGCACGGGTTCAGACTGCGACCCTTTATTGAAAGTTAAAATTTCACACGGTCACATCTCTGCAAGTGTATCATAATCATTAGGATGTTTTCTTCCGGCACAGCTAATTAGCAAAATGTGATTGAAAGTATTTTTTATTCTTCTTCGGTGTCTCTCTTTTTTCTTGCCGATTTGGTCTCTCCCTACCTGCACTCGGGAGTTTGTATGCACACGCTCACTGATGATAAAACTAAATCCCTTTAGTTGTAGTGTTAATGTGTTCCAAAAATGAAGCGGTCATGCATCCTGGGCGTAAGAAGAGCTTTACAAGTCTAATAACAGAGCAGTGCTCAGATTCTGATCTGTCAGCCATTTCTGCCAGTCACAACCTTCCGGGTTTTAACCACATGAGTCTTAAAGCCCCCCGGCAGAACAATGGAGTTCCTAGAGGGGAGCCTTCCAGCACCTCATCCAGGGTCTCCAAGAAAGCCGGATACTCTGGAATGGTGTTCAGCACGTACGCACAGACAACAGTCAAAGCCTGTTCTCCAACTCAAAGTCGAAGGGAAGTGACTGTCTCATTCACTGAAGTGAACTCTAATATACAAGCGCTGAGTTGGGGGGCTAAGAGTACACCCCCACCCACCCAAACCCTCTCACCCAAGATAACTCCAGAGTGGAAAACAGTCCAGTCCCTTTCCAGGAGTTTGGTTCCAGAGTCCGTGCTGTGCATCGAGGTGAGCACATCTAGACGGTATTTTTCTAGCACAGAGAGGTCACATTCCATGTCCATTAAACAAGTTCTGGTAGCTGTTCACCAAGGGCCCAGCTTTCAACTGCCACCCTATCCACAATGCACCGGACCCCTACAGCTCCCCCTACAGGTGCTGGGTGTATCCACGGAGCTCTTTTGGGCTTTGCCCAGCCGGGCCCCAGGGATTGAGACCCGACCACCAGGAGCTCACAGATGACCACCTTCCAGGACCTGCCTCCAGGATAGAGCCCTAGACTCCCTGTTCCGACTGAGGCTTCTGGATCCATGTTGTTTTTTTGTCATCATGAGGGTCATTTAAAATCACGCTTAGTTGCTCGTAGGATCGTTGAGGCACAAAAACCCATCCAGCATGGCAAGGTGACGATTCATGGAGGGGATTCGTGTGATTATTACACCTAAATTAATCATAACTGCCTCTTATTGCCTCCGAGGTCATGTGATCATTTGTTATGCATCCTGAACATGAGCAGACCTTTACGATGGTGGGCTGGGGACATTAGCCTGGTCCAGGACAGTCTGCTGACCCAGACATAGAAGATGTTTGAATAGCAGTGAAAAAACAACTCCGACGTCAAGGTATCACCAAAAAGAAATTTGCACACTTCCTTCATGTTAAACCTCATGGAAATGATAGATCATTATTTATCACTAGTTACAGCTGAAAAAAGGTAGACGAGTTTGAAGCTTTTGTCCTTGGAAACACTAGCGATCTTAAATTTTCCATGTGATTCGTCATAAAACATTTATGAAATGTTACGGGATTTTAAGGTGTGCATCATGTGAACAATTAACGTGACCTTTTATTTACGGTTTTGACCTACAAAATGAATTCACAGCAATTTAAAATGGTAATAACTATTAAGGTTCTATTCTGATGTTTGGTAGTTTAATATAGAAGTTGACCATGGCTTGGTTAGTAGCAGTCCATTAAAATGATTCAGAATTTGTGTTTGAAAAATCTTATAACTTTTCCAGGATCTTGGGAGCCTTTCCCAGGATGGACTGAGCAGGATACTTTATAAGGAATGTTGGACCACAAGGCTCCCACACAATAATCATTTAGAGCAGGGGCTCTGTACTCTTATTTTCCCTGAAGGCCCAAGTTCCATGAGCCACACAAAATCAAGGTCCACTGTGTTTGAAAAAAAAATTGGCAAACAGGGAAGTATGGATTAAGCTGTACTTTGGTCTGGATGTACTTCAGACCAATGATTTAGAGACCAGTATCCGCTGAAAGCAGTGGGTATCTTTGCTGTGTCAGGACCCCCAGAGCGTTTAGAGGAACCGCACGCAATGCAGGAGTAGATATATATGCAAGGAGTAGGCACTCGAACCAACAACCCTGTGAGCCACCACACCACGCATCCATTTTTGGGAATATATTAAACCAATCATTGGTAGTTTTGTTTTCATCTAACTTTTTAATATGGCAAAGGCTGATGTTTTTTTTTCGATGACTTTGCTTTGTGTCAGTTACATAGAAATGTAGTGCTGTTGTCCTTCAACACCAAAAAAACAATAATGCAATAAAATGTTGAAGTTAAAGCCTTCAAAGGGACTGTAAAACAGCCGTCAGTTATATTAGTTATATTATTGTTACCACTTATTATATTTGCTATATACCTTCTATTAATTTATTTCTTGTAATAAAATCACTATTGGACTTCTGTGAATAAGAATCTTGACAGATTTGTAATACATGCCTGGATCAATAGCACTACCTTAAACGCTGATAAGATACAGGACGCGATGTGAGCATCTGTGCATTGTCTGTGAATCACGATTGTGATGCTTGCAAAATCACCACTGGCATCTCCCTGCTCTACTGGCACAGTGTCTGCACCACTGGCATCCTCATCCGCTGCCGGTGGAGCCCAGTAAGGTTACAGTGCCAATGCTGTACTGCATGGTGTTACAGCGCTCCTCTCGCTTCATTTGTACGTCCTGAAATTGAAAGAGGAAATATTTATTACGAAGGTGCATGTAGTGGCCTAGTAAGATTAGAGAAGCCAAAATTCTTCAGAATAATAATAATAATAATCCAGAGAGTATTTTCTTTTTATAGATTTTTTTTAAATAGTTTACTGTTATACTGTTATGTGTACTTGTACTGTCCTGCACCTGTGCAAATGACAATAAAGTACATCTATCTATCTATCTATCTGTTCACATCTTGGTTAATACCTTATTATGGTTTTACCCTAATAATTTTTTTTCTAGTATAAATGCCTGTTCTTTCATGTTGATCTTAGCAGTTTTTAATACATTTCGAAGCCTGACACACAGTCATTTTTTCAAAAAGTGGCAAACTGCGTCTGTCAGGTTGGTATCGGTAAGTGGCACATACCTCTGTTAAAGAAGGCTTGCGAACACAGCTGATGTAAGGCTTGGGTTCGCTTTGAATGTTATCAGAATGGATTTTGTAACAAACCATACAGTCTATCAGAGGCTATTAAGGGAAAAGAACATGGAATCAGAGATTGGACAACCTGGATATTAAAATGACAGAGTTTTTTACAAGAATTTCTTTATGTTCTTGCATGATTTACTCAAAATTTGGCTACTGTTACGCCAATGGCTTCCTCCCAGTACTCACTTTGTCATTTCTGAATGGACACCGCTGAGCACTGGATTCTTCTGTCCCTTTTGTGCATGTTGTGGCTTTGGTGTAAAAATTGTGAGAGACGAACCAGACACCAAACCCAGACTGAAAGAAGCGGATGAACATTCATACATCATTGTAACATTGCTGCATCATTGTAACATTGCTGCATTATACATACTGTAGCCATATAAGCTGCAAGTGCATTTCTATTCTATCAAAGTTATCTATAAAAAAGCTTAGTTTGTCTTGTATAAAAAGAAATAAATGAACAGATTAAAACATATTCTTGGGAAAAGATGTTACCTCCATGCTGAGCTTTTTCAAACTTTTGAAGAAGCGAAAATGGTGCTGTGTACTTGAATGTGAATTGAGGTTTTGAAGAGCCAGGTCGACTCCCTTCTTTTCCCTGTTTGAAAGCTGATCGTAAGCATCTTGCCCTTCGCTTGGGGCCAGGAAGGCCGCTATGAAAACCAGGACCATCAAGCTGTGGTTCATCTTCCTGTTTGTACAGGGAACAGCTGCACTGAGGGACTTCGATAGTCGAACTTTGGCTCTTCTGTGATTTCGATTGAAGATTAACCAAACGTATTTGACTGTTTGCTTAAACGGACCTACTGCTGACATGCATATTTTTCATTTATTCATTAATTTGTATCAACTATTGCCTTCATTTGATCAATCCTGCATTTTTCAGGTCAGACTGTTTTCAAATTGAAAGTTAGTGTATATATATATATTGTTTTTAGGGTAGATTTCCAACACAAAGTTTTACACGCCCTATTGTTGTGACTCTTATTTTGTGAGCATTGACCACATGTGCTGCAGCTGCCAGGTTCTGCTCTGTCCATTGACTCCTCTATTATTTATATTTTACATGATCCCTTTCCCAAGTTCTGTAAAGAAACTATAACTGTATGCTGAAAATACCCAATGTATTTCACCTGTATCCAGTTATGAAGAAAAATCTAAATAAGATAAACTGATCTTGCACATTGTGATTTGTTATTTAGTCTTTTTTCTTAATCTATAATCAGAGTTAAACATTAGACATTAAAGTTTGGGTCTTTCCAGAAGAATACCAGCCTGAAACAGTCTGCAGCTATATATATAAAAATGACGCAATCAAAGTTCAGATCGATCAAAATATTCTGAATAACGGAGGAATATAACTTTAAATATAGTTATTTGAATATTTTTTTCGATTGGTCTTAAAATCTCTTATGCCAATCTATCATGTAACACCAAAATGTGTGCAAGAGTGGATTGTTGTATTTTTAATGAAGAATGCAATCACTGTATTCTATTTAGTATTACCTCATGCTTATTTTATAAAATATGCATTCAAGGGTTAAAAATGAAAGAGGTTAGTTAGACTGCAACAGACAAGAGCCCGTCCCCCCCATGGAGAGGTTATAACAAACAGCAACCCCCTCCCTCCCCCAAATTCATGGAGAGGCTATAACAGGCAACAAGCACCCACCCCCTTTACAGAGAAATGTTGCATCATGACAGGGCGGGCAGAATTTTGTCCTTGTGCAAGTTTGTGCTTGGCTTGAGACAAATACTAAGAATTCTGACTCGAGTGTTCTTGAGTATTTGCGGCAAATCGTCAGAAATGCAGAGAAGATTGTTGATATTCTCCTACCTCCCATGCAAGACATCTATAACTCTCTTTGCCTTTGCAGAGCCACGAACATCCTCAGTGACAGGGCAGTCAGAGACAAATTACCAGACTTTGGAATAGTTTTTACCCCAATGCAGTAACCAGGACAATGTGAGCGGTGAAGGACTCTCACACATAACCCCCACGCACCACAGAGTCCTTCTATTAATCACATTTGTACTTTTGCATATATTTATCAGCCATTTCGTACATTTTGCTTACATCCTACATGTCTACTCCTGTGTTTTTGTTTGCACCGCTTGGGGAGCTGCTAACTCAGTGTTGTGCTGTTGTGTACTGTGACAATAAAGAATTGAATCCTGAATATGTAACATCTGGACCTTAGTTTGCACTGGTTTACGCAGCTGAATATAGCTTTGCGGTTAAGCCTCTCCTGTCATCCACCTCTTACAGCAATCTGGCTTCCAGCTACTATAAACCTGAATTTGACTGTAACCAACAGTACAGTTCCTTACTGTAACTAAAACAGAGGAGGTGTGTTTTCCCAACACACTGTAAAAGAGTGTAGAGATAAGGATGGCAGTATGGCTGTGATATTCTGTTCCTCCACAATAATAATAATCTCATATACCAGCCATGTAAGGTACCTCGAGAGTGATGTCATAAAACCCAAAAACCTGAAGTGATGAGCAATATAAGGTGAACCACAGAGATGGACTGAGCTATTAATGCAACTATTCCATCTGCTTAAACTGCACTGGCATGACACACACAAACATGCACACACACGTTCAGGCAGAGACATATCTGAATTAGTCTTTAGCTACACATAAATGCCATGTATGTAAGGGGAAAGAAGTATACTGTCCATATAAAATATAATACGTGTGATTAAAAAAAAGAGCGAGCGCCTGACAGAAGGTCACCAAAGCAGACAATGCTTCAATGTTAGAATGAATTGAAAGCGTAATTACCAAAATACACGATATTAAATATGAAGAAGGAATAGCATTACGTTTTGGAAATACCTAAGCGCTCATCTTACGAGATTTACGGTAACCTAACACTGAACAGTGACTGAGGCTAGAGGCGGGACCCAAATGGTGAAAGATGTGTGTAGGTTGAGTAAAAGGGGATGGCTACTGATAAAAAAAATATCGTTTCAATAACAATGCGGGCTTTAGAGCGTTTAAGGCGTTGAATTTAGAGTATGGTCCTGTGCGCCTACAGTACGCATGTAGCTCTCTTATTGTATGCAACAAATGAAGTCGTGATCAGTTATTTCATAAGCTAGTCGGTATAATAGTTGTTACGCAGCTTAATTTATATATGCATATATGTGTGCACGTATACAGTAATATATTGGTTTTAAAGTATTTTTGTGCATCGCAGCTGCATCCATTCAATGTAATCGTGTAATTTAGTGTCCGCACCTCGGCAACTATGTTACACCGATGATCAAGTCGACTTCTCAGTAGTTACATGAAGAACAAGCAACGAAAGTAATCAAGAAAAAATAATATGTTACTGTAATTGAAAATAAGACAAGCAAACGAAGGAGCAGACGGGCTAAGATGACTATGCCTGCCCGGGAGAGGAACTCGGGCTCTGGGGTAAAGGAGGAGGAGAGTGAAGATGAGAGCGAGATCCTAGAGGAGAGCCCCTGCGGCCGCTGGCAGAAGCGGAGGGAGCAGGTCAGCGTCCATCGCCGGCCATATAATAAGCATATGTTTTTGCTGCAGGAGAACTTTGAAGTTCCTAGATGAATGTGTGCCTGTGTGCGGGGCGGGACACGGCGATTAGTAAATGACTGATAGAGCAGAGGTGGGTGGGTGGGTGAGTGGGGGAGGGCAGGGCGATTAGTAAATAACTGATACCGGCTTCTGTCACCAATGTGGTGCGATTCTTTGTTCACACACACGAGATCGTAGATCATGTAGGTGTAGTTCTTATTTCTGTGATAGAATCTGCTTGTAATGCACTTACAGAATATGTCCTGAGCCCCTGACCCGCACTGACACTGCGCCCGCTTGATGTAAAGCTGGAGTGATACAATGTACCGTCATAAAATGCCTCGGACACATTACACAGGCTATTCCGGTCTTGGTTGCTGTTTCATCGCTGTGTCTGATACCTATAGCTTTACGTTGTGTGTTGACTGCCATGTTAAAATTGCAAGCTTAATTGTGACTCGTTTCTGTTTTCATACTGATCATTTCAGAACTCTGGGAACGAATTTCGAGGTTTTTATTCAGACATTCTTCTCAGGGACTCTATTTCTTTTGAAGTGTCTGACTCAATGTTCCATTACCCCAAAACACAAATTTAAGTTATGCTGCTACTCAAGTTATTTGTGTGTGTGTTATGAGGGGGGGATCGATGCGCTGCCTTTTTCGTGTGCTAAACATAGAACATTCTGCTGTGACACTCAGTCAGTAGTTCTCTTGTACACAATGTCTGATCTTCCATTACAGGCCAGGAAACTGGAACCCGTGCCTTCAACCTTTTTAAAAAAACATCTAAATTTTTTAGTGCAGCTGAATCATCATAGGCACCCCATTCATATTCGCACACGCACACGCCCGCCTGCATGCACACACACACAAACTGTTGACAGTGCTTCCTCACTCTTGCCCTGGAGCATATTTTGGTTTCACAATTATCAGCAGTCAAGAGCTGAAGTGGCTTCCGTCATAAGCATCCCTTCTGAGAAAATGTGACCCTTCTTGGATTGCCAGTCAGACAGGGCAGATGTGAATAGAACCCGTGGTGAATTTTATGTTGTTATTATTATTATTGCTTGCGTTACACTTTATACACATCAACTACACTTATGCATCTGCCAGTCAACAGCACTTATCTGGACTCCTACTACACTCAAATAATTGTCCATCCACATCTGTCCATCCATTCATTATTCATCCACTTGTCCATTCATTCATGATCAGTTTCGTTTCTATGATCTTGTTCTTTGTCAGCAGTAAATTTTTACATGCATGGAAACTTTTTCTGCTTTGCTTATTGGACGTCAGTTACTTACAGGATATCCTGCTGGAACCATTTATGTATTTTTGCAAAGGCTTCAACAAAAAGCATTACAATACATTTTAGTTTTAATGTTTTTATACATATAATGTCAGGGTTACATACCCTACAGAAGAAAATTATACATTAGCTAGAATCAAATCAGAGATTAGGATGGAGAACTAAAACAAGTGATCAGCAGAAAGGACCCATGCAGACGGTTACAGTAATAAAAAGATACATCTTATTAGTTTGTTTTTATGTCTTATATTTCCAGGTTATTTAGTCACGAGTGACAGAAATTAGCCCTTGCTGGGTAACTGAGTAAATCCAGGGAATATTATTGCAAGCAGAATAATAGCATGTTTTGTTTAAGATTTATTCCCTGCCTTCGGTAGCAATGTGAGTAGGACTGGTTTCAGAATGAAGCTGCATTTGCCCTCTGAGATTTGGGTTTTTGTACTGTAACTGTGCCGCTGTGTGGTCTGATAGAGTTCAACCCTCCATCTCAAAGGTACAGCTGTGATTTCATAAAAGGGAATTCAGTCCAGTCAAGTTTACACATGACATCATAGATAAATTTAGAAGCAGATGTGATTGAATACTTTTAGTTGAAACGGGCTTGTTGATCTGGGTAAGATTACTTTTTGGAATCTTATGTCTGCTGGAGTGTCATTTTATATTTTAGACGTAAAATGCACGTTCTGTTATAGAAGTACTGGGACGTAAGTCTGTATGGAAGTTTTCTTTTTAAACAAAACCTTAGAGGTAGAAGTTCTCTTTGGAATGCTTATGACTGGGGCATATGGCAGCATTTATTTACAGTGGGGGGGGGGGGGCAAACTTATCCGCAAAGGGCCAGTGTGTGTGCAGGTTATTGGGGTAAACTTTAGGTCAGCTGTTCAACCCCGGGTGTGAGGACTCTTCAGCCAATCAGTCCTCTAATTAGTGACCTAATTAGGGAGTTGCAATGAAAACCCGCACACACAGTGGCCCTTTCTGGGTAAGATTGCCCACCCCTGTTCGAGATTATGAAAGTTAAGCAGTGGGATTAGATTGATGTTAAGTAAACTAATCACACTGAGTGTAAACTGGAATCCGTTAAATGCATATTGTCTTTATTTGGTGCTTTTTTTTGTTAGAGTGATAACGGTATTAAGAACAGCCCAGCTGTCACTGTCATGGAGAAGCAGTTGTATGGGTGACTGAGCCAGAACCTGGGACCACATGTGGCAGCTCAGTGGCTTTCAGATGAGGGTCACCGCTGTTGGCTGGTGTTACAGATGCATACTAGGCATGTTTCTCGATACCAAGAACGCGAAGATCGTACTTGTGGTTTTGGCAAGACCGGGCTTGCAAACTCGCGTCCCACGAACAAAGTTGAGATCAATCATGGGATTGGTCTCGTTCGGCGAGGATGGAACTGATGTTGACATCAGGGCCTTGACATCTGTGGTGGGGGGGGGCAAGAATGACATCCGAGAATTTTCACTGTTCTCTGAACTTCTTGAGTGTTGGAACTGGCCTTCGGCAACGGAGGATGACGTAAAACGGGTACACGAGAACACAAGTATGGTCAAGTACTCCTATTGAGAAACACTCTAGATCCGTGGTTCCCAGCATATGTTCCTCAGGGACCCCTGGACAGCCCATTATATTGGTTCCTCCCAGCTCCCAGCTCACCTGCACCAGGTATTCGGTGTTCTTGATTGGCTGAGTGCTGGATAAATGACAGCATGGTTCTGCTGGCCGATGGTTAATGACGGTCCCTAGACTCAGCCTCACACTGGCGAGCATGTGAAAGTTCTGTACAATTTACATACATAGAAGTGGTGTGTGGTTCAGTGGATTAGGATGCAGTGCCTGTGATCGGAAGGTTGCCAGTTCAAATCCCCGAGTCAGCAGAGCAATCTCACCATCGGGCCCTTGAGCAAGGCCCGTAACTCCAAATACTCTAGGAACTGGCTGATCCTGGTTTCGCAAAAAATGAACATCACTTTGGATAGGAGTGTCTGCTAAATAAAAAATGTAATGCAAATGCTCAGCCATTTTGCAACACTTGACTTACAGACACACACAGGGAAGAGCCCGAACGTGCAACCTGCTATTTCAGCCGCAGTATGAATGGTCCTGTCACAGTTGCCTGTGCTTAGGGGAGATTAGCAACCAGTCACCATTTCACAGAGAAGCATTAAAGCATCCAGCACGTTCATGTCCTACAGCGACACTTACTCGCTGAGGAATGTAGTACTCTCTATACTTTGCAACAGGGCTTGTGTTGGCAGCTCAGGGAGAGCCTCCAGCCTGCTTGTGCAATTTAAGTCCTGTTGCAGGCATGTCATCACCTCCGGAAGCCTGCTTCTCATTCGAACAGCAAGGCATTTTAGCATACTTCAGAAACGCCTCATGGAAAACGGCACACCACAGTGAAGCTCTGCTTCCTTAACATTTTGTGCAATGGTATCAGTTAACATTTAATCATATTTAACCACCAGGGTGCTTCAGTGGGTAGCGGTCTTAGCTCTGACCTCCAAGGGTTGTTGGTTCAAATCCTGCCTCCGCTGTACGTATATGTGCGTGTGTGAGCCCCTGCGATAGACTGCAGTCTCGTCTAGGATGGCTTGGGTCCCATGCTGCAGGAAAGTGAACAGGACTTTCCGTTCCAGTTTGTTGCATGTGTATTTTTGTCTCTTTATTTCCGTCTGTATTTGTCTCTTAGAGCATATGGTGGGATTTCAGCGGCCCATCTGTGCTGTATTTGAATGATGAATGAATGAATGTTACATTTATATAGCGCTCATCACGACACCCTAATCACTTTTTTAAGAAGCAAAGGGGATCCACTTCAACCACCACTGTGTAGCCCCCACCTGGATGATGCGATGGCAGCCATTCTGCACCAGTACGCTCACCACGCAATAGCTAAGATGGCGAAGGGGCAGGAGAGAATTTACCAGTTAGATACAGGGGATGATCAGGAAGGCAGATTTGAAAGGGCCACATTGGGCAATTTAGCCAGGACATCAGGGTACCGCCCCTACTCTTTCGAAGGATGTCCAGGGATCTTTTATGACCTCAGGAAATCAGGACCTCAGCTTTATGTCTCATCCAAAGGACGGCACCATTTTACAGCACAGTGTCCCCATCACTGTACTGGGGCACTGGGATCCACACAGACCACAGGATGGGCTAACCTGTTGGCCACATCAACACCTAGTCCAGCAGCAACCCAGCTTTTCTATTTCCTTTTTGAAATCCCTCTTATCATCTGGGTTGCCCTTTGCGAACATATCAGTGTGGGAAGTATATAGTCTACAACAGTGATTCTCAAATTTGGGTAGCGGCAAGTTCTGAAAGGATTGGAAATGTAAGCCTTAACCTATATAAGTGGGTCTTACGTTTGCAAATGCTGAGCACTAAACTAATCCAAGAAGCCAAACCACAGATTCTTAATTTAAAATTCACTGCGTGCATTAATAGAGGGCAGTGGTGTCTTAATGGTTAGGGAAGCGCACTTGTAATTGAAAGATTGCAGGTTCAAATCCCTGACCAGCAAGGTACTGCCCCCAAGCACTGCTTGCGGGGGCTCAATTAGCTGCCCCCTGCTATGTCACATTGTCACATATGGGTTAAATGCAGAGAACACATTTCATTGTTGTGTGCTGTGGTATGACAACCAATCACTGGATTCTAATTTAAAACTATACTTGATATAGGGTCGCGACTGAGCTGGCATGGTAAAGATTGGGTCATGGTGCAAAAAAGTCAGGATGAGGTTGAGAACCTCTAGTCTACAACATCCATTTAGCACATGGTGACGTTCCTTTCAAAAGGCGTATAAGCAGATATTAAACCCTTGAAGCCATTTTACTTTATGTGACTTCAGTTGCTCTTCCAAGACAAAGACGCCAAACGGTTGCCCAAATAACTAGTCAAACAGACAAAGGAACCGATAAGAGATACTTGATGTACTGGGTGGACGTGAAACGGTAGTTAGGAACCCACAGATAAAGTAAATGCTGTAGCAGAAATGCTGTCAAGAGAGTGTTTTATATAGTCCCCATGGATTTTGCAATGCCCAGACATGTCAACAGAGCCAACAGACAACAAGGGTGGGGTGTCATTTAGTGACGACACCTCGATGATGAGGTGGTTATGATGGATGGCTAACGAGCTGCCAGTCTGGGAGAGCCTGTAATACTTTGTGCAATGATTACTAAATTGGAAAAGAATAAAGCATTTGCCAAAATCCTGCATCCCTCATAGTGAAAACAACGCAGTTTTACACCATATATGTTTTTCAGCCTGCCGGTTTAGAAATCCATCCATACATTTTCTGTACCCACTTGTCCTATTTAGGGTAATGAGGGCTTGGAGCCTATAACTGAGGCTATGGGTGCAAGTCAGGGAATAACCCAGGGCAGAGCGGCAACCCATCGCAGGGCACACTCACACACAATTCACACACACATTCATACCTATGGGCAATTAGATAACTCCACCTTAGCATGTGTTTAATAGGGTGCCTTAATTGTTCGTTTCCTGTGCTTGTCTGTAAATCTTTAAATTGTTATATTGACGTAGCCTGTTTGCACTGCTTCACTGTTTTTATTATCACTACTATGTTTTCCATGCTTTTTTGTGATGATTAAAATTGCACGCTACTTAATCAGCTTCCTTTTGGAATTGAAAGTGAACAAAGTCCAAAAACAATTCCAGATGAGCTCCTTCATTTGGGGTCTTTTGTTGACTTGAAATATCAAACTGAGTTTATAGGTCCCTGAAGATTTGGCTTATTTATTATAACAGTTTACAGGTTTTAGGGGTGTAACGTGAGGTTGCCCTACAGGTATTGGGGTGTAATGACAGTGAACCCTACAGGTATTGGGGAGTAATGACAGTGAGCCCTACAGGTATTGGGGTGTAATGACAGTGAGCCCTACAGGTATT
>JAODLD010000111.1:777150-794881 GCA_026781065.1 Mormyrops boulengeri
GTACAGGTGCGCTGGGAGCTGAGAGGAAGCAAAAACGTGGACTGTCTGGGGTTCCCCGAGGACTGGGTTGGGAAACACTGACTTAGACTGTTAACTTGTTCCGTATTTTGTTATTGGTATAAAAGATTTAATGTTAATGGCGGAAATTACCTATATGTGGTGAATCTGATGCTGATATGAAGTCATTACCCTACAACCCTGAAAATGGATAAGCAGTATTAATGGACGAATCCATCTGCATGCAAAACATCCTCGTTATATTGTGACTTTCAGGACGGGGTGATGGCTTTGACTGGAGTTTAAACTAACAGCTTCCCAGTTGTGGTTTCAATGCCATATTGTAAGTGCCACACAAGATTCAAATAAAAACTTTGTTTTGTGAAAGCGATTGAAAGAATACATCTTGGAATGTGCAGGAAAATGTTGATTTTGTGCGCACTACGTACATTTTTTTGGAGATATGCCTTTGTACATTTCAGTTCAAACTGGAAACATTTTTATAGCATATTATAGAATAAAGAGAAAGTGTTTTAGTGAAACATTTATTCATGCTTCATAAAAAGAGCTTCTTTTTAGTTGTATCAGCTGTAGTGGGGAAGTTACAGCTAGAATATCATCGCTTAAATTTTTTACATTTACATTACATTACATTTACATTACATTTACATTTACATTTACATTACATTACATTTACATTTACATTACATTACATTTACATTTTTTACATTGCATTTTCTATTTGTACATTAAAAACTTTGGTGTGTGTATATACAACTGACCTATTCTTGTTCTTCTACATTCTTTTTGTATAAGAGCTCTGTAACATTAACATTTCTCATTCGTGGGATAATAAAGGTTTATTCTATTCTATTCTAAAAATTCAGTGATGCCTCTCTGTCTCCCCCTGTAGGTGAGTCAGGGCAATGTTCCTGGCATTGAGACTGCCTCCTTGGCCATGGACACAGAAGAGGGAGTTGAAGTGGTATGGAATGAAGTACAGTTTTCTGACAAGAAGGTCTTCAAGACACTGGAGGTACATGCCAAATGCACCTTGCTTACTGTAGGTAGATATGCTCATGTTCTTCAAAAACTGATGTATACAGAGGATTTAAAATGGCAGAGCCACACTCACGCACAGCCTCCTGTTCACCTTCTGTTTTCTTCTTCTGCAGGACAAGATCAAGGAGATGTTTGAGAACCTGATGCAGGTGGACCACCCCAATATCGTCAAGTTTCACAAGTACTGGCTAGACATGAGGGAAGGTCGAGCGAGGGTGAGTGAGACACAAAGACCCAGCAATGACTCAGCAATGACTCAGCAATGACTCAGCAATGACTCAGCAATGACCCGTGCTCTGTACTGTTACAGACATATACAGTCATGTGAAATAATTAGGACACCCAATGAAAACCTGTGTCTTTTTTAACATACAGTAAGAGAGGATATGATTGGTGCAAACCAAAGAGAGCATTTGAGCAAAAAAGCTGGGGGCGGAAATGTCATGGTTTGGGGCTGCTTAGCTGCAGCAGGACCTGGCCAGCTCACCATCACAGAATCCACTATGAATTCTTCATTGTATCTGAGGGTGCTTAAGGAAAAATTTAGACCATCTTTCCAAAAATGAAACAGAAGTGCGGCTAGACCATGTGACATGACAATGACCCAAAATGTTCCTGTAAATCCACAAAGGAATGGCTCAGAAGAAATAAATGGAGAGTTCTGGAATGGCCCAGTCAAAGCCCGGATCTGAATCTTACGTATTCAGATGCTGTGGGGTGATTTGAAACAGGCTGTGCCTGCAAGACACTCCTCAAAACATCACACTGCTGAAGGAATTCCGCATCGAGGAGTGGGGAAAACTTTCTGTCAGTCGGTGTCAGAGACTGAGAGATGGTTATAGGAAACATCTCATCCAGGTTATATCAGCCAAAAGGGGAAATACAAGCTATTAGGGCACAGGGTGTCCTAACTTTTTCCTCAGTAGGAATCGCCATCTTTGTTAATTTCTTTTGTTAAATAAGTGAATTTGTTATTATATGTAATATTAATTTGATATTCATTTGAAATATAATTTGATATTCCTTAATAAAGAATTAAATATTTAATGGGTTGCCCTAATTATTTCACATGACTGTATACATAAATGCTGTGCAGAGTAAGACTGAGTGGGACACGATGAACCGGCACTGACCCATGCTCCATTACTGACACATTTGTATAAATCTGCAGTGATAAGCTGACCGAAATGCCGGGAGAGTCGTCCGCCTTCTCCAGCGGTTCCTCTCTGTTTCTGGTTGTTTCTGTGTGTCTCTGTCACAGGTAATCTTCATCACAGAATACATGTCATCTGGCAGCCTGAAGCAGTTTTTGAAAAAGACGAAGAAAAACCACAAAACTATGAATGTCAAGGTGAAAATGCCCTTATATATATTTTTTTATACATCGCTGAAATGTAGGTGTGTCTGTATCATTTTTTTTGTTTTAAGCTTATTATAAGGATTCATAATTTATTGGAACCAAAATGTTTGGGTCTAAAATCTCTGTATTGCAATAATGTCTTGTAGTACATTAACCGAGTTGTATGTTGCTACTGATGTACTCCATGCATTTAGCTCATCTTTAGGTACACAGCGCCACCTGTGGGTAAACCTATGTAAGAAACATGGAAGTATTACAAGAGTTTCAGTTTGATGTCAGGTGCCTTTGGCTGTTCCAGACTCTGTTAGTGATATTATCACACTATATATATATATATATATATATAGACTGCTGATCAATAGCCAACTGTGCAATAATTTGGTGGTCAGGGAGAATGTCAGCTGAGGGATTGAATGTTGAGGTGTTCCTGGAAGAGATGAGTGTTGAGGGTCATGATGGGTAGCTTGTTCCCCACTATCGAGGAAAGTCAGAAAGGACAAATAGAAAACTTTTACCGTTTTACTGCAGGCATGGAAACGATGGTGCACCCAGATCCTCTCGGCCCTTAGGTAAGTGACACCCCCTCACTCTGCCTTTACCACATGAGCTTCCATCACCTATCAGTTATACTGTGCAGTTTGGAGATTTCAGGAGAGCGCTCAGGGAAATATCAGAGGGGAGTGTGTATGTACTGAGTCAATTCAAACTAACAGCATAGTGCAAGTGACAGGCCTGTTTTAGGTACTTCAGTTCCTGGAGAAAATTTCTTTTGAAAGCCTCTTTCGGATAAATATTAAAGTGGCTTGGTGCTCATTGTGTTTTGTCCGTATCTTTTTTTTCTGTGTCTTACTGGTATCAGAGCATGTTAACAGAAGTGAGGCAAACTATATTTGCCAATAAAATATTACTCTGTAGCAATAAAAGAGGGACTTTACCACCATAGCTTTTTTGTAAGATCTACCCCTGCACGGACTGGCGAACACAATCGGGGGGGTGGTGTATTCATATTTCCATTCCACAATTGGCCCAGATCATCCGTGCCACACAGTTTCAGAGTTACTGAGTAAGCTACAGCGTTAATGTAAAAGTAATGCTTTTCCTGCACCTCATCACCAGTACATAACTGGGGCAGCTCACTGCAAATTCTCCATATTCTCCCAGTTAGCCACTCAGGCATTGACATGTACTGAAGTAATTTAACCAGTAGTATAAACACTTATAGTGTAGCAGCATTATAGAGCAGTATTACAGCTGCTGTGTGTGACTGAATTAGCTACCGCCACTGCAAACTTTTTATCACCATGCTAGCCTTTCTGACCTTTCGATTTCGTCTAACATTGATGTCTCTGACTGTTGCGTCCAGTTACCTGCATTCCTGTGATCCTCCCATAATCCATGGCAACCTGACCTGTGACAACATCTTTATCCAACACAATGGACTCATTAAAATTGGCTCAGGTGCGCCCCCTGCAGGACACGCACTGTACTGCACTGCATCTGTCAGGTCCCCGCTGGGTATTTGTCAATAATGCCTTTAAGCCCACTCTATAGTCTGTTACATTTAATTTGTTTCCCTAGTTAATCGAAGATGAAGGAAATTTATCACTAAATAAAAAACGCATGTGTTTAATCATTATTTTTCCCTTCCATCCCTGGCCACAGTGTGGCACCGGCTGTTCGTCAATGGTAAGCCTCAGCCTGGCGCATTGTGTCCCATATTTCACATCTTTTCCTTCCACCCACGAGGCTGATTATCAAACCCGGATCACCTGTTTTGAATGATTTAGCACAACAAATATGAACATGGCCCCTGTGAGACCTCAAGCTTGTTAAGGGTGCTCGTCTTCCGGTGTTTATTGTTTCTGACTATTGGTGGTGCTGTGTGTGTGTGTGTGTGTCTGCCCCTTCCCTTTTTCGAATGTTTTTGTGCATGTGACTCAGCACTTGTTATTCTACATCATTGATGAAGTGCCAGTCTGCTATCGTTCCGCTCATGACCGTCCATCCTCTCTGCCCAGTGTTCCCAGAAGCGGTACACGGCAACGTGCAGCACCACCGGAATGACAAGCGGACCATGCACTTTTTTGCTCCGGAATATGGCTGTATGCCTCCTTCTCCGTCTCGGCCCCGCGCTGCTCACTGGCAGCGTGATGTCACATCCTGCCTGCTCTCTCAGATCTCCTCTGTGACTGTCTGTGTATTACTTACCAGTGGCACCTTCAATCACGCCATGTTGGTTTAACAGATGTGATAGTTTACCGATTCTGTGTAATTTTGTGGGTATCATTGTAATGCATGATAGTCAAAAATGATATGGTCAATGAAATGCTGATGTTTACTGTAATATTTAGGAACATCACTCAACAAAAGCTTCAGCAAATAGTTTTAGAAGGCCTTTCTGTTGTCAACCTCCTCTTGTTCCCTTTCGCACACTCCTTATGCTACTGGGCTCATGGTGGTTTGTTTGCTTCCAGTGACTGAAGATGACCCTGCTATTGACATTTTTTCCTTCGGGATATGCGCCCTGGAGGTGAGATTTAGGCTTTTGAGATAATGTTGCTTTCTCTCTCAGATCTGTTGCTGACTTGTTGTGATTGGTTGCACCTCACGTATGGCGTCAAATCAGACTCACGACAACCCAAATTAGAATTTTTATTGTAAAATTGACAACGAGAAAATTCGGATTTGGAAATTCAAGTTCAGAAAAAGAGGGAAAACATCCAGGATACTCAGTAAGAGCAAACGAACATAGATCTAACAAAGCATAATCCTGGCCAATCACAGGACGGGTCACCAGTCATTTGAGATGGCTTTTTCTACATTCCCCACCTTAATATTGTGGCTGACTCTGGGTAAATAAATTCAAAATTGGGTTGCGGTAAGTATGATTTAATCGCCATACTTATGTGAATGATCAACATGTTTTCACTTTGTAGATGGCTGTCTTGGAAATCCAAGCCAATGGAGACACCGTAGTGTCTAGTGAGGCCATAGTACATGCAGGACAGTCTCTTGAGGACCCACTCATGAGGGTGAATGACAGTTTTCTGTCTTCTGGAAATTATGTAAAAGTCCTCATTAGCTAGCGAATCCACGTGCCTCTCACCTCAGCATAATGCCCTCTCTGCTTGTGTCTTAATGTAGGAGTTCATCCAGTCATGTGTGCGCCCTGCGGCTAACTTGAGACCCACAGCGCACAACCTGCTCTTCCACCGTGTACTGTTTGAGGTCCACTCTCTCAAACTGCTGGCTGCCCATTGTTTCATCAACAACCAGTGTGAGTCTTTAGTTATCCAGCTTTATTGTAATCCAGGATAGGCGAGAGATCCCAGTCGCATGCCGATATCTAAGATAGCCCTTTTTTCTTGTAGACCTTCTTCCAGAGAATTGTGTGGAGGAGAAAACCAAGTCAATTGACCCCAGTGGCATCATGGCTGAAATTAAGCACCGTGGCCGTCCGGGAGTGCAGCTCAAGTAAGCGATTCTTACGTTGTGGCTGTGCAGAATCTCTGCTTCTTCTGTGGTGAGGTAACTCGCTGTCCTCTTTGTCTGTGCAGGTACTCTCACGTTTCCCCTCTGGAGCTTGACAAGTTCCTGGAGGATGTGAAGTGAGTGCTGGGGCCTGCTGGCATTCATGTAGTTATTCTTAAACTCAGGGCTCTTCTATATAAAACCTAGCAGTGAAGGTTAGGAATTTGATGCGGAGGAGAAATTTTGGATGGTTCCTGTGTTCAGACATTGGCTGCGGCATTTCCTTGTGCATCCAGGAATGGGATCTACCCCCTGATGAATTTTGCCTCTCAGAGACCCCATCCAGTTCCACGGGCTCTCTCACTAACCCAGGAGCACATGGAGACAGGAGTGAAGACCCCCACCCCTGAGCCACAGGAAATGGAGACCCGAAAAGTGAGCAATGTATAGTATTGAAGTATAGTATAGTATACTATACTATACTATCTCTAGGGTGACAAAATTCTGGGAATTTTTCCGTTAATTCCCATATATTCCTATTAATTCCCCTGGAAATTTCCAACTTGGAATATTTCCAAAATTCCCCAGCTTAACTTCCCATGGAAAATGGAACATTTCTGGAAAGTTTTTGTAAATTGTCTGCCCTTTTGCAATCCTAATAATCTCACACAAACAGTAATTTGTAAGACTGCATATTTGATACACTTTTGTATGATGTTTGTTATTTAATGTAGTGTTTCCCAACCCAGTCCTTGGGGAACCCCGGACAGTCCATGTTTTTGCTTCTTCCCAGCTCCCAGCCAATCAAGAACACCAAATATCTGGTACAGGGGTGCTGGGAGCTGAGAGGAAGCAAAAACGTGGACTGTCCGGGATTCACCGAGGACTGGATTGGGAAACACTGGTCTAATGTATGCATGGTATATGTTGACCTGCAAGATACAAAGCATCTTACCAAATAAGGAAATGTAAATGTTATGTAAATTTATAGTAATGATACACAAATGGAGGGAACTGCCAACAGGGATCACCGCTCAGTGATTCATATTGTGTTCTTTTCATATATCAGCTTGTTCCTGATTGTACCGACTTGCCTCTGTTTTGTAGGTTGTCCAGGTTCACTGTAATCTGGAGTCCATTGACGAAGGGACTAGATCTCATGTGAGTTTATCTGCTAATTTGTACAGTATAGCAACTCATAACCATTCAAGGCTTTGCAGAATATACTTTTGATGTTCTACTTTACACCAGTTTACAGCACCATCAAAGCAGAAAACAACTGTAAAAGGCAATGGGTACACATCTTGAAAGCACACATTAAAATGAAATGAAAGCAATATAAAATTATTCTTCATTTGCCATTTGCACAAGTACGTATTTGCACAAGTATGCCATATTGCACATCAGAATGCTTCTTTACACACGTTCCATCTTCTCTCCTGTGAGACAAACATACACATATTCAGGTGAGAGCGAAGCCTGGAGTCTGAGTACTGAGTCAGCCCTTTATCCGGTGCTTATGGAGTTTCCTTTACTGAGGATTAACTGAACATTTCACAGTTAGGTGTGATGATGAAGTTCCCTGCTGAGAGGACCCTGAGTACAAAACACAGTACATAAGAAAACATGAAAAACAATTCTCAATGCTTTTCTCAATACTTTTGCATTTTGCATCTTAATGTTTCACACTTTGCGGCTAGCTGACCTTTTCAAATCAGAAGTGCTTCAAGGGGGCACAAGGGGGCAGTATATATTTGGATTATTAAGTTATTTGGTTGTTTTCCAGATAGTGAGAAGCTTTTAATCCACGGCATCCAGTCAGAAAAGACTTTGAAAAACAGAAAAGACATGTTTCCTTAATGTTTTTCTGTGTTAAGTTTTGCGATTCAGCTCCACAATACAAGAAAGGCTAGAGATGCTGAAGATGCGGTTGTAAGTTCCACAGCCATTCGAGCAAAGGAGTCTGTCACAGACATAATGCAAACATAACGATTTACTGATTTCAGTGATACTCGCTGCCTATTTGTCTGGATGTAGCTTATCGAGTCTGTTGCGCATCACGATAGGAAACAAACAAAAGAGAAGTGAAATGACCACAAAGCAAAGCCATTAAAGCTATTTTGAATGATCTTTGTAGTGGGTGATATATTTGACAGATTGCTTTGGAGGATATATTAGCCAACACCAGCATGGATGCTTAGAGTAGGTACTCAGCGCTCACGTCTATTCCTCTCTCAAAACAGCTCTCAATCTTCCTAAAGATGGACGACAAGCTTCACCGACACGTTAGCTGTGACGTCCTGCCCAGTGAGTGTCCTCTCTTAAAGCCCTGTTTACAGTACCATCTGTGAGCTATATATAACTTTGCCTCTAATATAGTTTGCTAAACACTGAAAATTGCCTGTGATTTACAACTTTCCAACTGAATTTCCATCAATAAATCAGCTACAAAATGGCACATGACAAAGATAGAATATAGTGAAAGTCTTGAACTGTAAAATTTTACTGTGATGACCAGACAGAGGGCATATCCAGTTTTTATGCTTTTATATAACCAATATTTTTCTGCTCTCCTCAGCTGATAGCCCAAAGGACCTGGCCAATGAGCTTGTACACTATGCCTTTATCTGTGAGGTATGTCTCTGTCCTCAGTATTGTGATTGTGTTAATTGATGCTTGTGATGTTGCAATTCAATGACACTATAAGGATGGGTGCTGGTGATGCAGTGTTAATCATCCTGTTGGTTGTACTGCTCTTTCCTGCAGGAGGACTGTGAGAGACTGACAGGATTTCTACAGGAAGCCTGGGCCAAGCACTGGTCTACAGATCGGGGCTCCTCTGACACGACAGCAGTAGCAAACTGAGCTGTGTGAGGAGCGCGTGTAAACCATCTACAGAAGCTGTGATGGAGTTGCTACGTTCCTCAGAGTTGAGGATAAGACCCTTGAGTCTTGGCTCAAGTCAAGCATAGGCTACATCAGCGAGAAGCTCTTTCAGAGTCTCCCTCTGCCATTTGAAATCCTTACTTTCAGTAAGTGAACTGAGCATCCCTCACAATGGACAAGGACTCCCTCCTTTTTTAAAAAAAAATATTCTCTTTTAATTGAGACATGTGACCCATCTTCTGTTTTTCCTGAAGAACGTGTTATGAGTGGAAAGATCATAGAGGTGCTTGCACACGTATATAAATTTACATGAGACACTCTTGTGCAAAACTACATGCAAGTGAGGATCAGAGAGCAGGGTCAACCGGCGTCCCTGGAGCAGGTGGGGTTAGGGGCCTTGCTTAAGGGCCCCATGGTGATGTGATTGCTCTGCCAGTCAGGGGATTCGAACCCACAACATTCCAGAAATGGGGGTTGAGCCCAGACTTGTTAAGCTACACCCCACAGATAAAGAAGTTTCACCTAGAGATTTTCTTTCCAATTTTTCTGGATGTGAATTCCAGAAGGTCCATCTCATTGCCTTAATTTTTCAATTACAAATGAATTAATTTGTGAAAACAAACAGCAGGCGACTTAAAGTCACTGGTCATACCTTAACTGGTCACTAAAGAATGCAGAATTTCCTGTTGCTCTTGCAGATGCTTTATCTACATTTTAAGTTTAAGTATCAAAATAGGGAACTGGCATTTTTATTTTTATTAACTTTATTATCTACGTTAAATCGTATGGACCCACAGATGTTTGTATTCTAATAATAATGTGTCACAATCTTAATATATTTGTGCATGAATCAGTATGAATATGATATGAACGATATGAATCATGAGGGCAGCACTGTAGGCCCACAGAGTTGTTCCTCCTCTCTGCAAATGGAGTTTGCATGTTATCCCATGTTACCCTATTGCGTGGGTTTCCTTCCAGTCTAAAGACATGCACTTAGGCTAATTTGTATCTCTAAATAGCCCATAGAGTATGATTTTGTGTGTATGTGCCCTTTGATAAACTGGCATACCATCCAGGGTGTCCCCCAGCCCCGCTATATATTATGCATTTTACTAAAAGCGTCTTTGACTATAGGACGTAGAAGCACTCTGTTCCTTTTGGTCAATAGTAAACCTGAGCATAAAAGCTATGGATACCTTGAATTGATACTTTTGAGTAATACCAACATTCCAGGACCAAAAGGGCACTGCTACAGGTGAGGCAGGATCCCGAAGGATCGGGGAATCATCTTTACAGCCCTCATATATAACAACGTAAACACATGAAAAATATGAGAAAACAAGTTTTACATTTTGCGAAAAGAACATAATCGCTGTTCATAAGTTAGCAGAACTGGCAACCAGTTAAAAAATTGGTGATTGTGAAATGGTTATGAATGAAATAGCAGGACGGTTACCTTTTTGATTTTGTCCAAAGCACACTGAATACTAATATTGCAGTCAAGGGTGATGTATGACAGCCTGAGAATGACGGTGTCTTACAACGTTCAATCGTTGCTCTTTTTGTGGCCTACCAATACATTGGGAGACAAAGCCTAATGCTAACCAGATGCTGCACTGACATTTCCATCTGCATGTTACTGGTTTGCTGTCTTAGTTCCCTGCAATGATGGCTGCCTTGGGTTTGCATGATGTGGCAAATACTTCAGATGGTGGCATACTGTCAGCTACAGGAACACGTTTGTATTCCACCCACCCTTTAAAATGCCTTAAACATCTAATATGGTACATACTTGATAAAGAAAGGGAATGTATGAGACAGGAGGAACTATATATTTATATTGCCTGATTATTGCTTGTCCTCGTGTAAGATATTGTACAATGTCAGAGGTATTTATTATTATTAATGAACAATAATAATAATAAAAGATAACATGAGGCTTTTAGCAGTTTGTGTCTGTCACTGAATCTGTTCACATTATGTTGGCTTCATACATTTAAGGTCATTTAATGCTCCTGTTCATGCAGCGGTAGCTTGATTCTCTTCCTGGTGGCAGTGGCAGCAAGCCAAGCCTCCTTTTAAAACCTGACAGCTTCCATCACCTTGAGTGACCATTAGGAAGGCCTATGGTTATTGAGATAATATGCACCAACTGGCTTCTGGCCATAGATTTTAGCAGTCTGTGTAATAACTGAGGCTTGGGTCATGGGCTAATGACACTCAATGTCCCCTGCTATAACTCATGTTAGATGTAAGCTTCATCCAGACTTTCCCAACAAACCATGATTCCTGTTACAGGTCCACCTGGTCCATCCAGCCTCCTCCCCCTATGTCAAATCAACTTGCCACCAAGCAAAGATCCTTCTGCAGCTCAGCCCCTATCTCCACTGAGTACCAAAACACACAGCCTAAAAACTACAAAGATGAACACTGACCTTTGTCTTTGGAGTGCTCAGTTGCCAAGTTGACTTATGAGCATCATTGGGGCCAAACCTGGCGTTTGTAACGGACAACCTGTGACTTAAACAGAAGTCTGACACCAGTTCAATTTTGGTTTAGACCTTTTAGATTTAGAACATCTTACCCAGTTTCTAAGAATTAAAATGTGCATTTCATAACAAGGCTGACTGTACAGTTTACACAGAGCCAATTGCATGAAGATACTGGTATCATTACTTTTAAATGACTTTCTTGGTTCTCAGAAGAACAAGTGCCTTCCAGAACACGCTGACAGCCACAGATTAAAAACTAATTACTGACAACGCCGTAACCCTCAAGTGAAGAGTAAAGCCAGTCAAAAGGTTAAATTTCAGCATTTTTTTCTCCCAACTTTAATCGACATATCTTGAGATAAGTGTGGTTGAAAAGTAAAAACCCAAATATCCACAGGTCAACAAATACTGGATAATCCTCAACAAGATTAAACTCAATATTCTTGATATAAGTCAGTTTCTTACGCAAGACATTATGAAATATGTATCCGTAGGCCATGAATCTTCTCAAAACTGCTGTACGCTAATGGTTTTGCACATCAAATGCTGATGTATTACTAAGGTAACACAAAGTTTTTCTGATCAGACTGTAGCCTGGACTGAGCACCAGTCTATCGATATTAAAATGCTGCTTTATTTCTGCAGTCAGAGGCGAAACACCTCAAAACACAAGTATGCTGGTATGATGCTGACGCGACTGAGACAGACATGCTTCACAGGACATTGAGTAATAACCATCACCCTGCACTAGAAAAGCAGCATGGAATGGGAATGGTTTAAAAGATCACACTAACTGACACTAAAGGCACCCAATTTCTTCATCGCCATATTGGTCGCTAGGAAACAGCAGTGCCTCTCGCGAGCCCATAAAACGAGGATTATTAGATAATCTCGCGAGAGCTCGATGGGGTTAGAATCGGCAGGGGCAAGTATCGAAGTATCGCGAGATTCCCTCATCTTCATCGGCGTGGCCTTGTGTGGTGTGCTTCATGGCGGTGGCAGTGACTGCGGTAAATAAGTTCAAGTTACAATACTGTTCTGTGGTTTTGCAATTCGATTGCTGTTTGGTGTGTGTCTGTACTCCTAAAATTGGGCTGGAATGTCTGTGCCGAGGGAATCCGAAGCATCGTTTAGGGGAGGGTTTGTGGGTCGAGGGGCGAGAAGTGCGTCCGCCCCCCCCCCTCCTCCTCCCCAATGTGGCTCAAATTTGAGGGAAAGCCTGTGAGTTTTAGTTGGAGTCCGTCAGTGCGGCGCTAACGGCACACATGGCGGCTTCCCGGGCTGTGGGGGAAGCCGAATGGTCTCGGTGTAGGGTGCTTGTGGCTCGGTTATTTAGGGTGCTCGTCCCTCGGATATTTGTTCGCTTTGTTATTTAGCGGCGCCGGCTAGCTAACTGGGTTGGGGGGAGTTCCCGCTTCGCCTGCTAGCCTCAATATGGAGGATTATCCTAGTCCACCCCTGGGTTAGGGTTGTTTTATTTAGTATAATTTTTCCAGGCGATGATACGTTTCTAGTGTTACTAGGCGGCCCGCTCCGTCCGGCTCTGCTGCCCAGTCGGCCCCAGTCGGTTGCTGTTGAGATGGATCATTTGGGTTTGCGTTCACTGTTAAGAAAAAATGCATGTAAATATTTTTATGATTGTGTTCATTTAGGAAAAGGTAGTATTTCCCGGACGAGGCAGATTTGCTGTTTATCTATCTTAAACGACTGGGTTGCTTTTAGGTTTTAAGGCCATATTGGACTGCGAAAGATATTTTCAGGAAAGGGATTGCCAGACGGATAGTGCTTCCGTTGCTTTTTACTCACCTGAAGGATTTTTCTTCCTTGTGGACTTGAACAGTTAAAGGTGTCCTAGTTTATTACCCTACGGATTACAGGCCTTCCCCCAGTGACGAGCAGGTGCTAGGTAAAGGGCCCAATTTCCCATCATGCAGCTGCGCGTCATGGTTGAGAATCTTAGAGCCTGGTTCTTCAGTAGGTGTGCTTCATTAAAGTTTCTTTTTGGAAATAGTCCTGACTTAGAATGTGTGTGGCTTTGCGGGGTATGTGTGCTTGTGATCGGAAGGTTGCCGGTTCAAATCCCGTTCTCGGAAAGAGTAGCTGCATCAACACTGGGTGCTTAAATCTGAAAAATGTTTTGTGGGTGCTGGATAACTGGCCAACACTGCACTCTGACCCCAAGCCTCATTCTCACCTGTATATGTCTGTCTGTCTGTGTCTCAGGAGTGCAAGACGGGATCTTCGAAGATTGTTTCATTGTACTTTCTACTGTACAATGACAATAAAGTGATTATATTGTATTCATTCTATTCTACAGAGCCAATGACTCCTCAAACCATTCGTCATTGCTAATACTACAAAGCTTGGTGATCAGTCTTTTGATATTCTGGATGGTTTATATGTAATAAGCACGTACATTTTGTGAAATGCCCTTAAACCACTGTTTCCCCCCCCAATGTTCTGTTGAGTCTTGAGTGTAACAGCTGCCCATAGAACATCTGTGCACATCCTTTATGATCTTAAAACCAGTGCAAAAGCCAGTGTAAATCTGTACGTCACCATTTTCATCTTAATGTCTCAAATTCCTGTTTCTGTAGCTGCTTAAACTGCTCTAAATATGCTAACGAACAAAGAATTGTGGCACAGTTTATTAAATCAGGAATTGGGTAGCCTGGGTATTTTATGGACATTTGGGTTTTTATTTTTCAACCACACTTCTCTCAAGATATGTTAACTAAAGTTGGGAGAAAAAATGCTTACATTTAATCTCCTTTTGACTGGCTTTACTGTTCAAATTGTTGCCTACAAAATAACTTTTGATCTAAGTAGGTTTGTGTTTTTTTCTTTTTTGTTGTTTCTCTCTGTCGTTTGTGCTGTAGAGCGTATCTCTTGACTGTACTATATTTCCAAATCCAATGGCAGAACTAGTTGGGTTCAAACCTCCTTAAGGGGGCTGTACATCATGCATCACTCTGGAGTTCATAAATGAAAAGGTACTTGACCTTTTTTCTGTGTCATAGTCAATAAGGTGGCTTTCTCATGTGGGACATAGTCCATCCAGACTTCGGAGGCATTTAGGGCTTCCATATGTAAAACAATTTCACATTATTCTGAATTAACTGCATGTATGAATATGCTAATTTTGCACTGTAGAAGTGTGAATCCTTGTAAGACAGGTTCAAGAT
This sequence comes from Mormyrops boulengeri, assembly GCA_026781065.1. Classification (NCBI taxonomy): domain Eukaryota; kingdom Metazoa; phylum Chordata; class Actinopteri; order Osteoglossiformes; family Mormyridae; genus Mormyrops; species Mormyrops boulengeri. The sequence goes on from JAODLD010000111.1 coordinate 791,607, forward strand.
TTAAGCTATTTTTGTAGTTGCATTGATTAAAACACGTTAAAATGTTGAATTCCATTGTATTTATGTCATGTCTCCAGTTACCCAAATTATGCAAATGTTGAGCAAAGTTTATATGTGAATGTTTTGATGTAATCCATGTTTGTTAATATTAATTGCTGCGGTATTTCAGAGCAGGCTCAAATATCACTGTTCCTTATGAACGGTACTCTCTGAAGAAACAAACTTTGTATAACAACCTTTACTTGTTCTGTCAAAACAGAGTAATGTAAGATTCAGTGCAACCAGTTTGGATGGGAAGGTGATCATTCTGTTAATGATTTTTGTGATAAAGGAGTTGGTTGGTTGTTCATCGATGTGTTACTCTTGGATATTCTTTTTGGAAAATCTTGATGCTAAGATGACCATAGTTCTTTGGAGCTGAAAACCCAGGATGATGTGAACAGCCAACCAGCTTCTGTTAGCCTGCAGTCTCTGAGTGCATTGAGTTTGCTCTGAAACAAAGTGCCCGAATGTACCGAGTATTCCTTCTGGAATGTGTTGACGTTTGGGGAGGGAGGGTGCAGTGAGCCTGCGCCTGCTTAGCCTCCTTGGGTGAGTGAAGGAACTGAGAAACTCTCGGTTCTGTCTGTGCTTTCAGGGAGGCGAGGCTCTGATGATGGAGAATGGACAGAGCACGGCCTCGAAGCTCGGCCTGCCACCTCTTACTCCCGAACAGCAGGAGGCGCTGCAAAAGGTGGGCTGTGCTTCCAGTCGCACATTACGCAGCTTGAAGATACAGCATGTATAGTAAAATGCGTCCTCCGGATTTGTGAACGTTGCAGAAGCTGAACGTTCTGGCCTTTTGGCTTGACACTGTAAGTTCAAAGCTGCTAACTTGTAGCTACAGTTAAAATATGGGCCGGCTACTTCACCAAAGTCAGCTTACGAGTTGCAACCATGTCGGGTTCACGGTAGTGATAAAATGATGAGGAGTCATTTAAAACAAAGACAAATCTTTGCATTGTGTGTAATTGTTGGCTGAGGATGCCGCAAACTGAAGGTGAAATTCACTCTGGGTTCTGTCTGTGGTCTAGGCTGTAGGACAAAATATTTGTAATCCACTCAGTCTGTGTCTTTGCATATATACCCGTGCAGAAATGCAGAAAGGTGAGTTTTGACAGACATCCTCTTTGCAGGCAAAGAAGTACGCGATGGAGCAGAGTATAAAGAGCGTGCTGGTCAAGCAGACAATCGCCCACCATCAGCAGCAGCTCACCAGCCTGCAGGTAACTGCTGAGAATGCCGTCGCTGGGTCACATGGTCCGCTTACTGTGATGTTTAATCATAGGAACTCTTAGAGTAACGTTTTAGTTTCATTTGACTCTCTGGGGAAGTCCAGCTTGGGGAGTGGTGTCATTTTTGTTAGGTTTGTCTGCTCTTATTCAGTTCGGATATAACGATTATATGGGTTTCTAATGTTGTAATGTCAGTCCTGCATCACTGATTTGAATGCTTCATCTGACGTTGAGCCCATAAAACTCTGGACCGCAATGTCTTCAAAAGGAGGATAGTGAAGATTTTTGCGTGTCTGGTATGTTTTTAATAGCAGGTTAGGTAATGAGACCAGAAGGGGACACTACAGGCCAGATGGTCATGGTATTAGCGTTTTGTTTATCGTGCAGTTGGCAGTACAGGTGGTGTCTTTTTAGACTCATGGCTTGATTTGATCTTGTTTCAGATGGCATCTCTGACGATGGGCTTTGGAGACGCACTCTCGCCTTTGCAGTCGGTCCGTTCGCCGTCCCCTCCGTCACCCCTCACACGCATAATGTTTAATGCTCATTTTTATGGCCTGCACAGCTTACGACGCTGTAAACGAGTCTTCTCTTTCCATGAGTATGTCTGTGTTACCATTTTATTGCGTTGGCACTGTAAGAATCTAATAGGAATGTTCTGTGGGATGAGAACTCGATAAGGAAATTTAGATAAAATGCACAGATACACTTGGCTGACAAACATATCTTGGGTCCAGGAACTTTCCAGAGTGGCTTTTTTTAGTACTGTACATGTTGTTCTTCCATTCCTAAACAATTTGTGCATAGATATTTGGGACGTCACAACCCTGAGGCATGCTGGGAGTGCAAGTCCCTGCCACTGACATGCTCTTTGCTGCCATAGGTGGCGGCTCAGCGCCAGCGCGCCCTCGCCATCATGTGCAGGGTCTATGTGGGCTCCATCTACTACGAGCTGGGGGAGGACACCATTCGGCAGGCCTTTGCCCCCTTTGGCCCCATCAAAAGTATCGACATGTCCTGGGATTCTGTTACCATGAAGCACAAGGTAGGACGTTCTCTTTTGTGCTTCTTTTTTTTTATTTCCAAATTTGCAACACTTTGACATCAACATGGCTTCTTTAAAAAACTGAGAGATTTTGCTGCTCTAAAGTTTTGTCCATGTTTTTAAGGCCGTAACTCCCCTGCTAACAAGCTCTCCTGTCTTCTACAGGGCTTTGCCTTTGTGGAGTACGAGGTTCCTGAGGCCGCACAGCTGGCCCTGGAGCAGATGAACTCTGTGATGCTGGGTGGAAGGAACATCAAGGTCAGCTTTCTTTAGAGCAACTGAGAACATAAGAACATAAGAAATTTACAAACGAGAGGAGGCCATTCGGCCCATCAAGCTCGTTTGGGGAGAACCTAACTAATACCTAACCTAACTGAGCTAGACACCTGGGGGTCATCCTCAGTAGCATGGGGTCTCCCTCCCTGGTAACCTTTGTGAATGGTGGCGTAGATGCTGGTGAAAGATGGCGCTCCTCATCAGCTTGGCAACCCTTCTGATGATGTGGATCCTTGTACAGGTAGGGCGGCCCAGCAACATCGGTCAGGCACAGCCCATCATCGACCAGCTGGCGGAGGAAGCCCGTGCCTTCAACCGTATCTATGTGGCGTCCGTCCATCCCGACCTCTCGGACGAGGACATCAAGAGTGTCTTTGAAGCTTTCGGCCGCATCAAGTCCTGCACGCTGGCGAGAGACCCAACCACGGGCAAACACAAGAGCTATGGCTTCATTGGTGAGAAGGGCCGTGAAGCTCCGTCCTCTTCACAGCTAGCAGCTCTGTTACCTGTTATCGCGGCCAGCAGCTCTGTTACCTGTTATCACGGCTAGCAGCTCTTAACCCTCTGAGCACTAAGGGTAGAAAACACACTTTCACTGACTGAGGCATGATCACACATTTCTTCAAATATCATAAACTTAATTCATGGCAAATAAATTATTTCTTATGTATTTGTTTTGC
>JAODLD010000111.1:821105-833588 GCA_026781065.1 Mormyrops boulengeri
CCAGACAGTCCACATTTTTGCTCCCTCCCAGCCAATCAGAAACACCGTATACCTGGTTTGGGTGTGCTGGGAGCTGGGAGGGAGCAAAAATGTGGACTGTCTGTGGGTTCCCGAGGGCTGGGCTGAGAAACACTGCTGTAAGAGGCGATCTGCGTGTATGAGATGCGATCACGCAGTTCAGTGTGTACATGATCAAATGCTATTTTTGCCAGATTTTTGCCATTTTTTGTGACACAACCCCCTACAAAAACAAACAATTAAAGAATCATTCGTGAAAATAATGCAGCAGCGAAATGGGCGGCTGGCAAGGGTGCCATCTTGTGGGGTGGTGCCTTCTTAGACAGCTGCCAGCGCCACCCCAGCCTCCGGGTGGTGAAGCTCGCCTCAGCCGCCGCATGGCCTTGGCCCTATGCTTTATTACTTTTTCTTTCTCTTTTGGCGCTGGTTGCATTTTAAAAATATCTCGGCGCAGTGCTGGCTGTTTGGGCCGCCCGGCTCTCTGTTCTTTGTGCTGGAACTTTCCTGAGAGGGTTTGCAAACCAGCGATTTCCTCTGTGTCCCCAGCCTGACACCCTGGGTGCTCTGCCCAACCTGCGGGAGCTGCTGCTGGACCACAACCGCCTGGCAACCCTGCCCCCGGTCAGTGTGGCAAAGCTGGCTCCTCACTCGCACCTGGGGTCGGTTGGGGTCCTACAGGGGGTAAAGGAAGCCACCTATGTACCTGCAAACAGGAGGAAGCCTAACCAATCAACAACCTCTACTGCAGGCTTGGGGCGTTCTTATTCGCTGATTATCTCAGTTCTGGTTTGCATAAACCAGGCAATGATTGGTCGCCATACACCGCCCCCGCTCACCATGGGCTTCCATGTCTTATTTCTTATCAATTGTTCACAAAAATCCCCATAATTCTCCACCCCTCTACCTGCCACTGTGCACTTGTGCAGGAGCTGGGGAACCTGCGGAGACTGGTGTGCCTGGACGTGTCAGAAAACCGCCTAGAGGAGCTTCCCGCGGAGCTGGGCAGCCTGGTGCTCCTAACTGACCTGCTGCTGTCACAGAACCGGCTGGAGCTGTTGCCAGACACCATCGGTGAGGTCGCCGGGGTGGACAGCGTCTCACTGTCAGGCTGTGTGTAATTGTCCCAAATATCTCACTGAGTGCCGTCCAGCTCCTTAATGGTTATCTTACATGAACTGAACTGTCTAATCCCCCTGGGTGCAGTATGGCTGTCAGCGTGGCATGGGGGTCTAAACCCTCTGGGTTCAGTATGGCAGTCAGCATGGCGTGAGGGTCTAAACCCCCTGGGTGCAGTATGGCTGTCAGTGTGGCGTGGGGGTCTAAACCCCCTGGGTTCAGTATGGCTGTCAGCATGGCGTGGGGGTCTAAACCCTCTGCGTGCGGTATGGCAATCAGCATGGCGTGGGCATCTAAACCCTCTGGGTGCAGTATGAGTGTCTGTATAACATGAGGGTCTAAACCCCTGGGTGCAGTATGGCTGTCAGCATGGCTTGGGGGTCTAAACCCTCTGGGTTCAGTATGAGTCTCTGTATAACATGAGGGTCTAAACCCCCTAGGTGCAGTATGGCTGTCAGCGTGGCGTGGGGGTCTAAACCCTCTGGGTTCAGTATGGCTGTCCGCATGGCGTGGGGGTCTAAACCCCCTAGGTGCAGTATGGCTGACAGTATGGCATAAGGGTCTAAACCCCCTGAGTGCAGTATGAGTGTTTGTATAACATGAGGGTCTAAACCCCCTGGGTGTTGTATGACTGTCAGTATGGCGTGGGGGTCTAAAGCCCCTGGGTGCAGTATGGCTGACAGTATGGTATTAGGGTCTGAACCCCCTGGGAGCAGTGTGACTGTCAGTATTGTGTGGGGTTCTAATCCCCTTTGGGTGCAATATGACTGTCTGTTTGGAAGCTGGTGGCACTGCAGAGGGCAGTGAAGTGCAGTGGATCCTTAAGCAGCCATACCACGGCAGATAACCTCCTGACAGTTAATTGGCTACAGTTGTGTCGCTTTGTACTACAGCAGTTACACCCTTCTTGTTGGCACTTGCAGGTGGCCTGAAGCAGCTGTCCATTCTCAAAGTGGACCAGAACCGGCTGATCCGCCTGACGGATGCCATCGGCGACTGTGAGAATCTGTCTGAGCTGGTGCTCACTGACAACCTCCTCCAGGTCTGGCCTCCACATGCGTGTCCTTCTCTCTGTCCAGCTTTCCGCCATGTGCGCTGCTTCATCGCTTCTGCCTGGTGGACTGCTGGTGCTTCTCATCGTGGTTAATCACCTTTGACCATGCCCCACGCATCAGTAGTGTCCTTGTCAGTCTTCTTTCCTTATTCCTTGTCTTTCATAGTCTGCTTTTCTCTTACCTGTACACAGTCTACCTCTCTTCTTCTTCTTCTTCACTTCTTTTTCTTATCTTCTTCTCCTCCATTCTTTTCTCCTTTTTCTTCTCCTTTTTTCCTCCTCCTCCTCCTTCTTCTTCTTCTTCATTTTCTTCTCTTTTTTCTCCCCCACTCTTCTGCTTCCTCCTTCATCTTCCTCCTTCTTTTTCCTCCTCCCTTCTTCTTCTTTTCTCCATTCTTTTATCCTACTCACTTCTTCTTCTGTATTCTTTTCTCCTCCTTCCTTTCTCCTTCTCCTTTATGTTTTTTCTTCTTTGTCTTCTTCTGCCTCTCTCTTATTTGCTGTCCTTCTGGTTTCCTCGTCGTCTCCTGTTTTCCCCTCCTCCCCCTGTCCTTTCTGACTCTCCATCCCGTCCTCCACTCTGTCCCTTCTCTCGTCAGGCTCTGCCGCGATCCATGGGGCAGCTGAAGAAGCTGACCAACTTGAACGTGGACCGCAACCGTCTGTACGGTGTCCCCCTGGAGCTGGGCGGCTGTGCCAGCCTCACGGTGCTCTCGCTGCGTGAGAACCGCCTGGCCAGGCTGCCCCCTGAGCTGGCAGGTGCCACCGAACTGCATGTGCTGGACGTGGCAGGGAACAGGTGCCATGCGCCGTCACATGGTTGCATACCCAGTCAAAAACATGCACAGTCGCAATTATGTGCACAGTCATGTCCATAGTCACACGCAGTCACGCAGTCACGCATGCTCAGTTGCAGAGTCCTATGTGCAGCAGCATTTTTAGCCTTTAGCACAGTGTATGCAGACCCTTTGCATAAAGTCACCGTCACCGACACAAACTGATCCTTAGATTGGCGGTGAGTTTGGGGTCAGGCTTTTCGCCCCGCACAGTTTACTCACAACGTCCCTGTGACCCTGTTGCCTGTTCCAGGCTTCAGAACCTCCCGTTCTCCCTTGCAAACCTGAACCTGAAGGCCCTGTGGCTGGCCGAGAACCAGTCGCAGCCCATGCTCAAGTTCCAGATGGAGGATGACAGCAGGTCTGGGGAGACGGTGCTCACCTGCTACCTGCTGCCACAGCAGCCGCCGACCGGCCCAGGTGAGGCTAGGGGGGGACAGGCTTGTCACTGCGAAAGTCAGGCACGCGTTTAACCTTTGCGTAGTTGTTAGGAGGGCTATATTAAAAAAAAATTTTGCAGTCGTATATGATGCAGTATATAATGTATATTTATAATGTATACACTTATGCATACTCGGATGGATACTTATGCTTACTCAGTCATACTCAAATGCATACTGAGAAATACTCTTATTTGCTGAGACGTATATGCATACATACTCGCATGCCTACTCAGACATACACACATAGTCTTATAATAGAAGTCGATGAGTGTCTGCCTTGTGCGTGATAACAAGTGGTGGTTATACAACGCCGGCCTCATTGTTCTAACTGGACAAGCGGCAGCGACTGCAGCCTCCCCGCTGGGGCCTGACATCAGGGTGTCGGATACCTTATGCCTGCACAGCAAGAGCCCAGTAAAAAGACGCCTTTCATCTGCAGTGCAGCTGGTGTAAACAGGCACTGGAGGGCGCTCTGCGATAAAAGAGCTGCCTTCTTCTCTAGAAATAAACAACACCGTGTTACTGATGTTATAACCCAGAGGTGTACTTTACTCTGCCTATTGGGTGGGTGTTTCCTTGAGTGTGTCTTTCTGTTCCTAGCTCCTCCCACTATTACATTTCATTCCTTTCCATTCTGATAGGCTAGTTTTCTTTTTGCATCATGAAACACCAAAGATTCTGCAGTGTTTGCAGCTGGCATGGTTGTCACGCATCAGGTCAGATAGCTAGCTATGGATAGCAGACCTTTGCGAATCGCTAAACATGGGGGCCTTAAACATTCACACCCTGACCCCCCTCCCTGCATATCACAGAGGACGAGCCGGCCACTCCTACTGATGACAGCTGGACGGACAGCAACCTGAACCGCGTGTCCACCATCCAGTTCCAGGAGAAGCTGGAAGACCGGGAGCACGATGAGAAGAGCGCGGCTGAACGAGGGGTATTTGGTGACGCACATGGGGGCACGTGGGGGCTCGCTGGCCTGGCTTGTGTCACTAACATCACCCGTATACGTGTCAGGGTCTGCATCGACGGGCAACACCGCACCCGAGTGAACTGAAGGAGATGAAGAAGGTCATGGAGGAGAGGAGGCCCCACACGGAGGAGGAGGAGGAGGAGAGGACCGACACAGAGGAGGTACTGAACATAGCCGTATCTGTACAGGACTGGCATGTGCATGCGGACGGTGTTCGGGGTAATAGCCTGCCGCTTTGCACGCAGGCGACGCTGACCAATCACAGCCTGGACTCTCAGACGTCCAACCGACTTCACAGACACGAAAATGATTTGGAATTGCTGGATGAAATGGAGGTCGAATATGTGGAGGTGAGTCAATCTGCAGTTTGTTAGGAGGGAAAGATTTCCAAGATTTTGGAGCGTCGGGCATCTGTGTTGCGTACTGTTTACGTGACGATCCAAACGGGTGTGAAAGGGTTGGGCTGTGAGGTGGATTCCCGTGTGATTAGCAAACCAGGAATCAGCATGGGGTCTCATAACCGCTCTCATCTGCAGCCCACCGTGCACTTCGCAGAGGAACCCATTATCCGTGGAGGTGAGGAGGAGGACGATGAGGAAGATCCGAGCAATGATGGGGAGCGGCGCGCCGTCCCCAGTGAGCGGCAGCGGCTGATCAGGAAGGACACGCCTCACTACAAGAAGCATTTCAAGGTCTCGAAGCTTCCCAAACCAGAGGCGGTGGCAGCTCTGCTGCAGGGATTCAGTGCCGACGGGACGCACCCGTCACCTGAGGAAGGAGTGGAAGAGGAGGAGGAAGAGGAGGAGGAAGAGGAGGAGAACATCTCTCCTCTCCCCAGGATGGAGGGGCTGACGGACAGACATAATGCCTCCCTACAGCCCGTTAAGGTAGGCGGAGGTGAATGATGCCGTGTGCAGTGAAGCCAGTGACTGACCGATAAAGTGCAGCGTATCTGAAGTAGCATTCTGTCAACATCGATTAGGGCAGGTCGTCCCCAACGATCTATCCGAGGGCCAAATTCCGCCAGTAACACAAAACCAAGGTCCGTAGTTTCCGATAAATTCCTCTGTGTAGCAAAATATGCCGTCGCGAGTCGGTAACTCCGCAGATTATTTTCCTTGTAAAAGTAACTCTTCGTGTAAGAAAAGGTCAGAGGGACGTCTGGATTAGGGGGTAGCTTTACATACGCTGTCAGAGGTTCAGGAAGGTAAAATCCTCAAGTCATAAGTTGTCCAAAACTACCCTCCCCAGCCAATCAGCCTCAAAGGTTCAGGCCCGGTTCAAGATGTAATTTTGACTTAATTTCTGATGCTTTGCTTAATGGAGCTCTGCATGTCTCACCGGCCTGCACGGTTACATAATGAAAGCATCATTCTTGTTCTGAGACCCATTTTCTCCTGTAGCTCGATGAGCAGCGCACACACTGTCGGATTAGTGGTTACATTGACCGTTGCAGCTGTGTGTTTGTCCGTGTAGCTTTACTGGACTTTTTTTTTAAACTTTAATCTAAGATTCAAACCATTCTCTTGAAGATGGTTCATTTTCCAAGTCTGAAGCCACTGCAAGCTTGTGTGAATGGTATATGTTGACACGTAACCTCTGAAATATCAAAGTAGTTAAGGTTAGGGCTAAGTAGGGGTTAGGGTTAGGGCTAAGTAGGGGTTAAGGTCGTCATTGTTGGGATTAGAGTTTTGCCCATAGAAATGAATGGACAGTGCCGATAAAGATATGGATATGTAGACTGTATGTGTGTCTGTGCGTGGCATTGTGTCTTATGGTCTTTCCGAATCACTTCTGCCTGTCTGCTTGTCAGAGGTGGACACCACCCTCAGTATTATTTGTCAAACATGTCCAGACATCTCCGTTTCTTGGATTCGACCAAACGGCAGGGCTTGGGGGCCAGAGCTGTGCGCTCACTGGCCATGCAGCTGCCACTGTCTTCACGGGGCTGAGACTGCTACCGATTCCAGCCTCGCATGCCTCAGCCTAGAGGAGATGTTTTGGACCAGCAGGCTTTGAAGGAACCATCTCACTGGATCTCTTCCTGGCTCCTATTTTCTTTTTTCCTCAAAGCTCAGCTAGATCCATGCCAGTGTGCCCCCCCCCCCCCATCCTCCTTTACACGGGTGTCTCTGCTGGTGTAGGTGTGGGATCTTGACCCCAGGCGTGCGCGTGCTTGTGTGTGTGTGTGTATGTGTGTGGGGGGGATGATATTTGGCCCCCACTAATCTGCACGACTCTCAATGCTTCCTGTCCTAACAGGGGGTGTCATTTGATCAAGTCAATAATCTTCTGATTGAGCCTGCTCGAATTGAGGAGGAAGAGGTCTGTACCTGCTCTCTCTCCCGTTCCCTTCCTCCTGTCTTTACAGTCACTTGCCGGTGCTATATTGCATCTAAAATTGCCCACATCCATTTCTGAGGCCAAATTCGCCACCATCCCTCCTGTTTGACTACATGCACCTGGCCGGCTGGCCCCTCCATTCCTGCATGCCCCCAGCACTATGCCTGTCCCCCATCCATCTCTGCTGCCTCCTCTGCTCCTTGCACCCCCATTTTCTGCGTGTTCTACTGCCCCCGTCGTGTGTGTTGGGCATGTTCTACTGCCCCCGTCGTGTGTGTTGGGCATGTTCTACTGCCCCCTTCGTGTATGCCGGGCGTATTCTACTGCCCCCGATGTGTGTATTGGGCATGTTACTGCCCCCCTAGTGTGTGTCGGGAATGTTCTATTGCCCCTTTCCTGTGCGCTGGGCGTGTTACTGCCCCTGTTGTTGAGACAGCTCAGATGGAAAAAGTGTAATCTGTGCATTCCAGCAGCACAGACATGGTTAAATCTCTTAAATCTGAGTTAAATTAAAGTTAAATTCACAAGTAAAGGGGCAGTAAGTAATTAAATGAAGACAACTACTGTAACTGGACTCTGGAGAATTCAAATGGCTCATGCTTTTTTTTTTTTACCCATGATTCATAGTCGGTCTATGTTGTTGCCACAGTAGGCCGCCTGCTGAAGTAGCGAAAGCATGCACTGTGAATTGTGATCCCCGTCTTCCTCTCGTCCTTCCCTTCATTTCCATTCTTCCTGTTTGCCGACCTTCTCCACCGTCTGGCAGCACACCAGTGTGTAATGTGGGGATTCGGCTCTGTGTCTGCAGTCAGTCATTTCCTGGTTCTCCCAGGGTTATTGCATCAAAAAGAACTTAAATTATAAGAAAACATTTTCGTAAAACTGGAATAAAATTAGATTATTTTCATGCTAACAAGTAAACAAGAACTATAAATATTGCTTCCAAAACTAACTTTTAAAAATTTGAAACAAATTGAAACAAAACGTTTTTCAATATTATTTATTCAAAGTAATGATTTGTTTATCTTTGCCATTTATTAAACCTGGAACGTGTTTTGCCTGTTTTGTGGACATACACACAGAGTGCTCACAGAAATTCTTGGGACGCTTGCTTAATTCAGTAAAAAAATTTTTGCTAATTTATTGGTTTTATAACGAAAATCTCTGTTCCTTTGATTGTTTACAAAAATATCTCTTTAGAAACAATCAGTACTTTTAACTGAAACGTTAATTTTAAGTAGTTATAGATTGAAAACTAAATTATAGTTTTATAAGAGCTCATGAGACGTGTTGGGACAGATCTAGTTAATCTTTTGTTTGTTTGTTCGTTTATTTATTTATAAGAACAATAACTGATACTTTGTTGCATATCCATTATTTTTAACAATAGCCTCAAGTCCTCCTGGCATGGAGCGCACAGGTTTCTTGGTGCTTTCATAATCAAGGCTTCCTCCCGGCTTCTTTTGCTGTCTTTCTTTTAGCTTTGGTAATTTTATTCTTTGGTCTTTCGTTGCTGAGTTTTCTCTTCAGAAGGCAAAACGTGTTTTATTGCGTTTAAGTCAGGTCTCTGCGATTTTCCTCTGTAGCGAGCTCCCGACTGGCCGTAGCTGTATACTTAGGGTCATTATCAACTTGCACAACAAACCCATGAACCATTTTTCGGCATATACAGACTTAATATTATTTTTCTTTCTGAATTCACCACATGAGAACCATCATCAGTCATGTCCTCGGTAATTACTGTGTCTCCTGGTCCTGAGGCCGCCATCCATGCCCAAGCCGTCACCTTGCCAACACCGTGCTTCACAGGGGTTATGGTGTTTTCAGGATCTTCAGCAGTTCCCTTCTTTTGCTATATAATTGCCTTTCCAACTGATGGAAAAATGTTGATCTTTGTCTCATCAATCCATAGCATCTTTTTCCAGAATGAAACAGGCTTTCCAAAATGGATTTTCTGCTAAATGGTAGTCTTGCCTTTGGGTTCTCGTTGCTGAGGAGAGGATGTTCCTCAGCTATGGTACCGAGCTGTACGCAATCTGTTCTGGATCATCTGTGTTGAGATGCAAGCAATTGCAGTTCTAAGTTCTTACTGAATTTGTGTTGCAGTTATTTTACTATTATTCTTAGCAATGCAAATAATTTTCCTGTCATCATTTTAAATTGTGGATTTTGGACGCCTCGACCTTGGGAGGTTTAAATGACCTCCTCTTTTGTTTCAATGCCTCAAGGCATTATGAACTATTGATTTTGGAATGTTTGACATCTGCAATCTTCTGAACAGGCATTTTCTTTTTAAGTGTCATAGTATTTTTTTGACTGACTGATTCAGCTTGGTTCTTGCCATTTTGTTATTAATTGCAAATGTAGTCACTGGCTCACTAGACAGACACTATAAACAAAACTTTGGTGTTTTTTGTTGTTGCAAGGGTATTACTAATTAAAAAGCAACATATTTGACTACTTGAAAATGAACTTTACATCTTTTCAACAGCCGTGTCCCAACACTTTTTGTGAGCTCATTTAGAACCAGTTCGGTTTTCAGTTAATTACTACTTGAGTTAAAACTACTGGGTTGTTTCTAATGTGATATTTTGTGTAAACAATCAACTGAATAAAGTAATGATTTTTAAAAAAATAAAACCAATAAATTTGCAACGTATGTACTGAACGAAGCAAGCATGCCAAAACTTTCTGTGAGCACTGTAAAATGTGCACTGTGTATTCACACATAAAATAGCTCTACAACTTTCAGTCTATCCCTAAAATTGAAACTATATATATCATAGAATCAATAATGCCGCACTGAAAAATCAAACTAGACTGGAATTCAAATGAAATATAAGAATACAAATTAAATTAGAAAATCAGAATTATAATAGCCATGGTTCTGCTTAATAGATGCCCTAATCGTGTCATCAGTGTCATAAAGTCATTTGTTTAACTGCGAAACACCTTCGACTGTGGGCCCCTGCTGCTGTTTTGTGACGCTATACCGTGGTCCCGCTTTACGTGGTCACGATGCGTCACTGTGGTCTTGTCAGGCTAGGGGGCGCCACCTCGCGATCACTGACGACTCCTCTCCGCTCTGCTCTGCTCACAGCTGGAGCTGACCATCCGGCGGCAGGCGGGGGGGCTGGGCATCAGTATTGCGGGGGGTCGTGGCTCGACGCCTTACAAGGGGGACGACGAGGTAGGCAGCAGTGGCCCCGCCCCGTCTCTGTGGTACCTCTGCCGCACATGCCTCTGTATGTGTGACTGAACACGGGTGCTGCTTGGTGACACTGACCTGCTCACAGGACGGATGGAGACCCACTCCATTCGTCCTGAGAACAGAATTATGGCACCTTTTTGCCTGTGTACTGCTGGTGCATTCTGGGAGCCCTTTTGTCAGAGGGACCCATTTTTCCAACCATATGTAAGATGGACAACACTTCCTTTAGCTTTTGCCGATTTTGGCTTGAGAGCAGAATTCACACACATGATGCTATTTGTATCAAAATTGAAGGTTTTTCTAAATCATGTTTCATATCCCTGCTCCGTTCCTCTCCTGCTCCAGGGAATCTTCATCTCCAGGGTTTCTGAAGATGGTCCTGCTGCTCATGCTGGCGTCAGAGCGGGAGATAAACTGCTGCAGGTACGGCCCACTGCGCTTTGAGGGGGCGTGGCCCACTGTCCTTTTTAGGGTGTGTGGCCCTTTCTGCATGTTAGGGGGCGTGGCCCGATTTGCATTTTAGGGGGCGTGACCCGCCTTGCATTCCAGGGGGCATGGCCCGCTTTGCATTTTTAGGGGGCGTGGCCTGCTCTAAATTTTATGGCGCGTGGCCCGCTTTGCATTTTAGGGGGCGTGGCTCACTCTGCTTTTTAAGGGGCGTGGCCCGCTCTGCTTTTTAGAGGGCGTTCTCATTCTCCCATTCCCGCTCTTTCTTTTCTCTGGCTCCCATCAGGTGAACGGTGTAGATCTGTACGAGGCGGAGCACCAGGACGCCGTGGTGGCGCTGCGTGGCTCCAGGACGGCCATCACCATGACACTGCTGCGGGAGCGCATGGTAGAGCCGGAAAACGGCGTCAGTACCACGCCCCTGCGGCCTGAGGATAGCTCCTCCCCCTGCGTGCCATTGGCCGAGCCCCACCCCCCCGGTGACCGTGAGCGCGTCTCCGCCTCCATCGTCCGCGATGACGTCGGCCTGGGCTTCTGCATCGCCGGGGGAAAGGGCTCCACACCGTATCGCCAGGGAGACACCGTGAGTGGTCAGAGTAAAGTGGGGTATGGGGGGACATATTTCCTGCGCTATCATGGACAAATGCTTAATGAAGACACCGGTGACATGAAACGTGAAATGCCAACAGACTGTGGGGGACTTTGTACAAACTCAGAATCCCTGGTGTACACAGACGGTAAGAATGGTGAACATCCACACATCTCTGTGAGCTTCTGGTACCCTTGGCCTCCTGCTCGTGTCTGCTGACATCCCTTCTAGGTCCTCAGGCTGCTCCTCCTATAGGGCCATCCTCCTATCGCCTGAGGTGCACTGAGCATTCCCCATCATGCCACTCTCCATACCGTGGTGCTGCTGCTGGTGGCGCCGTGGTAACCGCCTTCTCCTCCACTGCCAGGGTATCTTCATTTCCCGCATTGCCGAGGGAGGGGCCGCCCACCGCGACAGAGTTCTGCGCGTGGGGGACAGGGTTCTCTCTGTGAGTGGCCCCTGCTTCTGCACAATTTCATCTTCACTTTCATTTCTCTAAGGCCTCGCATAACCACCACTACCAGTAGCTGTCAGTCAGCGAGGCCGGTCCTTCTCCCCCTCTATTTTGGATCCCTCGCTTCTCTCTGTGTCAGGCTCTCGGGTGGCATGGCTCTCTCTCCCCTGCACCTTCTCTCCCTCCCTCCCTGCTTTACCTGCATGCCCTCACACGCTAACATACGCAGCATTTCTCTGCCTGCTTGCTGGCAGCCTTGGTGTTAGTGGAGGTGGGTGGAGCCTCTGGGCCCTTTGCCATGGTAACAGCATCTGTTACCATGGCAGCAGCCTCAGTTAACCTATCAGCAGTAAGAGCCTGTACTGTCCCGGTCAGTGCTGTCTTTTGTTTTCCCATGACCAAAGCGAATGGAGTCTGTGTCTGTAAGTCCAACAAGAGCTGCTAGGTTTTTGAAGACACTTGAACACATGTGAGATTAAATCCCAGTTAATGCTGCTGAATGATTGAGCATTTCTGTCTTGCTGAAACGGCAGCCTTGCTGTAGCAGGGCTGTGACCTTGATGTGTTTCGATGCTGGCCTGATATTTTCATTTGTGAAAGAAAGCGATGTCACTGTCCCAGCAAAAGCAACTGGCTGGATAGACTGGTAGGGGTACTGCCCCAGGTGTGTCTGGGGCTGTGACCGTCGCTGTTTGCAGAGTGATGGCATTTGTGTGCAAACAGGCAGAGAGCTGCGCAGCTGTACTCCATTGTGCTCACCCAGAGTGTCCAGACGCCCCCTACCAGGCGCATATGACGCCTCCCTCAGGCCACTGGCTGAATTACTTCACATCACTTACTCACCTCCCTCTCTCTCGCGTCCCTCTTTCTCCCCCTCTCCTGCTTTCTCTACTTCGCTTCCTCTCTTCTCCCCTCTTTCTCTCCCCTGTCCCTCTCTTTTTCCTTCTCTCCCCTCTCCCCTCGTTTTTCCTCTCTCCCCCTTTTCGTCTTCCCCCT
>JAODLD010000111.1:841788-854909 GCA_026781065.1 Mormyrops boulengeri
TTGCGTTCTCTTGCACCTTCAGCCTTGACCTTCTGTAATAGTACTGTCTTAGTTGTATCTCCTCGTCCCCCCTTCTTAGTGAGCACGCCCTCTATCTCTGCTCTTGTTTCCTGTGACTAGTTTGCGTTCTCTTGCACCTTCAGCCTTGACCTTCTGTAATAGTACTGTCTTAGTTGTATCTCCTCGTCCCCCCTTCTTTAGTGAGCACGTCTTGTGTCTCTACTCTTGTTTCATTTGAGTAGTTTGCTCACTCGCTGATCTTCAGTGTTGACTTTGTTCTGGTTGCTGTCTCCTCTTCCTTTTCCTCTTCCCCTCCCCATCACTCCCCCCAATACCAGGCTCTGCGTTCTCCTCCCCCCACCTCGCCCAATGACCTTCCCGTCAGTATGAAGCAGACTTACAAGGCCCTTGCGGCTGTGCCCTGCTCCGTGGCTGTGCTCGAGCAGGTGGGGTTCCGGAAGCCTTCAAGGGGCTGCCAGGTGGGCTTCCGGGAGCCTCTGTTGGTCTGTCAGGTGGGGTTCCAGAACCCTCCATGGGGCTGCTAGGTATGGTTCCGGGAATCTCCGTTTGGCTGCCACGTGGGGTTCTGGAAGCCTCTGTTCCTGAAGCCAGTAGGTTGGGCTTGTAATGCTTGAAATGATTTTCTTGCATACAGATTTCAGAAAACAAAGTGTGAAGACTACAGTATTTTTTTTAATGGCTTTGAATTAAGTTTGTTGTTGAAATCTGGGATACAGGTGCTGGCTGAGGGATGTGGACCCTGTGCTTGCTTCTTCTCCATCATGTATCCATGTATCCTTAGGCCTGCATAAAGCATGTCCCCTTCCACCTCCCGAGCCCTCTGACTGTCTCTCTTTGGTTATGCAGGGGTCGCTCAGCCCAAAGCCCAACGTTCAGTCCCGGCAGCTTGTGGAGGTAAGTCTGCCAGCACAATGATCATACAAGCTCTAAAATCTGTAGAGGTAAGAATGAATGATTTCTAGTATCGAATTAAGTCCGGGAATCACATGGTGCTCTCTGGACTGACACGTTATACCGGGATATTTGATAACATGCTCATGCATTTGCGAAGGCGAGTTGGCTAATGGTTGCATCATCGGGGCTCCGAGCGTTAGTGACCTTATGGCTTGGGCGCCCCCAGGACAATAACTTGCGTGGCATCGGCTCGTGAACCAGCCAGTGATGACCTTTGTGGCCCTTGCAGCGCGAGCTGGACAACGAGGTATTTGAGAGCGAGGCCAAGCTCGGTAGTGTGGGCAGGGTGGATATGGTCCCTGTCTCCCCTCATGCCCCCATCACGTCCGACCGTAGTGACTACATGAATCTGGCTGCTGTGCCACGCCGGTCCCGGCCCTCACTGGACCTACAGGTACCCCTGGTGGGGGGCAGCAGCCTCAGGTGGTGGCCAGCTCAGGAACCAACTTTGCAGGGCACAGTGGTGTTGACCTGAGGTCTCTCTGATTAATTCCGGGCCTTTCCGACGGGTGGTGTGCAATGTGGGCCTCCAAATGGTGCAGTAACTCAATATTTAACAGACTTGGGGAGTTTTCATAATTATCTGATTAACCACTAATGATGAAGAATGGTGATCACTGAATATTACTAACATGAACTTCCTTTCAACACTGACCATGCTGCAAAGGAATGGTGAATTTTTTAAGGGTGATGCATTCTACAACTGCAAAACTGTATAATTGTATCTATAAGGAATCTTACATGCTTTCGGTTGTTTGAACAAGTCAGTTTGAAATTATTCAAGGGTAAGAATAAGACCCTAATTTACAGTGAAGGGGCTTTGATGGTATTGGTGTCACATTTATGACAGCAGCCCCCCCGCCCCCCCACCCTCAGTCCTGTGGCAGGCACCTGCTCCCACTGGACAGGGCAACCCAGAACGGCGCTCTTTCAAGGACCGACAGAAGTACTTTGAGGTTGACATGAAGCAGCAGCAGACAGCAAACGCCAAACCCAAGCCCCGGGTGTCGCTGGTAGGCGAGGATGACCTGAGGAAGATGAAGGAAGAGGAAGGTAGGCTCTTCAGCCAGGAGAATTGGCTTTGGCCACTTGGACTAACTGGAAGATCCAGCTCGTTAAGTTTATTAAGTTATGCTTCTGCTGTCCGTCTGCCTGTCGTACCAGCCCGATGGATTCAGCAGCATTCCCAGCGGTACTCACTAAATGAGGATGAAGACGACGAAGAGGAGATAGTCCTGGCCAAGAGGATGGCTGAAATAAGGGCCCAGGGCAAGGTTCTGCTGGATGGAGTGGCATACAAGACTCAGCCTGAAAAAGAACAGGCTGGGCCATCGCCCCAGATCTGTGGCACCCCGTCCATTACCGGGTACGTCCTAAACATCCTTGTGTTAATGCACAGCCACCCTTAACACCCTTGTGTTAATGCACAGCTGCCCTTAACACCCTTGTGTTAATGCACAGCCGCTTGGCACAGCTGCTGATGTTCAGCCTCTGTGTGCATGGGGCACGCCATAATCACAGTCGCCCTTTTCAGGCCCTCGTTCTTGGACAGGAATGGATCTCCTCAGAGGGACTCACTTGATGGCAGCTCGAAACTGGAGCAGAGACCCAATTCTTTGACGGGGTAACATTTTCTAGACATTTTTCAGAATGTGCTTGGTGAATGACATTGATCAGTATCAATAACATAAGCTATTCCTTTAGAAAGTGCTCAAACTACAGCATGATGCAGTCTCAGAAACTGCTTAAACACGCTCATTTTCAGAAGAGAACTGAAACCTCACTCTTGTATGAAACCTAAATACATGCCTTTTAAACTGAAAATTGGAGCAGACGCTTGCTTCGAGATTCGATTGAGATGATAGATTTGCACATGCGCAGGGCTCTTAGATGTTTGTCGTAAACAGAAGCTTGAAGCCTCTATATCTCGGCGAGTCCGGCCCCCCCTTCCAACTGTGGGACCCCGAGCTGCAGGCCGGCGCCTCTGACAGGGAGCTGTCGTCTGTAGAGAAGCGAGCACTGGAGGCGGAGAAGAGGGCCAGGTGGAGAGCAGAAAGGTAGCAAGCCGGTACACAGGACACACAACACAACTGATATTCAGGCATCACACGGCCCTGTATGGATGGAGAGGTGTTGCTCACCGGACCTGCCCTCTGTCTGTCTGTGTGTGTGACCAGCTCCGCCCATGCTGGCTGGTATTCGTGGAGATGTCGTGGGCAGTGACCGACCAAACCTTGACATGGGTTGTATTGTGGTAATAGTGACTGAGTGGGACCCAAACCCTACTTCCATATAAAGCCCATTTCAAGCATTACAAGCCCAATGTGATGAAACTATCAGACATTTTAGACCATGTTATGGATAGATTCTCTATTCCCTGTAAATCTCCTGTTACTCAGGGTGGTGTCATAGCCCGTAGGCCGGCACTGTGTTCTCACGCCTCCAGGGTTGTGGATGTGGTTCCCTCTCTGCTTCTTTGTGTGCTTGGTTCTGGGTTTATGTGGTACCAGGTATAGCTTATAAGTGTGGCTTCTTACAGTTTTTGTTGTGTTTCTAAAGCAGAATGCAAGTCTTTTATACCATAATAAAATACCAAACTTTAAAAAACAAAAAAATGTCTCCTTTGACATCACCCCCACACCCGCCCCCTCTGCCCCTCTTCCCAGAATGAAATCTCTGGAGCAAGATGCCCTCAAAGCGCAGATGGTCATTGCCAAGTCACGGGATGGCAAGAAACCCGGCGCTCTGGACCGGCTAGCCGACTCGCCATCACCCGCCTCCACAGGCTCTCCCACCCCCCTGGAGGGTCAGTCTATACTGGCCACCGGTGCTTCTGTAATTCCTCTAATGCCCCTAATCACATTAGCCAGAAATGAGCGGACGCCGCTTTTGTGCTCTTGCTGTTGGATAGAAGCTCTTGATTATCACTGAGTCTTTCCTGTTCATCTCTGTTTACAGATTTCAGTCCTCAAAGTGTCAGATCACCGGGTAGACAGGTAAGATCTGATTATTGTGTTCCCCCCACCACAAAATATACCCAAGAAACTTGTTGGAGCGATGGTTGTGCTTCTGAATCTTCATGTTGACAGTCAGACACACTAAAGCAGTAAGGCTAATTTACCACATAAACATCATTGCTACTAGCTGACTTAACCTCTTCTGAGTTTTTTTTTAGAAAGCTGCTCAGGTCTTCCTTGGTAGAGGATTCGTCCTCTCCCTCCCTCCCTCTTTCCCTCCCTCCCCTCTAGTGTCCCTCCATTCTGGAAGCTATTCCTAAATCCAGTAGCCGATGTGAGGGGGTGAGGGAGAATGAGGAGCAGTGAGGCATTTGTGTCTTTGCGTGCCTCAGAACCAGTCCATAGATAAACGGTCACGTGTGAAATGAAACCACCGTTCCGCAGCCTTGTGTATTTTAGCAAGTACGAAGGCAACGTTCGTCGCGTCATGTAGAATTATTCAGTCGGAATTGTTATTGTAACCTTTGTCATTGTTAGCTGGAAGATCTTACGGGAGATATGACACAGTTGAATTCACTATCCCCATGTTACCATGTTAACTGCCCACAGCTCCTCCCACACTAAACTTTAGCCCTGCCCACATCACATGTAAGCCCCGCCCACACTTGGCGCTTCAGCCCTGCCCCATGAGCCACATCGCTCCACTCCACCTTTCTTCATTCATTCCTATTTGCTGTCCCTTCTAGTCCCTGACAGAAAAGAAGTTTGACTACCGACAGTTCGCTGCAATCCCTTCTTCCAAACCTGTGTACGACATCCAGGTATCCCTGCATGCTCAGTGTCTGGGTGCCCTCATTGCTGCCCCCAGGCTCGCCTGTCCCGCAAGCCTCCGGATGACTGGACTGTGGATGCCTTTGCTTTCTGGTCCCTGTATGGCAGCCGTGTCAGAATTAGTGCTGTTTTCCCTTCCATTTTGGCACTGTGTTTCTCGGGCTTGGGGAAGGTGTCAGATTTTTTTCCTGCCCCATTGTATACTTTCTTGGGAACGCCAGACTCTCTCCAGCTCCCGTTTTCCATTAGGATCTTAATGCCGGCCATAAATCAGGTCATGCAGTAAATGAGAGCATTTATAATGAGCCTTTTGCTGTTGATAAAAGGCTTCACAAGGACGGCAGCTGCTAGAGGGGGTCGGCATCTCGAGGCCACGGGCGTATTCTCTTCCTCTTTCTGTCCATCTGAATCCCTCCGCGCTGAGCTGCCTGTCACTGTTCTGTCAGCCTGCTTTGGTGTTTGTCTATCTGGCATCGTGTACATAAATGCTGTTGCACACTGGAAGGCTGCCTGGCAGTCTAGCCTCATTTTATACTGAAATGTTCTTTGCATTCAGGTTCAGTGTTGGGAGAGCTCAATTTTAAAATCATGTGATGTTTGTCCACTAAGAGGTGGCCGGCTATGTGGGATGTTCTGTCTTTGCTTCTTCTAAACGCAGCAGGTAACCTCTTGTTGTATTTAGGGCTGCACAATATCACATTCAGGCTACGTGGCGCATGCCCAATAATCACCATCGCTTTACATGATAGCCATAAACGTGTGTCCGGACACCAGCTTTTCGGTATTATACGGGCATTTACTTACACCGACAATTTGATAAGCCAATTAGTAGGGCGCCTGAAATAGTAATATTAGGCATATTGTGATGCCCAAAAGTTGGTAATGTGTATAAATTCCTTATATTTAATGAATGTGTCAGACTTTAAACTGCAAAAAGTACCGTCATACCACCAAAATCTTTATACCTTGTTTATCCACATGGTCTCCTCCTTTTAAAGATGCTGTGGTTGCTGAGCTGTCCCTTTCTTCACCGCCACTTCAGCACTTATCACTTCCATGATTTACCAAAACAGTCGCATGTGGCGTGCTCCGCTAACCGAATTTAATAAACATAAGGATACGTTGAATTTATACGGATTACTAACTTATGAGCATCACATTACGCCTCTCATTTATATTTTAAGTGTACTACTAATCTGTTTACCAAGCTGTGGGATTATATAAATGTCTGTAGTAAAGCCTGAGTCCATTCAAGTGTTTATGCCAGTCATCTAAAGCCCTGGTGATTATTGCCCATGCGCCACTTAATATCGATTATATTGAGATGTGATATTGTGCAGTCCTAGTTCCCATCTTAAGACGGGTATCCGGCTTGAATGGTAAATTCCCAGATATTATTAAATGTGATATTTACACATGTTGTCCAGGATAGCAGCAATTATGTAGATGATATTAAGCAGGTAGGCAAATGATATTTAGCTCAATTTGAAATGGGATTAACAGTGATTAGCCCACAGGGTGCTGGCAGTGTGTGGATTTGCCCGTCCGTCTTTGGTGGGCATCCTCTGGTGCTGTGAGCAGCTTCTGTTTATGCGGCGAGTGGCAAAGCGGCTGTGGTGTGTTGGAGCTGCATCAGTCGTAGCCTCTGCCTTTTGCGGCGTCCCCGTCTTCCAGTGTTCCAGTGTGGCTGTTTATAAATACAGATTTCTCAGTGGACTTCTGCCTCAGGCGTATGTTCATAAGTACTGATAGCCAGCCTGCCTCCGGGTGTAAGGTCCAAGAAGCACTGGGTCACGGCGCTCCAGAAGGCCGAGCCACCGGCAGGAAAGAGCGTCCAGTGGTTTGCTAATTCAGCCATCACTGTGGCTATGGGTGCAGTTCATTTATGCTAATCTACTTTGTGTCTTGATAGGAAGTAAAATACTATGTGGTGGCTAAGAGATCACTTTGCCTTAGGAAAGCTGTGCATTTGGATATGAAATGCTGCTTGGGAAGGTTATTTTAGCTAAATAATTTGTGGATAAAAGGAAAACTGAACAGACAGTGGCTGAAGTGAAACTGCAGTTCTCAAGGTGGACTGTTTTATATACGTGTATAGATATATCAGGTTTTATAGATCTGCTGGACCTTTCCAAGGTGGCCGTCCGTTCTTCTCTGCTCTCATGCTATCTTCTCTTGCAGGCCCCAGATACCGCAGATGACAATCGCTGTATTGATGGCTCCGACAGTTATGGTGAGTATTGACTGTTAAACCATTCACAGTATTGATACTAGTTGTAATTTTGTTATTATACAGTGCTCACAGAAAGTCTTGGGAAGCTTGCTTAATTCTGTAATAATGTTGCAAATTTATTGGTTTCATAACAAAAGTCTATTGACAAGTATTGTTTAACGTATCAGCATATACCTTCCGCACAGACATTTTCAATTTGTCATAATTCAGTTCTGTTCTTGCCCTCTTGTTATTAATTGCAGTTGTAGTCACTGTCTCCCAAAAGGATACTAAACACAAATGTTTGGTGTTTGGTTACTTTAAAGGTGTTACTAATTACAAAGCATCCAGTGAGTCTGATTGTCAGTGAACTTAACTTTAACTCAGAACAGCTCTATTAGAACTATAATTTGGGTCTCAGTTTATTACTACTTGAAATGAATGTTTTACTTCTGGTTGCTTCTAATGAGATAGATGTTCTTTTTGAACAAATTAATGAAGTAATTATTTTTGTTATAAAACCAATTACTTTGCAATACAGACCCTCCTCTACTTACAAACTTTCAACTTACGAACTTTCAGAGATACAAACAAAGAGGACTGCAAGCCCAAATTGTGTTTCTTGGGCTCCCGATTCCAGTCCACAACATTTTTTTTTTTTCTGCGCACCAATTCCGCCTAGTACAACTTCTGTCCGCTACTCCCACCGCTACTCCCACCGCACAGCAGCGTAGCGTGCGTACTCCCAGCATCCTAGTTCTTTGTACTTGCGTATACCCTTAAAATGATGTTGAATAACGACTTACAAACATTTCAAGTTACGAACCGCCGTTCGGAAGGTAACTCATTCGTAAGTAGAGGAGCGTCTGTATTTCGACTGAATTAAGCAAGTGCCCCAGTAATTTCTGTGAGTGCTGTATGTGGTGTTGAGTAGCTAAGCTGAAACCACAGTGATGTGGATGTGAAAGTATCTCCAGCACCTGGGTGAGTTGTGTGGATACTTGTGAGTGCTTGTAAATTATACAGGCATTTGTTCATCAGTAGTCAGACACTAGTCATTGATGCTCTGTGTTGTATTGTTTACAGAAACAAGCTAGGCCTTTGTCCCTAAATAATAGGCATTTCCTATCCCATATAACTTCCACATTTATTTTTGACTCAATCGCATTTTCGTTATCCCTGATCCAGGCGACACCCTTGGATAAACAGCTGTCAGACTTTGGTAGGATTTGAATGCATTTCTCTGTGTCCTCAAATGGGAGAGCTCTTCAGTAATTTTCCTTGTTTTTCTTGGGTTCCTGGTGTGGGTGTATTTAGCTAAAGTATCTGCAGTTTCATACATGTACAATATACAGCACACTGTTCCACATGTGATTCTGAACTGATTGATCCATTTGATATCTGCACACACATCCTGAGAGCAGTTGTACCACGGTGTACCACAGTAAATCAAGGTAGTGGCTGGTGGTGATTCCTTTGGGGGTTCCTTGCCAATCGAGTAGTGCCGTATCAAAGATGACACGCATTTCCCATCAGCTCCCGGGGCACCAAGAAATGTAACTTTCATCTTCTCATAATGGCCTCAGATATTTTACCTTTAATCCATGGCATTAATTGCCATTGAAGTGAAAGTTGTAAAACCTGATTTCTGATCATTAATCAGTTATGAACTAATGAAAATATTGAAAACCGAAGTGCTTATTTGACAGGCCCAGGGAACTCTGGGAATGTCATCATTGGTGGTGCTTGGGTCTCGTTGTGCTTTTAAACTATCAGGGTGACTGGCATGGATGTGTTGTCACACTGATTTGACCCATCAGTTTTTTGAGAGGTCCTAGTCAGTCTGGCACATAAGGCAGAAGCCTTGCGGTTTGGTGTTGGGTTAATTGCGGTAAGATGCGGGTATCACTGTGACCTCACAGCACTGGATCGAAACATCGCTTTAAAACATAAAATGACAAAAAAAAATGCAGTTTCACACTTCTTTAAAGCCAGTGCGATATCGTGAAATTAATAAACTGATCTATATGGACAATCGGCTCTCTTTTTACTTATTATTAGGACCCCTTGAGGACCCCGACTGCGAGCTGCCCCTTTCACTGCCCGAAGCATCTGCCCTGGAGGAAATGGCTCTGTACAGTAATAAGAGCAAACTAAGACATGGCCGGTGCAGCCTGGACACAGCTGTGCCTACGTAACACCACCGAGGCCCTAACTGGCAGTGCCCACGAAGATGCTGTCCCAGGTGCAGGCAGGCACTGCAGTCGCCAGATCGCGCAAGGCGCAGCAGAAGCATCACTGCCTGACACAATGACAGTGTGTCTCACAGCAAAGCTACAGTTTCTGCATAGGTGCTGGTATGGAGGGGGGGGGGGATTACCCACAGGAGGCCTCTGTTTTAAACATTTTTTTTTATTTAAAACCAATACAAGGAGGGTCCACCAAACTGTTTTCTTTTTCAGCTTGAATCTTAGTAGCTGTTTTTTTTTCTTTCCTTTTATTATACTGATATGTTTTTATTATTATTATTAATGACTATTCTGTGGAAGTATAGAAGAAAGTTTTATGCTGTAAAAGTTGTACGTTAAATTGTATTTCTGTAAATGGTACAAGGATGTCGGGGTGCTGCACACACAGCTGACACACAGCGGGTCGTTCAGGTCGCCATTCTTGCGGTGGTTCTGTTACCAAGAACAGAAGGGCTGCATTAGTGTGACTGTAGGCTAGGTGCAAACGTTGAGCAGTTAGCATCCCAGTCTGGTCACATTGCAGCTGAATGCTTTTATGATGCCATTCTCCCCATCTGGGATTTCATATCACACTATGATGTATTTGATAGAGCAAGACACCTGTAACTCTCTTTACTGAAGGTTAGAAGCATATAGCCTTCCAGAACTGCCTACTAGCTGGAGAAAGGCAGGATTCTCCATATCTTCCATAGTCAAAATCTGGACACACCTGTTTTTAATGCATTTGTCTCTATTTTAGCTGTTATTCACCTCATAGTAAAAAGCTTCAAGGCAATGAAATAATACATATCAAATATTGCAATATGTTCAAATTTTAAGACTATTCAGATGTAACCACCTGGAATGCTTCTCCTACATGCCAGGAGTTTCCAGTTCTGGGCACAGGATGGCTACCTTGCTCTTACTCTTCAATGCAGTTCATCCCAAACTGGCCCATCCATCACGGCACTCCATCTCTTTCTGTGTTCACAAGGTAATTCTTACTACATGACCCTAAGCAACCCTTCAGGTTATCTTGTTGAAAACCAAATGATTTTCAGTAAGTGTGTCCAGATTTTTACTGGTACTGCGTGTCTGATTCGTTTTCAGGGATTCAGTTTATTAATATAGCGCCTTTCACAACAGTGTCGCCCCAAGGTGACTTTGCATGGGTGTGTTGTATTACATTCCTGCATCATTTATACTGAATATCCATTATTTTTTTCCAGTTCAGCTGTAATCTGTGATGTAAAAAGTGGAGTGTTAGCTTCTCACCGTAGCAGGGTTCAGGCTAATAACACAGAGAAGATGTGCCTCAGATTTGCCCTGAAACTCGGCAAACAATCTGCAAAGTAGATGCATAATGATAGATTATTAGTTTTCATCTTTTATCCAGGGGTGGCATGATGGCGCAGTGGTTATGGGATTTCCTCTAGGTACTCCGGTTTCCCCCCCACAGTCCAAAAACATGCCGAGTCTAATTGGAGTTACAAATTGCCCATAGGTGTGCGTGCGTGCGTGCGTGTGTCTCATGACCCCCAGTATAGGCTCTGGACACCCCATGACCGTGATGATTGGATAAGCGGTTTGAGAAAATGGATGGATGATTTATCCATCCTTTTGACTACCTTTGGGCTAAACTAACCATTATCGTAGAATAAAGTGTTTGCATCCAGTTATGAATCAGTGCAAAGGGCTAACATCTGAGGTACTACTGGAAGCTCACGTATACATCAGAATATACTAGGTTGTGTTCCCTGAAAGGAGACTGGAGTGCAATTTCACTTATGGTCTATGAGAACATTCCTAACCTACCCAGCATGACAACACAGGATAGCAGAATGGCCTCAGTATAAACTACAACTGTGGATCTCAACCTCTTTTGCACCGCGACCCAGCTTTTACCATGCCAGCCTGTTCGCGACCCTTTGTGAAGAACAGGTCTAAATTAACGCTATGATGAAGCACGCAGTGCACTCTGTAATTTACGCCAATCAATGCCTACCACACAAATCTGATTGGATGTGCCAGTGAATTTTAAATTAAGCATCTGTGGTTTGGCTTCCTTGATTGGTTGAGTGTTCGCTAGTTTTGCACTAAGCATTTGCAGACCTAAGACCCGTTTATATACTGTAGGTTAATTCTAGGATCGGTGCTGGGAAATCTGATCGTGGATCAGCATAGGAGCTTGCTGGTTTTCGAATGCTTACATTTCCAGCCTTGCCACACGACCCTTTCAGAACTTGCAGCGACCCAAATTTTGGTCACGGCCCATGGGTTGAGAATCGCTATACTACAATGTACAAACAGAGACGCCCCTGACAGCCTTTCAAGATTAACTGTCCATTACCATGTCTGTATGTGTACCATTCTGAACCTGTCAAAGGGTTAAAATGCATAATTTACTTTCCAGGCCCCAAAACACTAGGTCCTACATATTTGTGGTGGAGGTACTCTCTATTTATTTATTTTTTTTAAATCTGAAGCCAATTTGTGAATAATGTACAGGTACTGGATTTTAAAAGCTGACTCGTAGTTTTTGGAGTAGCCTTAATACAGATTTCAGATGAGATGGCCATTTTCAAAAATATGTCTTTGTGCATATTATCAGCTTTAAAGTTTACAGTTATAATCAGCTGTTTGTTAAATTACCCTGCTATCTCAAGGGCAGAAATTGTTTTTGAATTTAATTCTAGTAATCTTAGCTTTTTTTTTGTTTTTGCAAACTGAAATTCAGCTGCAACTTTTTTTTTTTTAATTCTGGGTAATTTTTAATGTAGATTTGTGACACTACATTTTATATTATAGTTTTGATTGTTGCTCTTTCCGTTTCATTGAATTCTCATTGAGAGCTTTCGTTTTCCAAGAGGTGAAAGGTGACTGCCGGGAACTGTAGTTCATTCAAGACTGTAACTAGTGAATTTGTACAACCAAAGAAGTATATTTTGTGGATCAGCAAATAAAGTTTACTTTTCATTGAGCTGATGTCTGCGAACTTGTATATTTCTCTGATTTTATAGTGCACAACTATCCTTGTAGAACCTGATTTTTCAGTACAATCAGCTGGTATTTAACATGCAATGAAAGGCGAGGGGTAAGCCTTAATTAGCCGAAGAGAAAAGACTAACTTATTGGATGGGTTTCTCTCGTCAGAAATTTTGGTCAACTGTCCTTAAGTTTCTTGGACCGATTTCTCCAAGTCATTACCCGTATTCATAAAATTCACTATCTGCGCAAGTGTGCTGCATTAACGCCAATGGGAACTGGGCCTGTGTCATATTTATTCTTTACAGTAACAATATCTATTACAATCAGCCAGATACATACCCAGAACACTCCTTTCTCGTTTGAAGGTCCCGGTGAGCTCTTAGTGTGTGATTTCTGTCACGGTCACCAGCATTTGTGAACCATTGAGAGTGCTCAATATCCTTTTTTTATTGATGTTTTGGAGAAAAACATTCTGCTTCAGCACGGCTGTAAAGAAGAAAAATGTATAATCCACTATAACTTTCAATACGAATATTGATCGAAAGTGAGTAATTACTATTAGGGCAAATACAGAAAGAATCCTTGTGCTGACAACAGAGGATGGGGGGCAGACATACACACACATACAGATGCTCCTCTACTTACGAACTTTCAACTTACGAACGGAGAGGACTGTAAGTCCAAATTGTGTCCGTTGGGCTCCCGTATCCTGTCCACAACATCATTCCGCCTAGTATGACTTCTGGCCGCTACTCCCGCCGCGCAGCAGCGTAGCGCGCGTACTCCCAGCATCCTAGTTCTTTGTACTTGCGTATACCCTTAAAAATGATGTTGAATAACAACTTATGAACATTTCAATTTATGAACGGCCGTTCGGAACGTACCTCATTCGTAAATAGAGGAGCGTCTGTGTGTGTGTGTATATATATT
>JAODLD010000111.1:855009-883986 GCA_026781065.1 Mormyrops boulengeri
TATGACCGGCCGGTCGGCACGGACCACATTCGTAAATAGAGGAGCGTCTGTGTGTGTGTGTGTGTCTATATATATTTTTTTATATGTGTATGTATATATATATATATATATATATATATATATAAAATGAATATTTTATAAAAAAATCTCCCTGAGCACGTCTCCCATATTGAAACTGCTGCTTCAATTTCCCGAATATGTTGTTCAACTTTTCTCTTAATTCTCCACCATTTTGTGCGCAGTGAACAATTATTCATTTTGTCAAGACCGAAATACCTGTTGTAAGCTTGAAGCAGGAGGTTGGACTTTTTTAAGATAGAAAAATAGTGGATAGCGCGAAAAGAAGATTAGACCTTTATTAATTAAGCAGTTAAGTCAAAGACAGGCAGGGTACACAGGCTGTGATATTGGCCATATCATTTCAAGTATGCAGAAAATGTACTGGATACTAGGAGAATAAAGTCTGACTAAAAAGGGTCACAGATTATACCCACGCAGAAGCATTCCATAAAATGTAAAAGTGAAATATATGCAGTAAGTTAGTCTCACCAACTTATTGAGCTTGATAGCAATTATAACCCTGTCTTTAGCTTTATTGGTTATTACCATACATAATAATAGATACTTTATTAATCCCCTTGAAGAAATTCTCTTTATGCCTCCCCCAACTTGCTCTCTGTAGCTGAGAGCAAGCTGGCCATGAAGAGCAGCCACCCATAGCGGCAGCCAGTGAGCAGGGGGTTAAGGGCCTCGCTCAAGGACCCACGCACATGCTGAGGGCGGGCTCGAACCAGTAACCTTACGGTCACAGGACCCAAGGCTTAGCCCACTGAGCCACACGCTGCCCATTTATGGATGTTGTTTAAAAAAGGGTTCTGGAATACATCTGCAAATACAAATCAGTAACACAAAATTCATAACATTGATTTATCAAGGTAATAATTATTAAAATCATGTCGATTGGGAAACATGTCACTACCAAGCTACATATACGGTTATTTGGAAAAATAAGAGTTCATTGTTTAATTAAAGGGTGATGTGTTTTTATTTTATTCTTCAATATAAAGGTACCGAAAGCTTACCGTTACCTTGGCCCAAAAACTGAGATACACACCGAACCGTGGCAAACTGTACCGTTACATCCCTCGTCTTTATACATTTTTTTGTGTATAAAACAAGTTAAATGTTGTAATATGAAGAGTTAAATGGTTTAGATACAAATGAAGGTTGTGTTCTACAGAAGTGGTTCACACGGCTTCATTTCTACTCACCTTGAGAACGTTCGTTGCTTGTCCAACCTTTGAAGGCGAATTGAAGAAAGTGCTCCAACAGTACATTAATTTATTTGCAGGAGTGATACATGATTGGTTAATTTCAGTGGGCTCATGTGCTGCGGGACTTGCAATTTCACCAGTTGCCAGCAAGATTTCAACTGGAAGGCAAGAATTAGTCCAGCAACTCTGAGAGATGCTGATACCATAATGTCATGCATTATATCAGGGGAGGGCAATCATATCCGCAAAGGGCCGCTGTGTATGTAGGTCTCCGCAGCAACTCCCTAATCAGATTACTAATTAGAGAACTGATTGGCTGAAGAGTCCTCACACCTGGATTTGAACAGCTGACCTAAAGGTTATCCTAAAAACCTGCACACACCGGCCCTTTGCGGATAAGATTGCCCACCCCTGCATTAGATTAACATGACATCCATTAGGAATGACTGAGAGTTAATCGCTGAAGTACAGATGAGAACACATAACTATAGTTTTAAACAAATTCTAAGTTTAAGGAATGTACTTCCACTGATACAGGATATTGTTGTGTGAATACGTATTCCACACACTGGCAGAAGAGATTTTGTCACCATTTCATATATTGTGTACAAAATGACATTCAATATGTAAAAGCATGAAAAGTGATTTCAATGGCATTAACATAAAAAATTTAACTGAATTTAAAAGAAAGTAAATGAATAGGATTGGCACTAGAAACACGAACTTTATGTTCATAAGAATAAACCCATTAAGGGCCAATGTGGGTCCCACATAATTTTCTGGGCTGCCCATCTGAACACCATTTATGCTTTCCTGAGCAGCCCAAATGGGCCCCGCTCACAACCCAAATACCAACCCACTTGGAGCCCAGGCCCAGTTAGAGTCCCTCTAACCCATAAAGGGCCCCAGATGGAGGTGTCGGCTGGTTAGCCACAGAGCTAATTATATTCTTAGCCTTCAACGTAGTGATAAGCTGCAGCGCTAACTATATTCATACTGTCATACAGCCAAGGCTAAGATAAGATACAGAAACTTTGAGGTTAACATAAGGTGCATATTCATACAACCAGGGCTAACATAAGATGCAGATACACAAATTTCGAAGCTAACATAAGGATGCAGATACATGCTTATTTTGGTTACACTGTGCAGCAGTAATTGCATTCTCTAAAGGTTACAAGGTCACAATCTCTACAGGTTACATTAGCATCTTCTGGTTATATCTTAATAGTGTCATAATGGCTACATTCTCTATGTGTTATACAGTGCTATATAATATTCCATATGTTTGATGGCCTGGGAACATCCATCTTCCGCTTGATCGAAGAGGTTTTCACTGAGGTTCAGGTTTGGAGATTGGACTGGCCATGACAGGGTCTTGATCTTGTGGTCCTCCATCGTCATCTTGATTGACCTGGCTGTGTGGCGTGGAGCATTGTCCTGCTGGAAAACCCAATCCTCAGAATTAGGGAACATTGTCAAAGCAGAAGGAAACAAGTTTTCCTCCAGGACAATCTTGTACATGGCCTGATTCATGCATCCTTCACAAAAATCCGCCCCATTCCAGCCTTGCTAAAACACCCCCAGATTATCACCGATCCTCCACCAAGTTTCACAGTACATGCAAGACTTGTAGGCATCTCCAGGTCGCAGTCTAACCATTAGATGACCAGGTGATGGTAAAAGCTGAAAATTGGACTCACCAGAGAAGAAGACCTTACTCCAGTCCTCTATGGTCCAATGCTTATGGTCTTCTGCGAACCTCAGCCTGTTTCCTCTTTGCTTCTCTTTGATGATCGACTTTTTTCTAGCTCTGCACGACTTCAACCCTGCCTGGCGGAGCCTGTTTCGAACCGTCCTTGCCGTGCACTTAACCCCAGCTGCCATTTGCCATTCTTTTTGTAGGTCACTTGATGTCATCCTGCGGTTGTTGCGTGACATTCGAAGGAGCTGACGATCATCCCGCTCAGTGGAGAGTCGTTTTCGCCCTCTGCCAGTCTGTAACTCTGTGGTCCCAAATGTCTCTGCCTTCACCTTGTTCTTATGCACTGCCGTCTTTGAAATTTTGAGGATGGAAGCAACCTGACGCTCACTGAATCCTTCTCCTAACAAAGCCAGAATTTCACCCTTCTTTTCCTCACTCAGATTTTTTCTTTTGAACTCTTTTGGCATGATGAATAGATATTTTTGTATTCCAATTAAATTTAAGGTACTACTTGCACTGTTTTTGCCATC
Source organism: Mormyrops boulengeri (assembly GCA_026781065.1). Lineage (NCBI taxonomy): Eukaryota > Metazoa > Chordata > Actinopteri > Osteoglossiformes > Mormyridae > Mormyrops > Mormyrops boulengeri. The sequence continues at coordinate 858,519 of JAODLD010000111.1, forward strand.
CAAACTGGTCCTATTTCAAGAGAATAGGGATGACCACAGCAGTGAAGCTGTACATTTGTAATTTTAGAAAATGTAACTAAACTACGAAATGCAAAACACTGGCACTCACATGTGACTTGGTTAATAAATGACGTTGCTTTAAAACATATGGTCATTAAAACAAAAATCTGAACGTTAATCACCAATCGCCTTCACTAGAACATCTTTATGCGCCACAAAGTAAATGTTTTCTATTCGTAATTATAACCGTGCGCGCTAGCCGGCTGTTTGATTTAATCTGTTGAGATGTAATCTCTTGTTGACGGGGATAATCCTGTTTCCTATTCATAAAACAATGATAATATGCGCTGCAGCCGCTGTGCCTCGTTCAGATGTGCGCAGTGTAAGGATGGGCTGCTATACGGCTCTGGTTTCCACCATTTTGCCGTTTTGATTTTTAAAATATATTGCATCAACAGAACAAAAGATCTAAGAGAAGCACTGGTACGGTGTCCTATGAGGTTCATATCGATTTAGATTGTTCAACTGAGCAAAAGGAACAGCTTTAATGAACCGCTTGTACGGTGTCCTGCGAGGAGCATCTCTCCTTCGTTGGGCGATTTGAAATGTCTTAACAAAAGAGCAAGGAGCACATCTTTATAGAAACGCGGCTACGGTGTCCTGCGAGGCTCAGTCCTCTTTCGTTAGGCGATTTAGATTCTTTAGGTGGCCTCTGTTAGTTAAGATGGGAGATATGATTTTCGAAGAACTGGAAGATTTGGTGCATTTCTCCGTCCACGACATGCCTAATCGGGGGTACGCGGTGATGGAGGAAATCAGACGACAGGGAAAACTCTGCGATGTCACCCTGAAGGTGAGACATCAACCCGGCCCTGGCTACCGTTTGTCATTTAAAAACGGGCATTTCGCGGATCCACCCTTTACAGGGGTCGCCGGGTATAATCGCGTTTGTAACTTTCCAGTTCTGTTGAGCGACGGGTGTCACTGGGTGGCCATTTCTAAGGAAGAGTCTTGGCGCCGGGGATCGCAGTCATTAATTATCGGTTTGTAATTATCCGTCTTTACTGCGGAAGAAGCGCGCAGATGATACCGGTGCGGTGCCTTTTACCCCGGCCTGTCTGGTTTTCCTCTCTCGCTGAATGACTCTGGCTGCCTCTCATGGCCGCTTGTTTCTCTGTCCCTCTCTGACTCTGGCTGCCTCATGGCCACTTGTTCCTCTCTGTCTTCCTCTCTGACTCTGGCTGCCTCTCATGGCTGTATACTGGACACTCAAGATGTTTCTATTTACTATCTATCTGACTGCCTTTTCTGAGCACACATCTGACATCTTGGACTTAAATTAATCCAGTACATGTTCTGTATATTTTGAACAAACCTAAGTGGTTGAGTTTCGTCTGAAGCATTGTTGTCCCATTTGTAAAAGAAAGCTTGCTTTTAATTCAGCACTGAACTAACCCTGCTCTGTCTGTAGCCTTAACTGTCTGCTCCTTTTATTTTCTTGATGCAAAGTAATTTGTAATTGGGATGGTCTTCTATCAGAAATGTCTTCCATGTTTGTCTTGTGCAGTGTAATATAAATATGATATTTTGAGGATTTACACAACGTTTTCTTTTACGTGGTGCTGGATTTCTATGCCAGGAATATCAATTATGAAATTTAATTATCAAATGTACCATCATTGAATCAGACTTGTGTAGTCTCAAGGCTAAAGCAGTCTTGTATCTATACAGAAGTATTGGTCATTTGTTCATTCATTCATCCATTCATATATTTAGTTATGTGTTTGTTTGTTTGTTCATTCTTTTGTGTTTGTTTGTTCATTTATTTGTTTATTCATTCGTTGGTTCATTGTATAAACGTAAAAGGCTGGGAGTCACACAGCAGACCATCTTCAGGCGTGAAGCCAGTGGCATCTCTTCATGTATTGTGCCTTAATATCATCACCTTTTTGTACTTGAAAGGATCTGCTGACTGCTCCTAAACTTGGCTGCCCTTGACCTAATCCTAAGGATCAAAGTGCTTTGTGTTAGAAGAAATGCTGGAGCTCCTGGGCTGCTTGCATCTGTTTCCTCTGCCGCCTCATCCCGCTTAACGGCGGATTACACGCACTGTGCCCTGTGTAACAGGCCACCCGTATCCCCTTTCTGCTTTCCCACGGGCTCAGTAATGGAGACGGACAGAGCCACGATATGCTCGAGTTATTGGCGGCCAGGCTTTTTAGTATGTTACTATCCTTTACAGACGGTAGGTTAAAATAAACTGCGAAGTGCTTTAAGGCCAAATGTGAGATTTAAAACGATCTGTTCCATTTTCGTTCAGGTGGAGATGTGTCTAAATCACCACCTCAGAGCGGCACATCTTCAGGGGGTGGTTGGCTTGTTTTGATGACTTTTTGGCGCAACAGTGTCAGATCTCAGAGTAAATGAACCAGTAAAATGTTCTGTTGAAGAGCCCACTTGGTCTGCCCACTTGTTAGCGTCGACTGGTCGCTCATACTCCAGTGCGGAGATTCAGATCACCAGGGATCAGGTGACGCTGAAACACTCTAAATTGTCCCTTTAACGAGCTGACATGACAACCTTCCTGCACTCCGACTTCACTGTCACTGGAGAACTGGACGTAGTTCTCCTGGAGCATTGTCCCCTTTTTAAATTAAGCCTGACCTTTATAAGCAGAAAGCCTCTATCCACTCAGCACTGTCCAATCAATGCTAATTCTCTCGTAAAACAACATGTCCAAGGTGTTAAAAGATTAATCAGCTGCTCAAAAGACTGTATTGAAGAGTCATTCTTTCATCCCGCTGATAAATAATGAATGTGTGGTGTGGACATAAAAGTAGAAAGTAGAAACATGGCCGTATAAACATTCCCCTGTCCCGGCAGGTCGGAGACCACAAGTTCAGTGCCCACAGGATTGTCCTGGCCGCTTCCATCCCTTACTTCCATGCCATGTTCACCAACGACATGGTGGAGTGCAAGCAGGATGAGATCATCATGCAGGGCATGGACCCCAGGTAGGTCGTGCACAAGAAACTTCTCGTTTCGTTTCTCCCTTTTTATGAGTCCAGGCCTGTTCACATGTGTTCACACTACCTAATTTTACTACTGTGGTTAATGTAACTGCCATTTTACGGTAACTAATGACGCGAAGCTTTTTTCTGGGCAGTCAGATATTTTATACTTCCTTTAAATGAAATTAAAACTGAAAGACGATGTCACATGGCTCATCTTGATGCATGTACAGTATATAAAATGTTATGCATATTATTATTAGTATTATTATAATATTTGGTTTTTGAAGGACTCTGAACCCCTGATGTACATTATTTAACATAAAAACGCAGAAATAGACTCCATTCTGCACAAGATTCTCCTGTTTGACGCCCTCTGATTGTTTCCCCTCTCAGTGCACTAGAGGCCCTGATTAACTTCGCTTATAACGGTCACGTGGCCATCGACCAGCAGAACGTGCAATCCCTTCTGATTGGTGCCAGTTTCCTGCAGCTGCAGAACGTGAAAGACGCATGCTGCTCCTTCCTGCGCGAGAGGTGAGCCCCCCCCGTACTAATCTTACCCTGACCCCAGCCTTTTCCTGTGCAAGACGTGGTTAGTGAAGCGCCTCACGTTTCTGTCAAATGATGGCAGCTGTTTAAGTCCCACTCTCTCATCGTCTGTGCTAATAAGGTTGCATCCCAAGAACTGCCTGGGGGTGCGGCAGTTTGCGGAGACCATGATGTGCACCACGCTGTATGATGCAGCCAACAGCTTCGTGCACCAGCACTTTGTGGACGTCTCCATGTCGGAGGAGTTCTTGGCTCTGCAGGTGGAGGAGCTGCTGGAGCTGGTTGGCTGCGATGAGCTCAACGTCAAGGCCGAGGAACAGGTTGGACTGGCAGGCGGCCTGGCTTCTTGGTTATAACCAATGAAAGAATCTGATTAAGCTCACTAGAAGTCAGTGACTCAGCTGTTTACATGCTGCGAACTCTTAATACCAGCAGTGTGTTGACTACGCAGTAAACTGAAAGTGACACTGGTAGCTTGGCACTTCTGCTGAAGGCTGCTCCTTTGGATAGGATGTTTCCATCCTAAATTAGGCTTTAGATCTTTTCGGTTTGTGTTCCCCTTGAACTGGCTTGGCCCTCGATTTAAACCAGGGCATGTGTTCAAGGCTTTAATCCCGGTCCTCAAGGTCCGAGCCCTGGTGATTATCCAGCCTTCCAGGTGTGACGCATCTGTGGCCAATCAGAATCGGTAATTATTCAACTAACTACCTGGGAGAACTGAAAACACGGCCTGGATTTGGAATCGAGGGCCAGATTGAAAGAGATCTGCTTTATATTCTTTAGAATTGTGTCCCCCTTGTGCCTCCTTGCGCTGGCCTCACCCTCGATTGTACCCGGGCAGGTGTTCGAGGCAGTGCTGGCATGGGTCCGGCACGACCAAGATCTGCGTGGCTCGCTCCTCCCGGAATTACTCGCCAAGACTCGTTTGCCACTGTGCCGCCCCCAGTTCTTGGCCGACCGCGTGCAGCAGGATGACCTGGTGCGATGCTGCCACAAGTGCAGGTGAGGTGCAGGCCACCGCCGACGCATCTTCCCTTACCATGAAAATAAAACGTAATTTCTCAGTACACGGTGGGTTTGTGACCCCGGACTTATCTGGGAGCTGCTCTCTGCAAACAGAGACCTGGTAGATGAAGCCAAAGATTACCATCTGATGCCAGAGCGACGTCCCCACCTGCCAGCCTTCAAGACACGGCAACGATGCTGCACCTCCATCGCAGGACTCATCTATGCAGTGGGGGGGTTGAACAGTGCAGGTATGGTCATCGCTGATGGGCTGAGTAGTGAACTGAGAACTCGGAAGCCCTTTCTGATTAGTCGATAGCTTGTTTGAGCTGTGAGATACCAGCTTATACTGCAATATTCAGCATCTCAACGGTATTAAAATGCTGCATCTGTTACAGGTGACTCTCTAAATGTGGTAGAGATGTTTGACTCAATTGGGAACTTTTGGGAGCGCTGTCAGCCAATGAGCACGAGCCGAAGTCGAGTGGGCGTGGCAGTGGTCAACGGACTTCTGTACGCCATTGGAGGATACGATGGCCAATCACGGCTTAGCACAGTTGAGGTTTACAACCCAGAGACGGATTCTTGGACCCAGGTGGCCAGTATGAACAGCAAACGCAGGTGAGGAATTTCAGAGCAGACACCCACAAAATGCTTTATGGCCTCTGCCAAAATGGGGGATGGTGCGTCCATTTAAACAACATGAGCAACTATGCCAAGGTGTGGCAGAAGAATACTGACTAAACTCAAGACTGCATTTGAACTTTGTTTTTTTTGGTTCTTGACTGAACTGGTCCAGCGTGTTTGGTGCTGGTTGGTCCAGCTGAGTGGACGTGAAGCAGGAGCGTTGACACAGATTTTTTTGGGTCTCTTTGCAGTGCGATGGGCACTGTGGTGGTGGATGGACTCATCTATGTGTGCGGAGGTTACGACGGCAAGTCGTCCCTAAGCTCTGTGGAGTGCTATTCTCCCGAAGCTGACAGGTCTGTGTGCAACACTCTCCTGGTTGAAGTGGAACTTCACGGCCTCTTTCACGTGGCACAATGGCCTTTTGAAACGAGATGTAACTCTTTACTTACCAGAAACACCCTTCGGACCACACAGAGGGCTCAGAACATTTGTGTTTTCATTTCCCTAAATTCAGTCTAAACAGAACTTTTGCTGTGCCGGATTTAGTTGAAGTTGAACTTCTTATTTTAAAGCAGAAATGCTTGATCACCTGGTGTTTTGATTCAGCCATTTTTTTGGTCATAACATTTTTGGCTGATATCGTTTGACATCACGTTTTTGTGAGACATCGTTCAGTTCAGTTTATGATAAAAAAAATGGCATTCTTGGTATTTGTTTCCAGGTGGACAGTCGTGACGGAGATGACGGCGAGTCGTAGTGCAGCTGGGGTCACGGTGTTTGATGGGAGAATTTTTGTATCAGGCGGCCATGATGGTCTTCAGATCTTCAACACGGTCAGTCAGGAATCCAGAAACATGACACAATAATACTGAATTTTGCTGAAAAAATGTAAAAATCTATAAAATGTAAAAATTAAAAAAAAAACTGTCCTTCCTTACATTTTTTTTTTTTTTTTACTATGTTTTCACTTTTTATTATCTGGTAAATTCACCGTAGGTCAAATGAGTTGTTTTATAATAAGCCTAAACCTTTAGCTCAGGGCTAAAATGTAAATTTGATTACATGGCAAGACAAGCACAAGGACAATTTCCTCCTCCTCCAATAGGTGGAGTACTACAACCAGCACACGGCCCTGTGGCACCCGGTGACGGGGATGATGAACAAACGGTGTCGCCATGGCGCCGCAGCCCTCGGCAGCCAACTGTACACTGTGGGAGGATATGACGGTTCAGGATTCTTGAGCAGTGCGGAGGTGTATAGCTCTGTGGCGGACCAGTGGAGCCATCTAGTGGCCATGAACACACGCCGCAGCAGGGTCTCATTGGTAGCTAGCTGTGGCCGGTTGTATGCTGTGGGCGGCTACGACGGACAGTCTAATCTCAATTCAGTGGAGATGTACGACCCAGAGACGAACCGTTGGTCTTACATGGCTCCTATGGTGAGTCATGAGGGTGGGGTGGGAGTTGGGTGTATACCTCTCCAGCCAGCCTAGCTCTACGCAAGCAGACTGTCCTTCCCTGCATTTTTCTTTTTACTATGTTTTTACTTTTTATTGTCTGGTAAATTTACTTCTCCTGGACTTCCGGACGTCAGTGTAATTAATAATGTATCTATCTGATTGGCCTGCTCTCCTTCCTCGAAAGGAAGAAATAATTTGGTGCTGATTGGGCCGGTTACATTTCTATCAGCGTCTCTGAGTTACGTGTCACGTCTGCATGGGTTTAAAGATGGTGAGTTTTCAGGACAGATGAAGAACTGAAGATGTCCCTCAAGGCTGCGTGTGGGAGATGGAGCCCAAGTGTGAGCTAAATCAGGATCTGAAGATGAGCCCCTCATCATCTCGGACCTCCATCAAATGCATCATCGCTGTGTGGCAGGATGGCAAGCAGGAGGGGGGGGGGGGGAGAGATGAGGGCTTTCGGTCCTCAGGGTGCTGGAAATGACACCAGGGACGCCATGATGGCGCCAATGGATGATCAGCTGCTGATGAGAGTAGGTGTCGCACATGAACTGGGAGCAAAGATTTGGGATAAAGTGGTACTACTGCACCAAGGAGACCAGCGATAGGCTGCCTGGTGCTGGGAGGAACATGGGATCGATTAAAGAGACTTGTATGATGATTATGACCACAGCAAATGCTGGGTTTAACGTTTAAGCAGAATCATCATTTATCATATGTAAAGGGTGCATGTGGTGGAGGTTCTGCAAACGGTGGCTTTTGTTGGAGTTTGAAACTGACATGCAGAGCGGTGTGCTGATGTCTGTATGGGACGTGCACCTTGCTTTGTTCAGGTCCTGGAGCTGAGGTTGAGAATTAGACCCAAACTTCCAGCACTTTTGTTTTCTTAGGTAGCCTTTATGCCGCTGGGCATCACATATCTTCTGATCATTCCAGGACCAAAGTGCATCACCGTGGCCGGGTTTGACTCCCGCTACTTGTATCACATGCCTCTAGTTGTCAGTTTACAGACACACAAGTGTTACGATAACGTTACTGTTGTGCTTGCTTATCTAATGATTGTCGAGGCGGGGAAGCCTGTATAGTGAAAATTCCACTAGGAGCTTGGGACTGTCCGTCTCCTTGTGTACTTACAACTCTGTGTCTCTTTGCTGCACAGTATGTTGCATATTTCACATGAGTTAACTACTGTGACTTTAGAATATTGATTCTGCTGTCATTACTGCTTTTTTTTTTTTTTTAATTTCTCTATAGGCATCATGATTGCAGTATTTTTACATTAAGATTTGGTACTGTACCTCAGACTTTGTATTTATTTACCTTAATATTTCAGTTCTGGTTGCTGTTGTGGTGCCTAACCCTGCAAATGGATTTTTACGTCGCTATAATTCCGATATGAATCTGAATGTTAGATGAACGGTGGGTCTCTCCATGCCCCACCCAAGTCTGTGTACCTACCTCTGATAAAAGGCCTGCTCTTTGTTTCCAGGTTCTTCTCATTAAAGAGTGAGAAATGTGGTGGGATGTCTTTTCCAGAACTAATTGCTTAATGACAGAATTGGTCTTGGTTGTGTGTTGGTGGAAACGGTAAGATGTCTCTCGCATAATTCTGATCTTCCTCAGATTTTTAGCGAAGGCAAATAGGGCTGAGGTTGAAGCAGATTTTTATCTAATGCTTACTCCATGTAATTAATTTAATCCTATTTTTGTTTTTATATCCAGTTATAATGGCTGGAACTCTGCATATTTTCATTTTATATTCCATTTAAGATTTAACCACACTCCAAAATGTGCAGAGATGATTTCTGTCGGCGATTATGCAGGGTCGCCAACTTCGGTCTGCTGGATGGTGTGAGATTTTCAATTCAAGCAAGTCTGCACACACATTTACATGTATGGAAGATTTATATTGCTTTGTAAATAGTCTGTAAGGTTTGCAAGCTGTCCTGACGCTTTTGGTGTAGTTCACTTTAGGTTTTTAATGGAATAATGGAGTAATGTAGATTTGTAGAATCTGAATGTGACTGTCACGCCAGATGCATGAGAGTTGGAAACCTGGATAACAGAATTTAAAAGCCTTTAAGGTTTGATTCCCACACTTATGAACTACATGAGAAGGCCCTAAATTATCTGAAACTTGGTACAATGAAAAATGTCAGAAGTTAAAGTACGGTGCATACATTTTAGGCATATTATAAAAGGTAAATTTATGGCCTGATCGTCTCATCCCTAAAACCATTAAGTGATTTTTTTTTTTTTTTTTTTAGTTTTAGCTTTCAAATAACGGGACCCTATCATCTATTGATATAGGCCTAATTTTAATACAAAAAGACCTAGCAACTAGTAGTCATAGCTTTCTATTGCGGTTTGCTATGAAACTATTTAAAATTGGTGTTAACTGGTTTTGTACCATTGCCTTTGGGTCTCCAGTAAGCCGTCCCCTTGTTTGTAAGGGGAGGGACATTCTGTATCCCTGGTCAGTGCCCTCTCGCTGCCACCCCAGTCACACTCCGCTTCCTGGCCCGCCGGCTGTCTTGATCACACGCAGTCGCCCACCCTGCCGCCGTCCCCCAGCGCTGCGCAGGCGGCTCCCAGCTGCGCACGATGAAAGCTGCTCTCTGCCTGTTCGCCTTTGCCTCGGCGCTGTCTGCTTTCCCTGTGGAAAGCAGCGGCACAACAAACCGACTGGAACCATCGAAGGTAAGTCTTTCTGAAGATGCTACATGTCCCGGAGCCCAGACGCTGCGATTCTGTTCTTTCTGTTTGGTTTTTGAATTAACAGGGCTTCTCTTGTCTTTACTGTACTTTGAAATGAGCCTGACAAGTACATGGCCACCTTATCATCACCAAGATACATTATACTTACGGGCTAAAGGCAGGCCGACAGACATATCTGGTGTATTTTCCGCTAAGTATATAATTTACAACCTGAAGAATAGTTGAATTATAGGGCTGTGGTGCTAGGACAGTTTTCTTTGGCAGGAAAACAAGTCTCTCTACGAAATTGCGTTACCTGGATGAATGTTACCTTGGGAAAAGACATGAAAGGTTTTGGTGACATGCAAGTTCTCCAAACAGCTGATTTCAGAATTTTTTCAACAGCACTGGTTCTGCAGGACTGTGGGGGAAATGAAGCTGCTCTCCTGTGTAGTATGGAGGGATGCAGTGTAGCATGGAAGTGTGCAGTGTTCTGGGGGTGTGGATCCAGCAGTGTAGTATGGAGGGATGCAGTGTCCTGTGGGTGTGCATCCTGCAGTGTAGTATGGAGGTGCGCAGTGTTCTGGGGGTGTGCATCCAGCAGTGTAGTATGGAGGTGCGCAGTGTTCTGGGGGTGTGCATCCAGCAGTGTAGTATGGAAGTGCACAGTGTCCTGTGGGTGTGCATCCAGCTGTCTAACCCTAGGAACCATATTCTGGGGAAGCAAGACGGCAATAAATTCTACTGCCTGTTTCTGAGTTGGGCTCCATTTAGTTCAGTATAGGTAGCAGTCTGTGTATGCTTTTACAGTCATCCTAACCTCCATGTTAAATATACGCCGCCATCCATACTTTATGTAAATTGATGTAACTTGAAGACACTCTTTCAGCTTGTTAAAACAACCTTTTACTGACTAGGAAAGGTCCACAGCCAGGACCCCATTGACTACCCCAACCATGTGGGATGAAAATCCAGGGAGCACTCCCCATGAACGAGAGCTGCAGGTAATCTGCTGGTAGGTCTTGGGGGGCTGATGCTGGGGCAGGCAGGCTCCCCATGGTCTCACTCGTGTCGTATGCAGGGACAGTGGACTCAGGCGACCACCGAGCAGACCCACAGAGGGAGAGCTACTCCCCCCCCCTCTAAGAAGAGGCCGCGGCCCTGTTCCGGATGCTTCTCTGTCATAGGAAACCCACCCGTGACGCGTCTGGGCTGATAGCGTGAGTTTTGAGCCCTTCAATTAAAAATGATGTGTTCTACCTGCCTCAAAGTGACGCCAGAGCAGATAATTCAATGTGAACGGTAAGGCTTCTTTTGACTGTGCAGTGTTTCGCAATAATAAAGCACAAAATGGTTGAAAGACATGCACATTAAACATTGACATTTTCTGAGAACCAAGTTATTTTTACTACGATTGCTATGATTTTTAGTGTTAGAGGCTGGATGATGCTGTTTTATAGCTGAATCAGATGCCAAGTATGCTGATGTGACGAAATGTCTTCACCAGGTTGTCAAGTGGCAAAAAGGATGAGAGGAAGGTCAGAAAGGCCACAGCGGATTAGCGCTGAATATCTAACTTTTTTAGGTTGCTTGTTTTCCCTGACTTGTTTAATCATTCTTACATTGTCCAAGTCAGTGTTTCGCAAACTGGTCCTTGGGAACCCCTGACGGTCCATGTTTTTGCTCTACAAATGCCTGTCAGGGAGCTGGGAGGGAGCAAAAACGTAGGTCCCCTAGGACTGGGTTGAGAAACACTGTCCCAGGTCACTTCAGTCATAAGTATTTGTTTGACTGGAATCTTCTACCTATGCCATAGAAAAATAAAGCAATTTATGGAACTATTGCATGGATGTGTTATTCCTCCCCAACCCCCCCAGATGCCTCCTAAAACCACGTTTGCTCTAAAAGAGCGACCTCTTCCCTCATGTCGAGCTCAAAACACAGCGATTTAGCTCCAAGCCTGAGTGGAGTGATCCCTAGGATGACGCCTAGTCACCACAATCAAATGAAAGCCTCTGGAAATGCAACTGCCTGAAGATCCCTCCTTATAAGAATAACAACAATAACCTGACTTTGCAGTAGGAGACTGTCATTTGTGGAGGTAATGTTAATAACCAGTCATTCCCACTGTGAGCTGCGTCATGGTGGGAATGACTGGCTATTTGGGTGGCTCGCAGTGTGACCCCAGTGCTTATTTACCAGATCGGGCGCCATGTGCAAAAGGCATGAGACCCGCTATGTATGATCCAGTAATGTGGGGCATCACAGCATCAACAGGTTAGCCCATCCTGTGGTCTGTGAGGATCCCAATTCTCCAGTGCAGTGATGGGACACTGTACAGTAAAATCCCGTTATAGTGGACTCGCTTATAACGGAATATCGTCTATAACGGACGTGGTCCGCTGGTCCCGGCCGTGCGCCTTTAAGAACATGCAGAAAAAGCATCGGATATAGCGGACTTGCGTACAACGGACAAACAATTTGGTCCCCAGGGCCGCGTTTAGCTGTAGTTTTGTTCGGCTATAACGGACATGCAGGCTCCGCCTACAAGGCGCGTGGCGTGCCAGTGATATCCAGCGCAGATACGTAATCGGGATTATTAATAGTCACGCATCTGTTCAGGTAAAGTTGGATTGCTACATGTACAATATAATAATCTATACCACAAGTGTGTCTGCTGGGGTGTGGCATGAGTAAATGGTGTCCTGTAGTTGTGTTCTGGGCATAAAGCAACTCTGGATATAACGGACTGTTTTACCAGGTCCCTTGAAGTCCGTTATAAGTGGATTTTACTGTACTATAAAAATAGTGCCGTCCTTCAGATGAGACATAAAACCAAAGTCCCGATTCTGAGATCATAAAGGATCCCTAAGTATCCTTCGAAAGACCCTGATGTCCTGAGTAAAAATGGCCACTGTGGTCCTTTCAAATCTGGCCTTCTAATCACCCCCTGTATCTAACTGGTGAATTCCCTCCTGCTCCTTCACCACCTTAGCTACTGTGTGGTGAGCGTACTGGTGCAGAATGGCTATCGTCGCATCATCCAGGTGGGGGCTATACAGTGGTGGTGGTTGACATGGTTCCCAAATGCTTCTGTAAAGTGCTATATGAAATGTAACATTCATCCATAATGGAAGCTTAAAGACATGGTCATGTTAACCAAAGGTAAGTAATAGTGAGGCTGTTCTACCTCAACATAACCACACAGCAGCCCGGGCCATTAACAGTATGCTATTTCTAGCAGAAATCCGGTGTTTCTGGGTCAAAAAAAAAAAAACCACATTGACACATTACACTGGATGACTTCAAAGAGTACTGCTTACAAAATGGATGGAAAACATTTTAAAAAGAGAAATGAAGATTCCAAGACTGTTTATTGAACATTTCCACCAGACCGTAACAAGTTGTTCATGACAAACTGTGTCTAGTTAGTTTGCAGAAGCACCAAAAACCAAATTAATCGTGGCATTAGAACCGTGGTAGGTGGTAGGTGGCAGGCTCCCTTCCAAAGACGTCCAATAGTGAGGCTGGCATAGGTAATGTGTGAGGGGTTCCGCTTTAATACCCGCTGAAGGGAAAAAGTCAGGTTCCACCCCCCAGCAGATCAGAGAGTGCCATCTAACCTCAGGGTCCAGCTAAGGAGAAGTGCAGTTCATAAGAGGTCCTAGGCGCCATTTGAGTGCAGCTTTGCGGGGGGGGGGGGATGTACGAGGTGGTTTTGACACCCAACATGCCATATGTCCAGCCCCAAATACCCCAGGAAACCATGCTGTAGTGTGAGCAAAGACGACACAGTAACAGGGAAGCAAAGGCTCATATTTTAAGACACCGTCCGTGAGGCGAGAAGACTTCAAAGGTAGGATAAAACTTATGTTTGCTATCAAATTCTTTAACAATTTTAAGAAAATAAAAATTAAAAAAAAAATGAAATGACAGCTGTTGTCTTGGGCTCCGGGTAACGCTCTCGAAGATGTTGAGCCACGGCTGGATCCGAGAGCAGGCCGCTGTCCGTAGCACAAACGGCGCACGGCACTGTGGCTCTTCCAGTAAGGCCGCTTCTAGGAGTCGAGTTCCACAAAGCAGACTATAACCTCCTTTCACTAGTGTCCTTCTCAGGTAGGAAAGGTGTTCCTCTGGTTGATAAACTAGAGCAGCGAGTGAGTCCTCCTGCAACAGGGATTCCGGGGAAGCAGAATCCAGACTGTGGAAGCCCAGGAGGAGGGCTAACCCTGCACTTTAGATATCCACCTTGGCCTTCAGACATGTCCTGCGGTAATTCAGGCAAAGAAGCGCTCCGCTTCTGCTCACAACATCAGCACAATACATGAACATCATCACTTATAATCCCTCCCAGCATGGCCCCCAGGATCACCTTAAGGGAGGGCTTCTCGTGGACTAGATCGGGTCTAGTCTTGGGTCTGCCTTGGTTTTTGTGGAAACGACAGGGCAATGTTAGGGGGAGGGGTGGGGTGGGTAGGGGACATTCTTTGGAGCTTACTTGCCCCCAGAATGGCATACTGGTTATCTAGCTATCACTGTTGCAAGGAGACTCCGCCTACATCTTCCCTAACCTGGTTCCTGAGTTTTACTACCTCAAATGTCTTCTCCATCTCTCGGTCTCCACAAGAACCAAAACTAGCCCACTGGAGCACACCCAAAGCGGCTGTATTTTAACAGCTATGTATAATGAGGCCTTTTTGGTTCTCTAGTCTTAACACACCTTTATATCTATGAAACCGACTGAACGGACCGCACACTGCTAATGCAGCCTCCTCTCTTCACTTACTTGCGGGTTTCCGTGTGCTTAGCTGTCGACAGCAGTGAGGGAAACTGAGCATCGCTGAAAATCTCAGGGGGCCCCTGAACGGTCCCCCGCTTTGGGCCAGTCTGTCGGGCCCCTGGAGGCCTGTAGACACCTCCCGGCTTTTGCTCGATGACTTCCGCTTCCTCTGCAGAGGCAGACCAAAGCAAATCAGCAGCGACTCATGGAGACTCCTATCACCCCGATAGTGTGGCTCCAGCCTCCCCACTCACCCACGGGTGCGGCCACCACGGGGGCGGCACTAGGCTTGTTCCAGGGCCCCGAAATCCTGTCCCCACCAAACGCATGGATTTGTCCATCCTCCCCCAGCTCATCCTTCTCATACGCCTCCTCCTCCTTCTCATCACTAATGAAAAGCAGAAGTTAGGGAAACAAGGGGCACACATTCATTTTCACAACACCGACAGCCTGCAAAGCGTAACAAGCAATGGGGGTGTCAGTCTGCTTGTAACCATTTCTCTTTTTTTCCCAGATAACAGCATGAATGAAAAGAAGAAAAAAAAATATGCAGTTTACATAACATACAAGACAAGATGGATTCCAAGTGTTGGCTTATAATTCAGTCTGAACACTGTATTACTGCAACATACCTTAAATTAAAAAAAAAAAAAAAACACCGTGAGGCTGCACCTGAGCCGCTGTAAAATGAATTAATACTAAAGCCAGGAGGTTTAAACCTGAAGTTGACGTGCCGGTGCCTCTCAGGGAGACCCCGCACAGTGATGGGTCTCTGCGCACCAAGTCTCACCTCAGCTGCAGGGCCTGCACTCGAAGCCCACTATAATCCACCGCCTTCAGCTCAAAGTCCTTCCACTTCTCATCCTCCTAAAACAAAGCAAGACAACGCCAGCTGTCAATGGGTTTCGATGTGCGACACTGCGGTTTAGAGCACCGGGCACATGATCGGAAGGTCAACGGTTCAAATCCCGTGGTCGGTAGGGCGATTTCACCATCGCGCTTCTGGAGCAAGACAACCCCAGTGGCTCCGGGGAGACCGGCTAGTCCTGCTTTCTGACAAAAAAATCTGCTCAAAAAATGTATGTAACTGTCTAGGATTCCCAAATGCAACATAAATACCAGAAAAGAACATTATCAAATATCCCCTGTTTCTTCCTGGCATCGAATGTACCCAGATACAGGCCATCAAAAACTCACACCCATTCTCCTAGTGGCCTCTTTCCTGAATCGTGTATCCAAAGCCACAAAGCAACCATCTCAGTGTGTAAATAAGACATTCAGGGTGGCCAGCAGTGCATCAGTGGGTGTCTAAACATAGAACTGCCTCCCAGTCACACCAAACAAACGCAGCTAGCAGGGTAACCAAGTAAAGCCCAGTAAAACATCCACCTGGGACAGGGTGGACATCAGCAACTTTTGATCGGCTGACAGAAGAACGGTAATGTGATGCAGATCTCTTGGTCAGAAGTCTACACCCAAACCTTTAAAGCTGCCAGTTCAAATCGTATCACTGGCCGAAAACCATGCATTTATGTGTGACACTCGGATGGCATATGTGCACATTAAAAAATCCCATGGATTTTTGATTTTGCAAATGGCGAATTAAGTCTCAGCTCCCAGGAGATAATGACTCACAGCTGACCCCATCAGGGAATCCCCAGCACCACCCTTCGAGACCCTTGACATCGGTCGCAACACCCCGGGCTAGCTCCGGAAAGCCGGTCCAGCTAACAGGACCCGCGGCAACGGGTGAAATTAGCGAGAAAGCAGCCGCATTTCGAGCCACACCTTCTCCACCTGGGCGTCCTGGCTCTCGTTTTTCGTCGCCTTCTCCTTTTCTTTCTTGTCCTTTCTCAGACCCACCGACCCGGGCGCAGATACCGACTCTCTGCCTTTGCATTTTTCTTTCCTCTTCTTTTTATCGCGCTTTGCAAAAAAGTCGTCCAGACTCCTCTCCGCTCCAGTGGGGGCAACCTCCGCCATTTTCCGTCAAAATACCCGAGCTAAACTTCAGGCAACTGACTGTTTCAGAAGAGTAGTAATGCTTCGGTAATGATCTTCCAGGAGGTAAAATCTTGCAGTCACTAAAACGATCAGGACTTTCTGAGCCGATACCACCTCGACGACGAACCCCGGCTGCCAGCAATGTGGCCGCACCGGAAGTGATACCCTGCACTTGCTGGAAGCTGACCCTATGATTGACAGGTCTTCCTACCAATCGTTTTGTGGCAGAGTAGCTCGTTAACCTATTAACCAGCCTTAAATATTTAGAAACACGCCTCCTGTTTCTTCATTGCAGAACTGTCAAATCTCCCGGGAGATCCGCCTCGAGACTTGATGCTGTGGGTTGGTGAAGTCGGTTTAGATATCAGCAGCAGTTCTCGTCTGAGCTTTCCACTTCCCCTTGCGCTGCGTCCTTTAAGGATTTGCTTCGATGTGGATCTCTTTTATGACTCCTTCACTTTAAAAAGTGTGCTAGAAGCACTGTTTTTTTTGTCGTTTCTGCACCTTTTGTTTTATAATTAACAAAAACACTTTGTGGGATTATTATGGTTTTCTTCGGCTTTGATTCTATACGTTTTATTTTCCTCCTGCAGCTGAATGGAAATCAGTTTAAGCTATATCTCTATTACATTTGAATTAATGTCTTATTAGTATATATTTTTGATTTGTGTTCTCTGCTGACTAATCTGAAAAACTAATCAGTGGTGTGTCATATATCTCAATCACAGCTCCTTGCCTTGTCCATAGCCCATTACAATGTTTAACTGCCCAAACATAAAGCTTCTTTGGTCGTGTCACTTTATTGTGAGGGAAGTCTATCCCTGAGGTTTCAAAATGTCTCATTTGTCACTAAAGTTACAGACATGTAACAAATGGGAATTGTTATATTGTGTTTCTGAAATTGTTAAAGTATTAGAGGCCTTAATTGTTGATTAGAGACTGGCATATGTTGGGTATCCATACCAAATGAGTTTGAAAATCTAAAATATATCAGCTGTATAAATTCAGTCTGATGACTGATGATTTTTGTTCAAAATTCAGTATTATGCATTTGGCTAGTATGACGAAGAAGCAGGGTGGTGCAGTGGTTAGTGCTGCTGGCTCACAGCAGGGAGGTGTCTGGGTTTGGTCCCGGGTCCTTTCTGTGTGGAGTTTGTGTGGGCTTTTACCGGGGGCTCCGGTTTCCTTCCACGGTTCAAAAGTGTGCAGGATAGGTTGATTGGTGAGTCTAAATTGGCCCTGTGTGTGCGCCTTGCGGTGTGTTGGCGACTGCCCAGGGTTGGTTCCTGGGATAGGCTATGGTCCCCCTGCAACCGCAGTTGGGATTAAGTGGTTTCAGAAAATGGATGGACAAACAAGCATGAATTTCATGTCCAGTAAACAACAGTCTGAGAAAGGGTAGCATTTTATTAAACTGCAAGGAAATTAAGTAACTCCAATAAAAACACCAGAGAAGAGCAGCAGCTGCTTTTGAGTGGCACAGGGTTAGGGTTTAGGGTTTAGAGGTTAGCCTTAGGGATTAGGAGTTAGGGTTTAGGGGTTAGGCTTAGATTTTAGGAGTTAGGGCTTAGGGTTTAGGGGTCAGGCTTAGGGGTTAGGGATTAGGATTTAGGGTTTAGGGGTTAGGCTTAGATCTTAGGCGTTAGGGCTTAGGGTTTAGAGGTTAGCCTTAGGGATTAGGGATTAGGAGTTAGGGTTTAGGGGTTAGGCTTAGATCTTAGGAGTTAGGGCTTAGGGTTTAGGGGTCAGGCTTAGGGGTTAGGGATTAGGAGTTAGGGCTTAGGGTTATTTTATGTGTGTGACGAGCAGGTCATTCTCAGCTCGATGTGAAGCACAGTGTCGCTTCATCCCACCCATCAGCTCTCCTCCTCTGGATGGCTGGCAGAGCCGGAAGCCCCTGAAAAATACAGTCTCCATATTCTGTATAATGACTCACTTATTTCTGTAACATATTTCACATTCATGACATATTATTTCAGGCTTTTGTGCCTTGGTCAATATACTAAGAAATTTGGCATCCTATATATATAGTTGCAGTTGCTCTTGGGATTATTTCTTGTTCACATACCGACTGAGACTGGCCAAAAGTCTATATAGGTCATATTTGGGTAATGTTTACCTGCAGCCTGCAGAAGAACCTGAGGCTCTGGGCCCAGAGTGGAGGCTTCCCGCATTTCAGAGTCTTCTGAGGCACCAGAAAGCCTGAGCACAAACAGAGCGTTCACAAAAAGAAATTACGCTACAACAAGTTTTGTCCCTTCAATTTAATGTCACCTGAAATCCCCTTTTGCCGATATAGCAGAACCCAGTCCAGGATCCATTCTGACGGACAGACTGATACAATATGCCAGGGAACCACCTCAGCTGAAGCAGCTCATTCCTTACATTTTGGGATGGTAGCGGCTCTCTTCCCCATCCAGGATGCCGTGGTAGGTCCCCATTTCTAATTCCAGTCGCATTTTGCTGCTCAGCAGTGTCTCGTAGTCGCGTCTCTGCTGCTCTATGTCATGGTGGACATCAGCCAGCTCTGCTTCCATCTTGCTGATCACTGAGCTGAGGTTCTGCAGCTCAATGTTGTGCCAGTGCTTGGCGTCACTCAAGGAATTCTCCAGGCCCCGCTTCTGTGGGCGAAGTGCATAAACGGACTGAGGACTGTTATTTAAGCAGGAAGAGTTGTGTGGATGTAGATATAAGATATAGATGTAGGGGACGCATTAGAGTTCATAGCGCCCCAACAGGAAAACGTGGATAGGACTGAATCAATATTGTTGTTCCTGAATGAGGCGCATGCAAAGGTTACCAGTGCCCTCAGTGACTCTGTTTGAGCTTGCAGGCTCTGCATCTTGCAGCTGGCGTTGTTGCACTCAGACTTCAGGCTCTCTAGCTGCTCCTCCTCTTGGCTCAATTGGCAGCTGAGCTTCTCAGCCTGCTGTTGGCGCCAAAGAGATGTGACAGGAGAGAGTAGCAGTGGGGATGCGTTGACATGCAGCTAAAGTGGTCTCTCTAGTAACAAATCTGACATTAAACAAATGTCATCTGACAAATGTTATCTGACATTAAACAACCAATGACATAAAACATGACTAGTCACATGAAGGTTCTCTGATATTTTGCGTAAAAACGGTTGGTTTTTAAATTATGAAGAACTTCTTGAGGTGGAGAAAATTGAGCTAATGAACTAGTACATTGCAAATCTGACTGACCAGCCTCTTTGGTTACTACATCCATACCACAATGAGCCTAAGACAGCTATTATCACTGTCACATGTCATCTGGGCTCTGTGTACTTTGTCTTGCAGGTAGGTGTCAGTCTCAGCCCGGTTCTTCTCAATGGCCTTCTCCCAATGGGAACGGATGTCTCCTAAGATCTCATCCAGAGAAGTTTTGATGGGTACCTCTGGCTCATCCACTTCACTGCCCATGAGCTGGTTGTACAACACTTTCACATCCTGCAGAAACATCATGAACACTGTTATACATTATTTTCTTTCCATTTTGAGGATTGTTTCTGATGATGGAGGTCCACATAAGTGTAGAAGAGTAAATGGTAAGAGGTCATAAGGTGAAATGCAAAAAAAAACGACCGTTCACCTCTTCATGGTTCCTGGCCAGGTTGCTCAGCTCCTCCTTCATGTTCTCAGTCTGAGCTTCCAGGTCCATCTTGGCCAGGTTGGCATCATCAATCACTTTGTACAAAGAGCTAATCTCCTCCTCCATCGCCTTGCGGAAGGGCTGCTCATGATCATATCTATGGAGAAGAAAGAGCTTCTTCAGTTATGTCATTGCTTTTGTCTTTTTTTGATTTTTTGAGACTGAGAGAAGAGCATAAACATTCCATATAGGAGGGACCTTGGGAGTTAGCCCACCTGTCCTTGAAGTCTTGAGCACTGGCCTGCTTGTTCTCTGTTTCCAGCATGAGCCGTGCATTGTCGAGAATGGCCTCGGTCACCTAGAACATCCGTGGATTATTCTGCCTCGTAACACAACCCTAAAGGTAACCTGATCTCTTAAGCTATTCTTGTGCTCTTACAGTTTGGCATGAGTTTCACTTTCGTTTTCAGTAGTCGACCTACTTCTAGTTCGCATTGTTGGTCTATGCAGTAATTCCCTGTAGATCAGGGATCTCCAACTCCAGTCCTGTGGAGCTACTGTCCAGTAAGTTTTCTGTCCTACCTGGCTTCTGATGAGCCACACCTGTTCTCAAGTAAATACCAGGAACAGGTGTGGCTCATCAGAAGCCAGGTACAAAAGAAAGTTGGAGTTGGAGACCCGTGCTGTAGATGAAACTCATCACAAACACAGATCCTTCCTGCTGTTGGGATGCTTACCTGCCCGTAAATGTCCTCCCACTCACTCCGCAGTGAATCCCAGCTGCCGAGACTGGATGCCTTTCGGTCCAGGCAGTGTCGGATCTGCTCTTCCAGCTGTCGGTTGAGCTGCTCCAGGGCCCTCACCTTGTCCCGGTACTTCAGCAGGCAACTGTTGAGGCTCTCAAAGGGTGGCTGTCGAGTGGCCCCTCCAGCCGGATGTAGCACGGGGATGGTGGAGCTACGCAGACTCTGCAGGAAGACACTACTGATGCTCAATGCCCGCCGTGAGACCCGGGTACCCAGACTACTGCTTGCTCCTGGGGCAGGTGCCATGCCCACATAGACACCCCGAGGCACAGAGGTGCTAGCTAGGCTGCTCGTCCACTCGGCTTGGGCCCCGGAGGGTGGCTGGCCCAGGTAAGAAGACCGTCGTCTCGGCAGAGGCATTCTGGCGTCAACGTGTGGAACAGGGCTGGCTGCGTTTCACTGTTCTGATAAGCGCAGCATGCCTTCCTCTGCTGCAGCGTAGCAAACTGTCATTTCACAGGATGGTTTGGGGAAACACATTAACATTCATGAGATAAGCTACCTGATTGGCTGATGAACTCTGTCTAAAGCATTCACTGGCCAATCAGGGAGCACTTCTCATGAATATTAATGAGACTTCCCAACCCACCCTGTAACGAAAATTCGCTGCAGCGTACGCCGTTAACACTCATGACAGACCACTTTATTGTGGGCCAGCCTTCTGGAAAGTGGGCCCTTTGTCCCATGTGATTGTACTTTACCACTATGATTGTCTCTGGGCCCTAGGGACTGCTGGCATTTTGTTGGGTGTGAGACAGCTGTTGGGGGAAGGGAGCATGTTTCCAGCTGTATCAGCACTGTTTCCTGATCAGGAAATGACCATCCATCACAGGCTTTAGAATCCCTCAGCAGCTCTGAACAAAGAGTGTTTGTGAAAAGTGTGCCAGCATGAGAATGGGCAGGGTGCGTGTGCTCTGCGGATGAAGGAATGGGGCTTCGACCGGGTCTGCCTTCCATAATACGCGTACCTGAGCAGAAAACGCAAGCGGGTCATTATCACGCAACAAACACCTGGGCATCGTTCAGCGCCGTGGGCATCACGTTGAGACAAATCGAGATTCCCATTGAGGACCTGACATCAATCGCATCAGCATCTGCAACAGGCGGCTCATTTGAAATTATATACAAATAGGTAGTTCAGGGGACAGGAATGTGTGAAATGTAATGTAATGTGTGTGTCCGGAAGGTCGCTGGTTCAAATCCCCTGGCCGGCAGAGAAAAAGTATCACTGTTGCAGGGTGCTAGTGATCATGTGCTCTGACCCCAAGCTTCGCTCCTGTGTCCCCTAATAACGAACATGCAATACTTGAAGGATTCCTATGTATCTGCACCCATACTTGCACAAATGGCATAACTACCAGATCTAATAAAAATCTACAGCAACAGAGACTCCCAAAGGCTAAGGATTGCAGATATTATGGTGGGAACACAAGAATGAAATAACCTGCTGAGAGACAGTGTAGTCTATTCCAAAGTGCATTATTCCCTATATGAAGAGAAGCAATAACATTGAATTTCTTATCAAATATGACTCCTCATTCTGCAGGGGTATTTGAGTGAGTATCTCCTGCACATGAAGAGACGTCTAATTGGAAATGCAGACTGAGTGTGGTCCTGTACTCTGCCCAGGAAGCAGAAATGGGTTAGAAGCAGAAACATTCAGCCTTCATGTGACACAAACGGCTTCAGTGAAAAGAATCCACCCCCTTTCAGACAAAAACATTTACTAACTAAGCAAATAGCCTGAGCTACACAAACTGCTAGAACTATCCTATGGTGTTTGAATGACTCATTACTGAAACACAGAGGAATCTGAAAGCTTTTGCTTTGAATCTCAAAGCTACATCTGCTGTTTCTTTGCTGAGATGCACATTTTTTAGAACAAAGATTGTTCCTGTTTAAAACCACAAGCGCCAAAACGAGAACTTGCTAATAAATACATACAATAGTGCCATTAACACACAGCTTCAGTTACAAATTAACAGCAACACACCTGACAATCTTATGTCGTTTATTGCTTGACCGTGAAAAACCACAGTGTGTACACTACAAAAGAAAAAGGCAGATAGATATAAGGTTAACATCCAACATTTATTTAGTTTGTTATATAAAAATAATAATAATAATAATAAGAAGAAGAATTTAAAAAATCTGCCTTCTTTCTATTCTATCAGTGTCTGAAACCTAAAACCACTTTTATTACATGATGGATAAGTGAGAAATCCTATGAAAAATAAAACGTTAAAAGAAAACCTAACAGAAGGTGTAAATAAAATCAATGGAGTAATTGTCTGTTATTCCTTGTTTTTTCCTGACTGCACACAACACAGTGAGCCCCAGTATATATATACCTGTCCTCCATTAACTGGTGTGTATGTATTACCGGTCGGAAACCACAGGCCAATCAAAAATGCCGGTGTGCGCCCGGCATGATGTGATGTGAGGCATCCACTACTCTTATTGGCTGATTGCCTCTTTGTGAGGCCCATATGAGGCATCCAGTGCTTTTATTGGCTGACTGCCTCTTTGTGAGCCAAGTCAGTGATAACCTCGCTTTCAGAAACAGTGCAGTGCAATGATAAGCATAATCTGCTCTTTTTGGTCTCAGTGTCTTGCAGGACGGAATAGGGTCAGGGTTATCCATTCCAAATCAGAGCCAGATGTCACTTTCCGTCCTCCCTGTAGAAAATAACCCTACTCCAGAAGAAACCTGCATGTTCACATGCACCATACTAAACACACACACACACACACACACACACACATCCATCAGGATAAGGATGAGACAAAAGACATAGGAGCACATGTACATATAGAAGTATGCTTAAGACGTTAAGGGTTCTGTTCTCTGGTGTGCATCTGACTGGTGCCATTTATGAAAGCCATCTTGGGGAGATCTTGTCTTGACACTCTACATATTCCTGTAGCAACATGTCTTCCAAGGAGCCCTTCCAAGGGGCGTCACACTGGCCTCAGAAGTCAGAATTCACCCGGCGCTTTCGTTTCTACAGAACCACTCCAGCAGCTAACGCCAGCACTGAGAAGCTGATCTTCCTCTGCAGCCGGAGGCCACCTCAGCACCCCCAGTCTTCTAGTGGATTTCAAGTTCAGCAGGCTTTTTATCTTGGGTTACAGAATCATATAGTCTTATAATTATAATCTTATTATCCCTCTACAGCATATATGTTACACATTTAATCTTTACCTTATAACAAAACAAGGAAAGGATACTTCTAAAAAAGACATATAAATGTATTTTACAGTTAAGCTGTCATAGAAAAAACACATCAGAAAAATACACAGGGCACCCTTATAGCACTCATCCTCCATTTTCACAATATGTGCTGGTTTGTACATATAACACACGTTTAACACACGTTTATTACAGGTTATCACATATGCCAGTATTTTGAAAACCTTTGGAAAAAACGGCGGCTTTTTCTATCTTGTGCGGTCTCACGATGTTGCTGCGTTCTGGTTGATGAACAGAGTCTCCTGGCAGAATGGGTTGACCAGCACCATGCCATTGTCAGTGAAGTGTCCACTGGGGGGCGCACCGACTCCCTGCTCCTGGAAAACAAGGCAGGCTGCGTTCAATGGCAAGGCCTGGGAAGGGTGACCTTGCTGCCTAGGTGTCTTATACCTCATGAAACACAGCATGAGCCAAGCTATGAACAGGAGAACCAAAGATCTGAATCATCAAGAACATCTGAATCATGTCCTTCCCTTATCATCATCATCAATAATAAGGTTATGAGGTTAAGGCGACTGTATCATAACCCTTTGTACTTAAAGAGCCCTACTGCGACTCGGGGAGCTCGGTCTGAGTGGTTCACCACACACCCTCTTTAATGAATCAACTTTTCCTTTGCATTCATCCTGTCCAGGGTGTTTCTTTGCCTTGTGCCCCATGAAAATGCGCCTCTGTGCTCAAAACAGGCGAAGATTTGTGTTTTTATTGTAGGAAGGACACAATGTAACAAATCAGCAGGTAGCAGGATCACATTTGCAGTACCACCTTCTTGCCAGCAGATGGAGATGCAACCTAGTGGCCACTGCCTCCCTAAAACTACTCCTGCTAAATAAGCGTAGCATTTATCAAAAGGCACCAAGAACTTTTCACACAGCTTAAAACCTCTTAAAACCTGTTGATGGAAGTATCAAAAAGAAAGTGCTGGGAAAGCAGCAGGAAGTATGAGAGACCAGAACACCTGCAACTAGAAAGGACTGGATTCATTCAAATTATCTTTCTGAAAAAGGAAATAGTCGATACCATTAAAAATGAGCCCTAAAGGATACTATGTGCAGCTTTCGTGTGGCGACACACCCAGAACAGATTCTTCAGACACTGCTGAATGCGCCCCTGGCCCCTCTGTGTCCAGAGCCACCGTTTCAGAATAATGATCTTATCAGCCTGCTTCAGGGTCTCCTGTCCTCCTGTAGGGTCTGATCGCATTACCTGCACTGTCTGCAGGGGCTGCACCTCACGCGGCAGCTCCACAGCATGTCGGTTGAAGTAGTCCATGGTGATGGCATCGTTCCAGTAGCTCAAGTTGGCCTCCTGACTGGACATCCTCTTCTTCCTCCTCATGCAGAGGATGGTCAGGAGCACGGCTATGGACAGGGATGGGGGGTGGGGCTTGTGTTTATGGCTGGATGGGGAGAGCGAAGCATGTGCAGCTGACCATAGAGGTTAGCTGGCGTAAGCCTTATTTTTATTAAGCGAGCTGGTCCAATAGACTTTCGTAATAGTCATTGTTATTTGGCCGGTATGGCATTCAGCATTACAATTCAATTCAAGGAAGTAAACGTTTACTGAACATGGCGTGTGGGGGGCGCGCCCCCCCCCCCCCCCCCCCCCCCCCCCCCGCCCGCCCGGCCCGCGCGGGGGGGGAGCCCCCCCCGCCCGACGCACCCCCCGGCGCCGCGACGC
>JAODLD010000111.1:903714-924017 GCA_026781065.1 Mormyrops boulengeri
GTGTGGGTTTGGCCTTCCGCACCTGCGGGTGCCACACCGTGCCCCGCCCCCCCCCCCCCCCATGCCTTTAGGGAACATTCCAGAACAAGCGGCGTCTCCTGTCAATCACTGCACTCAGGGCAGGAATTCCACAGTTTATTGGCATCGGAGATAAATCCGGGTGGTTGGGGGCTGCGGTGTGAAGCGTGTCAGCGAGCAGCACAGATTCCTCGTAAAGGGCCCCCCGCTGAAAGGCTTGCACGCAGGGTGCATGTACTTCAGCAAGCTGCATTGCCAGCTGGCCATAAATCATTTTAGCTACCAGCCCTGAGGTTGCGGCTCTCTGACGCTCATGAACAAGCGTCGTGCCCAGCCTGGGGGTGTGCTCCTGCCCCCTACTGGAGTGTGGGGTGTGCCCAGGACCCCCCTCCCTGAACACACCCTTTTTGCCACTATATTAAGAAGGAGCGCCAGGCTTTTTGGTCATTTGCCGTCCAGGTCTCTTTGTGCTGCCTCGGTGACTGTTAGCTTGACAACATGTCTCTGTATTTGTCCTCATCTAGGGTGTCCAGTGGGGGTAGCCTAGGCTTCTCTGGAGGGATGGGAGGTGCTGGTTTGGCCCTTGGGTCCAGGTTGGGTCTGGGTCTTGGGGCAGGTGCTGGTATGGGTGCAGGGCTAGCTCTGGGAACTGGGCTTG
Source organism: Mormyrops boulengeri (assembly GCA_026781065.1). NCBI lineage: Eukaryota > Metazoa > Chordata > Actinopteri > Osteoglossiformes > Mormyridae > Mormyrops > Mormyrops boulengeri. Next base: position 904,391 of record JAODLD010000111.1, read on the forward strand.
GTCTCGGCCTCGGCCTGGGGGGTGGAGCTGGGGCTGGTGCTGGGGCAGGGATGGGTGGATCTGCCCTGGTCTCCAGCCCAGCTTTTACTATGGGCCGCACTCTCGCAGCAGGTGGCCTGAGCGCTGGGTCCGCCATGGTGGCTGGACCTGCCTTGGGCCCCGTGCTGGCCCCTGTGCTCTCCCGGGAGGCAGAGAAGCACACGCTCTCCGGGCTGAATGACCGCTTCTCCTCGTACATGGCTAAGGTGCGGGCGCTGCAGCAGGAGAACGTCGCCCTGGAGGCCAAGCTCTCGCAGCTGACCGGTGGGGCGGACATGTCCCCCGAGAGCTCGAGCACCTCCACGGCGGAGTACGAGGCCCAGCTCAGTGAGTACCGCAACACCCTGGAGAACCTCACTCTGGACACCATCAAGTTGGAGATCGAGCTGGACAACATCCGCGGCACGGCTCATGAACTGAAGGCCAAGTAGGTGTCCGTCCATGTCCGTGTCCATGAGCATTGCGTTGGTTTAGGTGGTATGTGTGGGAATGCCCTGAGTTGAGTTGAAGTCCTCTTTGTGCAGCCAGAATTATCTGATTCATTGATCATTGAACTTTCAGAACATCTGAAGCTGGCTTTTTTGTGTGGCAGGCTGGATTTTGAGCAGGGTGTGAAGTTCCAGCTGGAGTCTGACATCAGTTCCATGAAAAGGGTAAGAAACAAAAAACTGAAGGGGTGGCACACTGACAACTAGGAAAATGGATGCAAACCAGAACAGGATGAAACACTGACTGTGTAACAGGCTGTGAGATTGAAATGAAGGGGTCCCTTTCCCTCCGCAGGACGTCGAGATAGCATCTGACCTCCGCATTGACCTGGACGCCAAGCTGGCCAGCCTGAGAAACGAGCTGGACTTTGTCACCAAGACTCAGGAAGAGGTATGGAACATTCTAGAGACATCTTTTCCTAGTGTTGAGCAGACATTAGCAATGAACAGGATTTGTTTGACTGAAACATTTTTGTCTTGTTTTGTGTAACTCAATGTTTATGTTTCTGTCACGATTTCCGCTCACGCATAATTTCTCAGCTCCTGTGACCTGTTGACCCTTCCGGTACAAGGCCAACACAAAGGAGCCAGGTGTCTTTAACATCTCTGAGTCGGGAGATCATATCTATTATGATACTGAAACTCCTCTCGGTTCCTCCCTGTGCCATTTAGGAGCTGTCAACACTGCAGGCCAAGCTGGGCACCACCTCCATGGAGAAGTCAGTGTCCATGATCGCGGTGGACACCGGCAAATCCTTCGATATCTCGGCGGCTCTCAATAAGATGAGGACGGAGTATGAGAAGTCGGTACAGCAGCACCGAGAAGAGGCTGACGCTTACTACAAGCTCAAGGTACTGTCCAGCTCCTCTGTCTCACTGATTGCCTCTGTCTGCTCTTGTGTTCTCGCTATAGATGCTCCTACAGATGGTTCAGCTTACGGAATTTCGATTTTACGATGATCCGATAGTTATGCACATTCAGTAGAATTCGGATCTGCCCCTGGGCTAGTGAAATACTGTACGATACTATCTACCGATGCCTCGAGATCGCAGCATCCACGCAGCCACACTTCCAGTCTCAGTAGCGATCATGAGGGTAAAAATCTAATAGAGTGTTTAACAACATATAATACGGTGTTTTTTAACTTTAAAAAGTTTAAACTTTTGGAGTTTAAACTTGTATTAATGTATTTACTTTTCAATATCTGATATTTAGTTTGTTGCAGAAATTATTTACCCACTTATTCAGAGACAGTATCTATCTATCTATCTATCTATCTATCTATCTATCTATCTATCTATCTATCTATCATATATTTGATTTAGGATTTTTTCCATTTAGGAAAAGAGCACCTGTAATCCCACAAAGAGCTCTTTACCCGAGTGCTGTTTCATTCACTGTGCAGCCGTGCAAAGGACAAACACCGTAGCTGCACATTTTATCAAAACTGACCTAAATCGGGTTTCTTAGGCACCGTTTTTATCTCGCGACTAAATATTTTAGTTCAACTATGCTTAGTTTTGAAGAAGACACTGTCATTTATCTACCTACTGCACATGCCGGTGGACAGTCAAAAAACGTTGAAGTTTTGGCGTCAGTGTAGTTACTGTGTTTTGCCTTTAGAGGGCAGTATAGTGTCCTAACTTCCACTCTCCTCAGTTACGACTACTGGCATCCCCAGGGGCTCTTCATGATTTATAAATCATTCATAATCAATCTGATTGCTGTGTGCTGTCCAGCTTCCGTAACAATACCCTAAGCATACTTGCAGAATTTAACGCTTTCGCTGTTCTACTCACAACACTGCACTCATTTCTTTCTGTTTGAGATCCTTGTCAGTCATTTACGCTTCACTGTTTCTCCTAGATTGCCCCATCTGTAAAACTTGCTTGTCTGGATGCTGTGGTTGGCTTTGAATGCTTTTTCAAACTATACATGACTTACTATTGCCTAGCACAAACAGGAATTGCTCTTTTAACACTGGTAATAAGGCACAGATTAGATTTGGCTAGCTTCATCAATCCCAGGGTCGGGGGTTACACGATGCTAAAATTAGCGTGTCACGGATTTTACTTTGGTCCGTATATGAAAATAAGGGATAAATCGCCTCCCATATTGGTTCAAAACGTCACACGGTATTTTATTTTCACCTAAAATATGGGGCAGGTGGCAGCTGTCTTACTGAGTGTAATAGACAGAAAGGCCGTCACTGAACATGCCTGATTTTTCTGTTTCACCCATTGATCAATCCCTTGACAGATGGAGGAGATGCAAACAGTGACAGCAAAGAACACAGAGGCCATTTCCTCGGCCAAGGCGGAGATCAGTGTCGCCAGGAAGGAGCTGCAGACCCTCACTCTGGAGCTGCAAAGTCTGGCGTCTGCTGTAAGTCTCACCTCATGCAATGTCTCCTGCTACTGCATGTGCTGGTCTCTCCTGTACCTGTTCCACAGGATATTTAGCCGTTATGTTATGAGTTTAAGGCTAAATAAAGGGGAAAGCCAGTGCTATATAAATGCGTATAATGTGTTTCTGATTAAATAAAAGGCACTTTGAACTCTACAGCAGCTGTTAATTGTTACAAAAGCCCAACTAACTGGCACTTTATAATCAGCTAGAAACCCCTTAAATTTCTACATATGACTAGCTAACACAAGGCAGACATGCAAGCAAACTCTATCTGTCTCTCATTCGCACGGACTGATGTTTCTGTTTCTATCAAGGGGATTTCAGACTAAACCTGGAAAGTCCTTTCCTTTTTCAGAGTGCGTAAAGATGAAGACATTTCACAGCAACATTTATTAGCGTTGTAAAAGAAGTATGATTCAGTCAGTTTAGGCACGAACCTTGATCTATATCAAGTTAGAACTGGCACGCAGGGAGCTGGCAGATAATGGTTAGGTTAGGGCCTGAGCTGACACAGCGGTACCCGCCTGCTACAGCCGCCATCTTGACTTTGACTTAGCGATTGGGGTCCTCTTGACCCCAGAACCTGTATCCTTTAACTTTCCCCCACCGTGGTTTCCCTCGAAAACATCGACTCCTCCCCCACCGACCAGGTCAGGTTGTGGCTTTTAATTGGCTGAAGGTGAGTTAAGGTGGGAGTATGCTCAAATAACCTTTCAAAATAAAAGTCATAGAAACTCAGTCATTTCAATGTAAGTGCATGGTATCAGGAAAATATTCTTGACAAATTCTTACTTGGCAGCCTGAACTATTGAGTCTAACACTGTATATAAACTAAATGTGTCTTGTATTATTGCAGAATAAATGCAACTGTCTGCCTTAGTGTTATTATAGTTTTGATGTTTAATTTTTTTTTATTTTAAAATTTTTTGTTGTGTTACTTCTTATACCTTATTTTCTATCTTATTTTCAATCATCAATCCAATTTAGTTTTATTTAGTTTTTAATGCGGTTTTATTAGTTTTTATTTTAAAGATATATTTATATATTTTAATTTAGGTTGTAGTAATTTTATTTCTAGGAACAGACTGAAAGTTGTAGAGCTGTTTTATGTGTCTGATATTTAGAGAATCCTACATGAATAGACATTTCACATTATATACCGATGTCCTCAAAATGGAGAAATTATGCTCTAGGTATTATTAATAGTTATTAACAATAAACAAATCATTATTTTAGCTAAACTGTATTTAAATACCGTGATGGCAAACATTTATAGCTTTTTTTGCTGTTGTTTTTTATTTTATTCTCTTATTTTATTTCAGTTTACAAAAGATTTTCCTTATAGTTTGAGTTTTCTCACTAGTGAGGGTAGAAGGCAGGCGGATCGGTGCAGCGTCGGCAGTAATGCAGCTTTAGATTTACCAGTCGATCTACGTTCCTGCCCTCACCTATGGTCATGAGCTCTGGGTAGTGACTGAAAGAATGAGATCGCGGATACAAGCGGCAGAAATGAGTTTCCTCCATAGGGTGTCTGGGGTCAGCCTTAGAGACACGGTAAAGAGCTCAGACATTCGGGACGGACCCAAAGTCGAACCACTGCTCCTCCGCAACAAATGGAGCCAGTTGAGGTGGTTCAGGCATCTGCCTAGGATGCTTCCTGGATGGCTCCCTGGGGAGGTGTTTTGGGCGTGTCCAACTGGGAGGCCCCGGTGCAGACCCAGGACACCCTGGAGAGGTTATATCTCCCGGCTGACCTGGGAACGCCTTGGTGCAGCTGGAGGAAGTGGCTGGTGAGAGGGAGGTCTGGGCATCCCTGCTTAGACTGCTGCCCCTGTGACCCAAACCCTGGCAGAAAATGGATGGATGGATGGATAGTTTTAGTTTTCGTTAGCGATGATAGCTCTAATCTGTCTTGATTCTCAGTTTTTCCTTGAACTGTTGTAATGCAGGTCATGAGCAGCACATGAATGTGTATGGGCTGGTTGCCCTCCTCTGTCCCCTTTCCACAGAACCTGACCCTCGAACAGAGTCTCGCAGAAGCTCAGGCCCAGTCCAGCGTTGGTGTGGCTGACTACCAGGCCCAGATCGCCAGCCTGACGTCGGCCATCGAGGTGGCCAAGGCCGACCTGCACAAACAGATCCTCGCCTATCAGGAGCTCCTGGACGTCAAGCTGGCCCTGGATGTGGAAATCTCCACCTACAGAAAACTGCTGGAGGGAAATGATATCAAGTGAGCCTCTGCTTGTCTGAATTAGCGTATGTGGTCAGCACATTAGCAGTGACTTGTTTTCAGGAGCTGGGGACAGGATCGATTGATTTGCTGGTGCTTGATATTTTGGATTGCTGAATACACTGGATGGACTGTGCTGTGATTATGCAACTGGGCTATTTTTAACTTCTATATGGTGTCTGACTTTTAGGTTGCCAGATTCATCCTTATCAGATTCCTCCTACAGCTTCACGGGTAAGGCAACAAAGTGATGTGCAACATGCAAACACAGTAAATGGAAAAAAAATACAGTATTTAAAAAAAAAACTCCAACAAAAAGCATATAAGTAGTGCACAACTCTGGAGATGCAGTGAAAATCTTTTTAAAATCTCACACCTAGTGTTCAGCCGGGATGGTTTTTTCTGTCTGCACGGCAAAGTCATTGGCATCTTTCTGTACCTTTTCAGTATGTTGTATTCAGTCTTAAATGAAATCTCTTGCACAGATTAATAGTAAACCGTCCATTGGCTAACAAGCCGCAACAAAAAGACTTTCGGTTGCCTTCTGGTATTTCATTGTGGTGTGCATCTTCCTACTAGAGCTGTGAGTCAGTTTCACTGGGGCCGTGGAAAATGAAACACGTGGCACTCAGACGTAAGCTTACACGCACAGACACCTACACATGGACAAGTAACAGTAGAGATTGGCAGTGATACTGAGAGGAGAGGGCATGTGGCCTGCTGGACAAGCGGCCCATTAACTCTGCCCAATGGTGGCTCTTCACTCTGAGCCACATGGTAGGGTTAGGGTGTTCAGGTGGGGTGGGGGGTGTGAGGAGTGTGGGGGGTCCTCGCTCACCTGCGCTGTTCCCTCTCGCAGGGTGTGACCTCCCCCACTCCAGCACCCCCCTGCCCTGCCTCTGGAGAGAGGCTAACTAAACACCCCCCGCAGGCAAGTGAGAGAACAGCAGCTTCCGGTGTGCTGGACAGGGTGCCATATCCTACACACTCATAAAACCTCATGCCATGACCCGACACAGTGAGATCAGCGCCGTGAAGGCGCCATTACGTAGTGTACGACAGCACTAAGCGTTATGAGGAAGACAGAAGTGAGAACCTCCAGGTTACCCCGCAGAGCAGCAGTACGGATATAAAGCTGTCATTCTGCAACACTCACAGTCATAATCCATGATCCGCTTTTCAAAGTACTCTTCACCATCATAGCAGGGACACAGGAAGTAATGGCGTCTGTCCTTGGCTGTGTTTGGCGTGATCTCTCGTTTTTTCTTTCTAGTGGGAAGTGGAGGAATACAGGTTAAAGAAATCATCACAGGTAAGAGCAAGGGGCGCCATTCCAGCATCTCTGGCGCTAACTATCTAGCTGGCTAACGGGCCATTTCTCAGTGGCGCTGTTACACAGCTCCTTTATTGGTAGATGGCCCTAGACGCCTCTGAGTTCTCACGGGCGATGGCTGCAGTTATTTTAATGTTTCCATTCTGCCTCTTCCCTTCTGTAGAGCACACTGAAACTTCCCTCCTGTCGGACGCGGATGAGGCGTGATCCATCCCATTGGGTGCCAGTGGGGATGTTCCGACACTGGCGGCCGCGTGACCCTACCCCGCCACCCACTGCTGAATAAACAGTTTAAACATGCATCTCTGTGTGTCCTTTTCATTATTTGATGGTTTACCAGATGATAGTTGATCGCACCAATTCAACAGGGATCAATGCTAAGCAAACGTAAAGTGGAAATCGATGTTACTCACGGTACCATACAGGAATGGGCGGGCGGGCGCGGCGATTAGCACTGTTGCCTCACACCTCCACCATGGCTCCATTTGTGTGGAGTTTGCATGTTCTCCCCGTGTCGTTGTGGGGTTTCCACCAGGTTCTCCAGTTTCACCCCAAAGTCCGAAAACATGCTGAGTTGAACTGAAGTTGCCAAGTTGTCTGTAAATGTGTGTGTGCTCTACATTGGGCTGGTACCCCATCCTGGGCTATTGCCTGCCTTGTGCCTGTGGGCTCTGGGATAGACTTTGTGACCCTGAATAGGTCAAGTGGGTATAGAAAAAGGATGGATGGACAGACTGACGGATGGATGGATGGATGGATGGATAGGCATGCTCTCATTATACATCAGGATGTTTTTATTGGCTGAAATCTGTCGTGTTTGCCCCATCTCACTGCACGCAGACAAAAAACACACAGAAAGTCAGAGAAGGTTTGCTTCTGCTTTTTTGTTTTGCCTTTTTTTGTCTCGTGGGCTGCACTGCTGACGTGTGCGCATGACCTGTGGAAACCAAATAGAAAGTTCGCTCATGAACAAATAACCGACATAATCTTTCCACAGGTCAGATGACCAAGATCCCTCTAAATTTGTGGACCCTCCTCTCAGGCTTGAACATGATGTTCAGTGTCTTCTGTCTATAGTAAGAAGAATTTCCAAGCTGATCCAGTCAAAACGGTGGGGCAGTGTGTCTGTGGCTGGAAGGTTGTTAGTTTGAATCCCAGGGTCAACTGGGTGATTTCCATGTTGGGCCCCTTAGCAAGGCCTCTAACCACCAGTCACTCCAGGGAATGGCTGGGTCTTTATGTGGCTTATGTCTACAACTTTCCTTCTCATGCAAGGTAACTCACAGGCATACAGTTTTAACAGGAAAATCTAGGGAGTCATCGGAGTGCGTGACACAGTGACTGTATGTTTCTGAGTTGTTTCCGTCCATATGTGTACATGTACGCACTTGTGGGCTGACACTTCACATATTGTGGTCAAGGCATATCATGCAAACCACCAGATATGAAAAGCAGACCTCAAAAGGGCCACACATTTAATCACATCTCTGTAGTGACTGTTATGACAGAAAGCGAAAAGGCAGAGAGTCTGAGCCGGGAACTGAATACATTTTACTGCTGGAGTATTTCTATGGCCAGAGAGCAGAGGGTTCATTTATCCAGCATCAGAGTCAGAAATACATAGAAAGAAAATGCCTAATCTATTTATCTGGATAGTAAGTGTACATTTGGCCAGAAAAAAAAAACGCAACTTAGCATTAGGACATATGCAAATTAATAGTAACCCAGTATAAACTAATAGGAATTTCTTCTGTTCTCCATAAAGTTACTGACAGCTTGTTGGATGGCTAGATGAACACAGTTTCAGTTCCCAAACCCCTCCTCAGGGGCACCCCCAGCTTTTCCATGTATTTTTCAGTTTCGCCAGCATTTCAATGGATTAATTAACTTATTTGGTTAAATATCTTGATGAGATATTGTTTAGCCATACAAGATGTGCTGGTGGGCCAATCAAAAAATACATGGCTGCACTTGATGGTTGCCACAAATACTGCTGTGATTTTAGGGGAGGTTTCCAAATGGCTAAGCTGACCCCTTTTGAGAGACAGAATATCATACTTTTACACTGATATAAAGTTAATTAAATATGATTTTCTTTGACCAAGAGTTTTCTACAATACTGCACATCATTCATATGCACCATATTCTGATCTTGGCTGTATTCTATTCTGTTATATTCTATTATATTCTGTTCACTTTCAATACATTTCTAATGAGCTTATTGAGCTATCTTTATAAGAGTCCTACTCTGTCAATTGTAGCACCATATTTGTTGAGGTGCAGACGTTGATATCATGTTAATTCAGACTGGTGTGGCATGGTGGTGTGGTGGTTAGCACTGTTGCCTTACACTTCTGGAACTAGGGTTCACATATCCGCTACGGCTCCATGTGTGTGGCATTTGCACGTTCTCCCTGCGTCTTTGTGCGGTTTCCCCTGGGCACACTAGTTTTCCCTCCCTAAAGTCCAAAAACATGCTGAGGTTAATTGGAGTTGCCAAATTGTCCATGGTGTGTGAGTGAGCCCACCAATTGAATACCCCTGGTTTAAGGCATATATTCACTAAAATACATGTAGGTGAATAAGGGACTGATATGTTTGGTAGATATCACCTCACACATGGGCCTGCTGGTCTGTGTGAACCATAGAATGTTTTTGGTGTCACATGCAAGAATGTGGATTTAACCAATAACCAATGGGAATATAATCTGGTTGCCTTCTTCCTCTTGGCGCTAGTGCAGGTGCAAACAAGTATGATGTCAGTGGCTGGAGGGGATTCTCTGTCCTCGCCTGGGGAGTCCCATACAAGCAGCCTGCTGTTTGATGACAGCTCGGGGTGTCAGCAGACCAGACACAGCTGGATCGAGCTGGTGGCAGAGGAGCACGGCGGTGGACGGGGGAACAGTTGGGAGAAACGATCAAAACCAAAAATACAGAGACACGTGGCAGCCCAAAAGGGGAACACACAGAGAAACGCTGGGCTGATTGCAACAAACACAGTGTGTCATTCACCAAACGTAGACAACTTTCCTCTTCACTGGCAAAGTAATCATAGGGGAAATTCTGCACTGCGCAATCAGTCATGCTTTGTTTTGGTACCTGGCCATGAACTTCCTCTTTGTACTTGTCTCCCTCACAAAGAAAAGAAGGGAGCTGAAAGCTGCTCTCTGCCATCGTGACACACCCCTGACATAATAACCGATGTCAGAAGTGTCACTTCTGCACATTTGTTTATAGTATCATATACCAGCACCCAGAGTTTAGATACAGATGGACACCGGCCGTAGCCTAGCTCCGCCTCCTTACGTCCAAATCGTACCTTGCCCAAGTGCAGCTCCCCATCCTTCAACGTTAACTTTTTTCCTCGATGCTCCAAAATTTAGGAAAAGATTCAAAGTGAGTGGTTTAATAAAGGGTCAGTTTTGCGCTAAAAATCTTGTTTTATCATCTGCCTTAAATGATCATTTTCATTGGCGGTTCTGACTTGACCAGATCATTTCTCGAGTGATTGAGATATTCCTACATGACACCTTGATGGATGGATGGATTGATGGATGGATGGGATGAAAGGGAGTCCTCCAGCCACAGGCGGAGATCCATGAAGCCCTTCCTAAAACCCCCTCTGGCCTTTAATCCTCTTTAAAGCACCATGAGATGGCCCCAGCGCTGGTCTTTGATGCTTCGTCAGAAGACTTATGTCTTCACCTCTAAAACATATAAACATCTATTCAACTTATCAGCTCTGTGAATATGGCAGAATAACAAAATTAATATAAGAATAATAAACACCCATCCAACCATAACTATTGAAGTGAATTTCACAAATCCGTTTAGATATTACTTCTTGAATGGCCCTATCACCTGTTCAGGGCTGGACTCAGAAAATTTGGCCCTGGACTCTGGGGTCCCCCATGTCCCCAGGATAAATCCTCGAGGGGAGTGAGCCACCCAATGAATTTAGCCAAGTGTGTGTGTGTGGGGGAGGGGGGGCAGTCCTGCCATGCACCTCTTAAATATGAGCAAGATTATTTTGCCTGAAACATTGCACCGATCTTCAAATACACATAAGAAACCCTGGTATAAACCACTGCAATGGCACCTATGTTAATGTGTGTCCTGAACTGTCTACTTTGCTTCTGAAGGTGACACAAATCTCTTGCTGAAAGAAAATTAATCTGAGGTGATGCCAAGGGGTTATTTGAGCAGGAAAAGTGCCTTCAGAGGGAAAAGGAGACTGAACACGTTCATTGATGTGTAGATGAGGACATCAGAGGGAATAAGAGTGGAGCTGACTGGTACATGAGTGTTATATGGCAGCAGTCAGGCACGGTGCATTCATCTCCTGAGAGATCATAAAAATCAGAGGTAGACCAAAGCACTGGAGAATGACACTGGATCTGTGGATTCTGGGATGGAGAGATGATGGCATGTAGCATTCCTAGGTAAAGACACCTCAGTTTCTGCGAGGAAATATGATCAGTTCAGTGAAAGGAACTGTTGGGACTTGTTAGGCTGAAGAAGAATTTTTGTTGTTCTGTTGTGGTCCAGCTGAGGCTGTAATGTGACCAGGTGAAAATGGATTTGAGGTTCCCATTGTTCTCACCCGTCGCCCTTCAAAGAACACAAAATGAAAGCAAGTATGAACGTCTTCTTGTGTTAAATATTTCATTATCACTTTTTCCTCCATGGTCATGCTCAAACTTAAGTGATCTCCATATAACAGTATGCTGCTGAGTGATTCTACTGACCAGCATTCGATTGGCAGAGAACCTGAGAGCTTTGAGGAGAACGTCCCCAGAACTGAGTTTTAATCCCCGTGAGAAGGAGAATTAAGTAGCTCTTGTGGGGGTCTGGCTCATTTGAGGGTGTGGCTCCTATGAGGGTATGTCTCCTGAGGGAGATTTCTTTTATTGAGGTGTGTCTACTGTGGGGGTGTGGCTAATGCAGGGTGTGGCTCATGTGGGAGTGTGGCTCCATAAGGGTGGGGCTCCTGTGGGTTGTGGCAACTGTGAGGCTGTGGCTCATGTGGGGGGCGTGGATCCTTTGGGTTGTACCAACTCTGGGGGTGTAGCTTCCAAGGGGTGTGGCTTCTGTGGGGGTGTGGCTCCTGTGGGTTGTACCAACTGCAGGGGTGTGGCTCCTGTGGGGGTGTGGCTCCAATACGGTGTGCTGTGAATTTAAGATAAACACTGACCAGGTGCTACTCTAACACCCTGCTACTCTAACACCCTGCTACTATAATAACCTTATTATCACCTAATACTGTTAATTACGTTGACTGTCTTAATGAACAGCCCTTTGCACTGTTGAGCATGAAGCACACACCGATGAAAGCCCAAGGCCAAGTCTTTGCCACATTCACGGCGGATTGTTAATTAAAAAAGAACACAAAGGCCGTCTGAATTCTACCCTGATTCTTGTCAGTCTGACAGGGTAGCTGCCTTTGGTGTACAATATTAACACAGCCGCTCCCAGGCCCGGCTCTAGCTGTAGTCAGAACGGGCAGTTGCCTAGGGCCCCCGACTTATTTGCGTTGTGGAGGAAGTGAAATAGTCAGTAGTTATCCTGGTAGAGGGGCCTCCCAAGTAAAGCTTCGCCTGCAGCCCCTGAAAAGCTAGATCTGGCCCTAGCCGTATACCCATGTCTCTCAGGTCCTTGTGCCATTCGACAGTATCTAATGACTCGTTATTAGGCGCACGCTGAGAGACCTCATTGTTGTTTCCAGGGATGAGGTGTTTGTGGCAGAAATGTTGATGCATTTTTATGGCTCCTCTGTTTACTGTCAGTCCTTCAAAAGCTCTCCTGTTTCAGTGAAAGTTTGAGATTGCCAAAAAAAACACACAAAAAAAACAGAAAGCTGTGTGGTGGGTCACACAGAAATACTTGTTTTTCTTACAGGCATCCAGCTTCTGATGAAAACGGCATATCAACTGATCAACTGATAACCACAAAGCTATTTCAGAAAGGTGGGCTTCTAAGCACGTGCATCTAAAAGTGTGTCCGTGCATTTGAAACCTGCATTTCAGTGTCATATTTAAAATATCACAGCCAATTATGGCGCTTTAAGGGTAATTAACTGATATTTTGTATCTATGTAAAACTCTTCTGCGCAATGGTTTAATTCTTCAGCCTTGTTGACATACAACAGCCCTGCCAAGATATAAAAACCAGGGGTATATTTATATGTAATTATGGCAACACAATATTCAAGCAAATTATCATCATTATGTTCCTGTTGAAAGCTAGTTTCATATTAATGAATTTACATTCAATCATGACGCGTAAGTTAGCTTGTGAATATAACACAAAAGATAAGATTAGCCTTCATACAGGAAAGTAGCGATTAGATATTAGATTAATTAGATACGTTGTTTATCCTGGCCGAGATTCTCTCTCTCTCTCTCTCTCTCTCTCCCTCTCTCACACACACACACACACACACACACACAAGGAGGCACGCTTACTTTCACAACATGTATATGAATTATGAAAACAAAACAAACGCTGGGGATTCACCTCTTTTCGTTTACAACAAGGACGACTTTCGTGTCAGTGGGGCCGTCCCTCCCCGCAACGCGGTCACATGTCGATTCATTGGAATAACGGAGCGGCGTCTGTCTCTAGGCACGTCACGCTGTGGTTACCAGTGGAACCTTATAAATTTGCGATGGAGCCGAAAAGTTCATTTTGAGGGACCGTGCGGAGACGCGAAGAGTGACAGCAAGATCACAGTAAGTTGATATTTACGAAAACGTGTTTTTTGTTTCTTTGAATTTTTACAGTTTTGTTTATTGAAACTTTTAAAGCTACTTTTGATATCTATAGATCTATTTTGTGCTTAGAAATCGTTTTAAATCGCCTGATTTAGTAATCGTGAAATGTGAGAAAATATCTTAGATAGTGACCATCGCTAAATCTCATTAGCTGCTGTGGTCGGGAATTGAAGGTGCGCTCCGGCGCATTTTATGTGCGCGCTACCCGTTTATATACGCTATTTCTGCGCTTTTCAGTCATTCTTCCCTCTAAAACAGTTCTACAGTGCATATATATTGATATAATTTAAACATTTTTTTTATTTCTAAATTTATTTGCAGATCAGACAAGATGCCTATTTCAGCTGGCGGTGTAACCGATTCCTGGAATGATTTCACGGATAATAAGAACGTATGTACCTTTCTCAATTTTTGTCATGAGAGGTATAAACGAGTAAAAAACTGCTCGTTCTAGTTCGTGCTACTGGCCCCATTTTCATGTCACTGCACCTGCGCTCGAGAACGTGTACGCGGTGGCGTCCCTCACAGAGATAGTAAACCTCGTGTGGATTGGGAAGGCGACCAAATACGAAATTTAAGTTATTTTGTTTTTCTTCCTTAAAAATAGACCGTAAGATGCAGGTCTGATGTATTTTTATCATGTATTTTGCAGAAAGGGAAAAAGATGTCAGAAGGTTTAACAAAATGAGTACACAGAACTGTTTTAGGGTTAAATGTTGTGCTGAGTGGAGTATCAATGAGACCATCATGTAATAATAAATGTTCTGTTCTGTTTTCCACGTGTTACAGAATGATGACTTCACCACACTAGAAAATATAGATGAGACTATGTGTGACATGGATCCTGTAAGGGAGTTTCGACGCCAATATGAACCCCCTCTCTACTGGCTGATTGTAATCCTGGGGGCCATAGGTAACCTGCTAGTGGTATGGATCTACCTTCACTTCCACAATCGTTTGAAGACCATGACAGACATCTACCTGCTTAACCTTGCCATCGCTGACCTGCTGTTCCTGGGGACTCTACCCTTTTGGGCCACAGACGCCGTCCACGGATGGACCTACGGCACTGCTGCTTGCAAGCTGGTGTCTGCTATCTACAAGATCAACTTTTTCAGCAGCATGCTGCTGCTGACCTGCATTAGCGTGGACCGTTATGTGGCCATTGTACAGGCCACTAAGTTCAAGAACTCCAAAAGAGAAAGACTTTTGCAAAGCAAGCTGGTGTGCATGGGGGTCTGGCTGCTAGCTGTTGCCTTGTCTGTCCCAGAGTTCATCTTTGCCAAAGCCAAGGAGACCGATCTAGGTGACACCAAATGTGCTATGGTCTACTGGTTCAACCAGAACAACCACATCAAAATCCTGGTCTTGTCCATCCAGATCTGTATGGGTTTCTGCTTGCCCCTCCTGGTCATGTTATTCTGCTATACTGTCATCATCCGCACTTTGCTGCAGTCCAAGAATTTTGCGAAGCACAAGGCGCTCCGAGTCATCCTGGCAGTGGTGGTAGTATTTGTTCTCTCCCAGTTGCCATACAACAGTGCCCTTGTGGTTGATGTGACGCAGGCAGCCAACACCACAATTACAGACTGCGATGAAGTTAAGCGCTTTAGCATCATTAGTCAGGTGCTAAAGAGCCTAGCCTATACTCACAGTTGCCTCAATCCAATCCTCTATGTCTTCATTGGGGTACGCTTTCGTGATGATCTGTTCAAGGCGCTCCAAAGCTGTGGTTGTTGCAGAAGGTATGGTCAACATAGTATAACGAAACGCAGCAGTACGTCAGAAACAGAGACGACGCCTGCACTGTCACTGTAGCGAACATCTGAGGCCAGCTGAAATGTCTACTGTTCAACAAAGTCTCTGAGGCCAGCTGAAATGTCTACTTTTTGAATATGTAAATTTTTTGTACATATGTAATGTATATAGTTTGTAAATATATTTGGCAGAAACTATTCATTATGCTGCCCTACTGTCCTACATAGAAAAAACTGTACTCTATACTAACTACTCTGACCCCGAAACACCTTGGTTTTTGTGTGGATTTTGTAGTAGGTTTCACATTCAGTTTCCCTCAAAAACATGCATAGCTAAACTAAGGTAGTTTGTCATCAGACAAAAGAGTCTGACAGACTTGATTTTAGTCACAATTAAATTTGATAAAATATTAACGAGAAAAGGAATTGCGATAGAAGTTGCAGTTTTGCCTTTTGTACGACAGCCTCAACGATGGCAGCGGAGATAGGACAGGTCTTCTGGAGTTGTAATGTATTTACAGCATTAACTCAGTGTTCCACAAAATGTTTCATATGGTTTTCTTTGTGTGATGACTGTAGGGTCTTGCAGCTGCTGAATGAGCTTATATTTGCTTGAACTTTGATGCTTTTTCCAGGTGATGCAGACTAAACAGTACTGACTGTCCATGTTTTCATGTGTTCGTCATATCCATAATTAAACGGAATGTTTGAGAATGAAAATAAACCACGTGTGAATGAGAAAATAATGATTTTTGCTTTTTTTCATAATATTTCAGTCTCACTACTTGACATCTGAAAAATGTAAAGATTCTGAGTGAATTGCAGTTAGCAGACAGGAGGAAGCTAACAAGACTAGAATGTACCATGTTGGCTGATAATTAAATCATAGCAGGTCTTCAGAAGGAAAGGGGTTTAGGGTTTGGCTGTCAGTTCTGCAGCTTTGTTTGTAGTACACAGTGTAAAGCTCAGGAATACGGTGGGAGTGGACAGCTACATGGAAAATGGACATGGAAGGTGGACACCAAAGGTGCCTGGTAAAGAAGCTATTCAGGCCACACAGTGACCATGCAACATTTTTGCCAGGGTTAGCAATTAGCATAACTGGGGGTTTTACATGAGGTATAATAGTTTTCAATTGTAAACCCCTGTACATGTCCTTGGTTTTACTGGTGTAACTGTAAAAGCTGAAATATTATTTTAGGTACTTTCAATACTGGGAAAATGTGTCCTAAATAAGTTTAGTCTGAGGTTTTGTAGTCGGCTGTCAGTGATGGTATCTACCAAGATTATATGCAACCACAGAGACCAAACATCTTTCTGTCTGTTATTCCTCTCAGACTCGGGGGGAAAGTTCATAGTGCTCGCAACCACAGACATCGCTCTAGCGGCTCTGCTGCAAACATTCTCTCTCTATGACGAAACACTCGATTAAGATGCATGCAAGTGTCAGGGCACTTTTTTCAGTCCACTCCTGCAATTCCATGTAAAGTTGCATTACTTCCTCTATCTTTCGTTTTTAATCTTTTTCTGCATCAGACAAACGATTCTATAGTCCTGTTTGCAGTTTTGATTACTGCCAAAACAGTAGTGTGGCTGTTTTTATATGTAGGTCTTACCTATGGTAGTTTGAAGATCCCTACACCTGTTAAATATTGTAGCGCCCGTGAGATGGCCCTTCAGCATCTCCCAGCATGCTCCGCGCTATTTGTAAATAGCCCTTCTCTGCATTATGTAAATAGCTGTGTTGTGTACATGATTGTCACATGTGCCCTTACCTGTGTTTTTGTGTGATCTTTGCCTGATCCTTGCATATCTCTTTGTACTGTATAGCTACCCACCGTGCGTGTGCCTTATTGTCCGGCATCAGACCTCCCTGCGTTTCCCCATTATGTGTGTCAGAGTAGTGGCTGGTACTTGTGTTTAATCTTTGTAAGGACTACAATTAACTAGTGCGTTCTCTTTAAAACTTTGTTTCCTTTTGTTCTTTCTGTTGTGATGCCTGGGTCTCCTGAGCACCACAGTGCGTAATGCTGATATTAAACAGACGTTGGTCTGGAGTTTCTATGCCAAGGTGTCACGCACTGTGGAAACGGGAGATGATGCTGGATGCCATCTGAAAGAAATTTAGCCATTATGTATCTCATAAATCTTACTGAGAATTGTTATAAACACAGCGCAGATCTTGTCGGCAGTTCAACATTTATTCAAGGTTATTTTCAGAAATCAATCACTGAAATTGCAATTGTGGAGTCTATCCAATTCAATTAAATTTTATTTGTATAGTGCATTATCACAACGTTACATTGTCTCAAAGCGCTTTACATTATCCCTGCCCAAAGCCCCCAGTGAGCAAGCCAGAGACGACAGTGATAAGGAAAAACTCCCTAGATGGAAGGATCCAGACTCAAAGGGAGAGCCCATCCTCCAGGGGCCGGCAGAGGAAGTCAAATGAAAAAGCTGGTAAAGTCCCAGTTCATACTGTCTCAATTTTAACATTTGAGTCTCACAGTGGGGGGGGCAGGCAGGTGCTGCTTCTGACGGCAGGACAAACAGCGGTCAGAGCAGAGGATGCAGGAGAGATGTCGCAGGAGGGCGAGCAGGCCAGAAAGATGTCACAGGGTCATATCGCTGACAGCAGAAGGCCCAGAGAGGCAGGGGAAGACCCCGGGCAAAATACCAGAACATCACAGAGCAGACAAACACAAACTATGTGCGATTTAGAGAAGTGAATTCACCTAACTGCATGTCTTCTGATGGACATGAAAGCTCAACCCACACGGAGTTTGTGTGGGATTTGAGCCCCTGACACAGGGGTGTGAGGCAACCATTTTACTCACCAGGCCGTTGAAGCAGAACCTAATAACCGCTCATTAATGCATCACTATCGCTGGGGTACTGTATTGGTACTGTATTGGTACTGTATTTCCGGGAAGTCTCAAAGTTTCTTAGTCAGGAAGGAAGTCATGGAGACTATATTTGGGTTTTTATTATGGGTTTTTAACACATGTTAGGAAAATAAAAGCAAAGGAAAAGCAAGTAGGAAAAATGAGTGATGCTGAGATGAGTAACAGATATGAGCAGCTGGTTTGGCAGGACACACATGAAGAATATGGGGTCAGGACTGGGGAGAGGGAAGACGAGTGCTTTATAACATGTGTAAGTAACCGCAGGTGAATCGCGCTTGTCATTACCCTGCCACCCCCCCTCCCATACACCCACAAGGTTCAAAGCACCTTTCATCCCCATACATCTGCCTATTGCTTACCCTGCTCAGGGTGTCAGGAAGCACGGGGGCGCAAGTATATGCTGGTTGCAGCTAAATAGATATCTATGTTAAATATAAGAACACTTTATGTATAATAAGAGTGAATTATAACATACTCAGTGACAAAAAAGCTTAAGGACCCAGGCGGAGTGGTGGAAATGAAATTAATCTGCACGTGGTGAAAAGTCATGGGACTGCATCACAATGATTATATATATATATATATATATTATAATGATTATTATATATTATTATAATGATTATAATATCAGATCTAACGGACAACAGAGTTGCCAGTATGGGCACACTGCTGTTCCCATGTCAGTAGGGTCTGGCACCCCCCCCCCCCACCCCAGGCCTGGATACATGCGGCGATACGGTGCGGAAGGGAATCGTATCCTCTCCTGCAGCAAGTCAGCCCACAGCTGGCCCTTGAGATCCTGCAGATTGGCACTGAGTTTGAGCTGACGTCCAAGCCGATCCCACACGTTTGATTGGAGAAAGATCGGGGGACCTGTCTGGCCACCCGAGGACCACAACATGACGCAGGCAGCCCATCGACACATGTGCCGTGTGCTGGTAATGCTGTCTCGGGAGGGGTTAGACATGCGGACGCAGTGCTGGTAATGCTGTCTCGGGAGGGGTTAGACATGCGGACGCAGTGCTGGTAATGTTGTCTCGGGAGGGGTTAGACATGCGGACGCAGTGCTGGTAATGCTTTCTCGGGAGGGGTTAGACATGCGGATGCAGTGCTGGTAATGCTGTCTAATGCATCTAGGATGCGTCCCCTGTGTCTGCTGACTAGACGTGCCACCTCCTTGCACATTGAATCATTTATATACCCATCACTGGTCTGCACGTGGACCAAATTAGATCCAAATCGTACCATTACTTCTGGGTGCTTAACATTTTTTTGTCACTGAGTGTATATAATTATTATATATAGATGTGCTGCAACCACATGCACCACTTTAGCAACTGTGCCGGATTCTCGCTCCATGACGAAACATTTAATTAAGTTGCAGGTACGTTTTTCAATCTACTTTTTTCACTGCACACTTGCAATTCATTGTAGAGTTGCATTAATTCCTCTGTCTTTTTATCTTTCATTACTTAGTTCTTGGTTGATATATATACACACACACACACACACACACACACACACAAAGTGCCATTTGAATTTTTCATTGGACCTTTAGCTTTGATTATGGTGCATATTTGTCATGACATTGTTTCCACAGGGTCCATATTGTCTCCACTCCATAAAGCCTCCTTCAGCACATCCCAAAGACCTTCAATGAGGTTAAGGTCACAACTCTGTGGTGACCAAGT